>JAFIDM010009631.1:3745699-3757850 GCA_023159025.1 Thereuonema tuberculata
AACATATATCCGATAATCCATATCAAAGAATTCCTATTCAATGAGCCGGGACTTTAGAAAAGTGACCTTATATGCGGGTGATCTTATATCGAGGTCCAACTGTATTAATAATAAGGCAGAAGCATCATCTAAATATTTATTTACTTTGATTACATATTTACTTTTTTAATTTTATATATTCTTTGAATTAATGCACTATCAGATTAATCAGATATTTAAATTATTGACTATTACTCGTAAGATATTAGATAGATATATTTACCACCCATCTTCTACATTCTAATATTATTGTTTAACTTTTTTTTTATTTTTTGCACTACCGAAAACGTTTTTTCTATCCGACGACTACTAAAAATCTTCTAAAAAAACCATTGTGCTAGAGAGATAGCTGAATTTTAAATTTTGGTTACACAGTTGATGAAGTAAGGGAAAAGGCAATTAAAACATAAAAGACCATCCCCTACTGTGTCCACTTAAGGCACCAATACACTGGTATGGTCCATGGATGGACAATTTCCTAGCTTTCTCCCTAAACTCATGTGCTTCCCATTGCCTGTTGTAAATATTTAGAAAACTGGGTGGTCCAAGCATTTTGCAGATTAGATAGAGAACGAACCTTGCACTTATTATCATTATCTTGCAGTTTCTACCTTCAGGTTAAGGGCAAGGATCAAGGAAAGCTCTTTTTGAATACAGGAATTCCTTCAAAAATTGACACTTTTTAACTTTCCAGTTAATTTTTTATTTATTTAGATAATCTCTTTTAATGTTAAAACGAGAATGTATTTTCAGACAATTTTATTTTTATCTGATTTGCCAAACCTTAAACTACTTTTCTACATAATTTCAACCATTATTGAGGCATTTACCATAATCGGGCACCAGTTTTTTTATCCTCCCCTCGTAGAACTTGAACTGCCTGTGAAAACAGTCATGAGTAAGGCTCAGATTATATGCAAAATGCATATTTGTTATTAAGAGGTATATCAACAAAATTGTAAGTTTTCTATGCATATCTAATGTTTTTTTATTAAAATAGGCCATTCTATCATAAAACATTAGATATGCATAGAAAATTTACAATTTTGTTGATATACCTCTTAATAACAAATATGCATTTTGCATATAATCCGAGCCCTAGTTATGAACTTTTGGGTTGAAATTGTCTGCTTTGTTGACAATGATGTGTGCCTCCCCTCCATGGACTGCTGCTTCTATTCTGAAGTCACGAGGGATACCCATGTCTCATTACCTGTGATGATATGGCTTACAAATTCACCACCTTGTTTGCTGTATCACACGAGAAAGGTCAACACACTGATAGCGGCTTTTTTTGTATGTGTGCTGCTGCTGCTCGGAGAGCATCTTTGACGTCCAATATGAGCACAGATTTTGAAATTTCAAATGATCTGTCACAATTTTGTAGAGAACAGTTCTTGAAATTGTTCCTCTTCCTGCATTTGAAGAATTTCCTTGATGGCAGTGATTCTCAAATGATGACTACGTCAAAAGTGCAGTGCAAGCATGGCTGTCTTCACAGGCAGCCCAGTTCTACGAAGACGGGATACAAAAACTGTTATGATAGTTTTGACCATTGTTTGAGGCATTTATGTAGAAAAGTAGTTTAAAGTTTGGCAAATCAGATAAATATAAATTGTTTGAAAATACATTCTCGCTTTTTTTAATAGCTGAACGGTACTTACTCTTTGAATACGCCTCATATTAAATAATAATAATACCTTGGTAATGACTCTGATTCTCTTATTATAGAGAATAAAATCGAGAGCTAAATCCACTTAACAAATATCTGGATGTAATAGGTACAAACACACACATAATAATAATAATAATAATAATAATAATGAACAAGAAACCTATTCCAAGTTTTTCCATTTCACTGTTGCATTGCACTTTTAATTGCAAACTATATTTATTATGCACTTCCACAATTTTATTTGTAGTAGAAATGCTTCTGTCGTTATTTATTTTTCTGTTTTCTTATAGAGTTATTTTATATTTATTATTTCTTCATTTCAAATAATTCATTTTCTTAGAGCTACATAAGATCTAATAATAATAATAAAATAATAATTAACATTTTGTATTAATCATGTTATAATTATTATGCATTCATTCAAACTAATGACTAATCACTAATTATTTAACTTATATTTGAATTTTAGAAACTTCCTTTAATTTACAGATTTTTTTTATAATGATTCTTTATACATATTTTTTATGTATAATACGCTTGTAATAAATGATCATTGTTAATCAATGTCTATATTTATGTAAAAAAAATAAAAAAATAGCCTAGTGTATAATAGAAGTCATTACAATTGATATATGTGAAGTTATGAAATGTTAAAAAGATTTATTATTTCACATGATGTAAATAATTAGAATAGTTATAACTCAGTGGTGCTTAACCTTTCGTAATATGGGGGCCAAAATTGACTTTGCTGTGAATCTCGCGGGCCACATATAACACCTTCGCAGGCCATAGGTTGGACACCACTGGTTATAACTGGAGCTGTAACTGTAATAATAACTGTTATGGTAGACTAAAGAGAATTAATTCCTTGATAAACAAAATACATTATTAAAATTATGAGTATTTGTTGTTACTTTATTGCAGCAGCAAAATTACTGAGTTTTCAGAGAATTATTTTGAAACAGATTCCACATTAGGATTTAAGATACATTGCAGTCTTAATAAAATATTAACAGTTTTCTTTGGGAAGCTGTTACTTTATTTTTATTTTTTTTCTTATTTGAATTTTGTTTCTATGAATGAGGCTGCTTTTTAAATATAAAATTTTATCCCTAGGAGAAATAAGAGAATCAGTACCAAGGTAATGTTATTATTATTTAATAGAAACGCTTCTGTGTTTAATTTAATTTTAGCTTTAACATTAAAAGAGATGTCTAAATAAATAAAAAAAATAACTGGAAGCTTAAAAAAAAAATAATAAAGGCAATTTTCGAAGGAATTCCTCTATTCAAAAATAGCTTTCCTTGATTCTCCCCCTTTTCCTGAAGGTAGAAATCACAAGGTAATGATAAGTGCAAGGGTTTGTTTTCTATCAGGAGGTTGTCCGTCTTCAGACCTTCTGATGGTGTGTTCCCTGCTTTAGGCTCCCAGTTTTTGCCTAAGGCAGCTTGTTCAAATTTGAGACATCTACTGTTGAAAAATGGAACTAAATTTCCAATAGAAGTAATTTTACAATATTCATTTTGAAATCTTAATCATTTTAAAAATCAACCAATAGAATTCTAATGAATACTGAGGTCCCGAAAAGAAAACTTTTAAGGAAATGCTATCTAGCTATTAAAAAAAAAAACAAAAAACAAACATAATAATAAAATTCAACTACTGGGAACATCACAGAAATGTTTCATTCAGGGAATAGATTATTACTTTATTCATATAAAATGGGAGGTGTTTTTCGCAAAATAATCTAGTAAAATGTGATTTTCTTCCAAAAAAAATTAGCTTCATTTCAAGCTCTTAAGATTAGTTTTGAGCTTAAAAATAATTAATTCACTTATCGCCTACAAATGAAGACTAGGAGAATATTTAAACTGCCATATTTTCAATTTCCAGATTTTTAGTTGCATTTTTATCACTTACAGATAGACTTGAAATTGCCCACATTGATGTTGACTTCACCTTACAATGTGTACTCATCACATAACAAATTATTTCAAGTAATGCATCAGTAATGCCCTGCTGCAAATATTCAATACTCCAGTCTTGGCAGATGATTGCCAAATAGATTGCTTTAGAATTCTTATAAATTTGACTAAATGTTTGTTGGTAGTGTTCCCTTAACATCCATTGTGTACTTGTATCTTCTACAGATCTTGTTTTCTTAAACTTTTGCAAGAGGCTTACTAACACAACTTTTAGATTATTGGCTTCTGCTCATGGTTTAATCTATTAAATTCTGCAGTTGTCTCTTGTTCAACTGCAATTTCCTGTTATCTAACCAATATAAAACAACATACATTATTGTGATTAAAATAATAATTTATATAACTTTATTCTAATTAATTGAGTTATATTTATAAATTCATCATTGTGGATATTTAAAAAATGATTATTTGTTATCAGTAATGATAAAAACTAACTAAAAAGAAGACTTTTTTTCTATTGGAAGATTTCATCTCCTCACTTTCCTTTATATTTATACAATAATATAAACATTTTCAATATGCTGTTGCCGTTACATCAATTGTTAATGGATTTGGGAGTCAATCTTTTCATTTATTTACGCTACAATTTAAATAAAATATAATTTTGTGATTAGCTTAAAAGGTTTTATTTAACTAGAAATACTGTAAGTTATCAGCTTAAATTAAATTGACTGATTTTTGTTGTTCTGAACAGTCCAATGGATGACTCAGGCACCATCTGTTGAGTGATGAAAAGGTGCAGGTGCTATTGACAGATGTGTGTCAAGTAGCAAAAAAATGTGGTCATAAAGAAATCCAGCTGTTTTGAAAAAGTGAATTTTCTATGAATGTGCAAAATTCCTTTTTTACTTAAATCATATTTCTAATTTTTTTGCTTTTATTTTAGTTTTAAAGCAGAAACAAAAAGTAATGGAGCATCAGGCAATTGTTCAGCATGCCATAACACAGCAGTCTATTCAGTCAGCTCCTTGGCAGACACATGTTCAGCAACAGCAGATTCAAGAACAGATTCAACAAAGTGAACGCAATTTAGCTGCACAACATCAGGTTCTCATGCAGCAACAACAGGTAAAGACAGTCAAAATATACTGGCAATCAACAATATATATATTACACACATATAATTATACATTACTTAAAGCTTATCATTTTTTTCTGAAGCTAAATTCAGACCTCACTGATAGGATGGCCAGATATATAATTGGAAAAACATATAAACTTATCCTAAGTTTTGTTTATACTTAAAATAATGATAGGATCTGTTTTTAGGCACCTCTTTTTGGCAATTGATCAATTTGGATTAAATTCTGAATTACGAAAAATTGGGTTCCACATTTCTTTCTTACAGTCCATTCTCGTATTTAAAAACAAATCAAGTTTATTTCTCGAAGAATTAGGTAGGGATTAAGTCTTATCAGATGCCTCGATTCAACTTTAGAAAATTACATCTGCAAGAAGGACAATTGTAATATGTAACATGGGTAATATATATGCTGATCTTTGCTTATTCTTGTAGCATCAAATTTGCTTGATAATTTCTCTAGTGTAATAAACACAAAATGAAAAAGAAAAAGAATGTGAAATAAGTATTGTAACAGTAGAATTTGGTAAACATTTCAAAGCGTTGTTTTTTTTTTAAATTGTCCATTTCAGATAAGATGTTCAAATGGCTTTTAGCAGTCCTAACAAGATTCATCTGAAACATTTTTAATTGTCACAATAGCATACATTAACAAGGTACTTCATTATCCAAGAACATAATACTGATTAACAAAATTCAACTTTTTAATTTTTCCTTTCACTTAAAGCTAATATTTCAATTAGATACGGTGTCGAATGTACAAAAATGATGAAAAATAATGTTGATTTGGTTTTTTATTTTTTTTTAAATGGAGGATATGTTTTTATAACTTATTACAGTATAAGACATTGTCACAATACATTATTAAAATATATATTTATAAGGTTCAAAATCAGAGAGGTGAGCATTTTCAGATTTGAGATTTCCCAAAAAAATGTTTGCTTTAGACTGATAAACATAGTTTACCATTGTAGCGTCATATGTCATATTGCAATATTGAAAATAGCCATGCACAAAAATGATTTTTTTTTAAGTTATGGATAAAAACTGCAAAAGTGGGACAGATATTAGTCATTTCGTGAACAGTGATGAAAAATGTAAAAAAATATTTTGCGAAGAACTCAACATTAAGCATACTTTATTTAAATTATCAAACACATAATTCTCGTTCAGAAAATACTTTGAGCAATGCATTTAAAAAAATGAATATTGAATTTTAGAAAGTTTTGTTCGTGACATTATAATAAGTGAAAATTCACTAACAAAACTTTTTTTTTTTAAGATAAAAAACCATATTTAAATAATTCATACGTATAGATATGTGGTTTTATATTATTTATTTATCTACCTAAAAAAAATTTAAAATAAGTAAACCAATATTGAATAATTTGTCTTTTCCTAACGTTCCCGGAAATGACAGTTATGTTCCCTGAATGACGTCAACGTTCTTGGAATGATCATTGCAGTCCGAAACGAACAAAAATAAAACAAAAGTACAGCAAAATTAAATCTTTACTGTACTTTAGAAATTCTTTATTGAACTACAAGACACAAGACACTTTGCACTATATAATCAAAACTAACAGACGTTAATAACATGTTAATCAGTCTTACAAAAAAAGAATGGTAATTACACACAACTTTTGAACTTACTTTTCGAATATGTCCACATTTTCTTGGAAGCAATAAAATCCAAGTTTTTTTCTACAATTCAGGTGCTGGAAGAATTTTTACTATCTGCTCGTAAGCAACGTAGGAAACATCATTTGGTTCAATTTTAAATATTTTGGCAGGGTTATGTTAACAACATAAAAAGTAACTTTTACATCGCCATCACCTACGGTTTCTGCGATGGCAGCGTATCTATAGGTAACTGTTTTCTTTACGTTGGCTACGTTTATAAGCAAAAATGTCGCAGGACAAATCAAATTTGGATGCAAATTTTCCTTATCCTAGTCGTACGATGTACCAGCCTGAATGTCGTTTTCATGTTCGTGGAATCGCCCTGAAAGCGTCTGCAAATCTTCAACCTTCTGAGCTACTAGAACCATACACATAACGATAAATACTTTCCCTGTTAGATGACATGGGCAAAAGTTCTAGACATGTCAAATTTAGGATGTAAATTCTTTACATTATCTAAAAGCAAACGCTTCTGCTTTCCTCCTTTGAGGCAGTCTCTTTTTCTGGCACACATCCTACTCACGTCATCTTTTTCAAAAAAAGTATGAATTTTCTCACGAACCTTTGTATTAATCAGAAATGTTGGACGCTTTCTATCAGAAACTAGAATATTTCTGTTGTCTGTTTTTCGGCAAAAAGCTTTTGGCTACTTGAGATAGATAGATATTTATTAAAACGCTTGCCACTCACGCATTTTTGAAATGTCTCCCTTTCTTTGGAATTTTTTGGAAACGAGTTTCTTTTAGCTGAGATACTAATACCTCGCCGACATTTCTTATAGGCGTATCAATCTTTTCTTCTCTCTCCTGATGTCTTTTATTTCTCATAAGTTTTTTTCTTAGACTGTCGTATCTTTCGTTGCATTGTGCTTATTTGACTTTTCTGCTTTTTTTTATAGTTCTATATGCTTTGGTCGTTTTTTTACAGTTTTTCTTCCCTTAGTTTTCCGCGACGCACACGAAGCAGCAGGAACATTATCGCTTTCCGGAGGAGTATTGTTCATTAGTTTAGGCAGTCATCTTTTTTTCTCTGTGTTTTTGTGAGTTTTTCTCCATAGTTTTCTCTGCTGTCTTGTCTCTCTTGCAGTCATTGCACTTATAGATTTAGGTTTTTTTTTCAGCCTTTTTTCTTTGGTAGTATTCTCTATCCTTCGCTCTTTTAATTTCTCTTTGCTCGGGAGTCATTTTTTCGAGAAACCTATGCTTCCTTGCATTAGCCTTGCGCTGTCTTATATAAGCTGCACTATTTTTGAAGTGATGTTTAGCCTTTTTTTTATTTTTATTTTTATCTTCTTCCATTATTTCTTCTATTTATTTGCTGAAAACAACAACATAATTAGTCTAAAACAATAAGAATAATGAGTAGTTAAAAATAATTATACTTTTGACTACTTGGAAAGAATAAATGTCATTTCGACATCGTATTCATCATTTCGAGAACGCCAGTCATAGTCTGAGAACGTTCTCGGAATGGCCGTCCCCGAAATGACGATTGACACATGGTTTTGTTTATATCGTGACGACACCATCTTGGCTGCCGGTTTTTGAGGTTATTACATAGTGCTCTGAGCTATTTTTAAGAATAATGCTAAAAGTACATATTATCTCGGCAAAACAAATACATAATTGCATTCCCGTAATGATGTTGCATTAAAGTACGCTGCACTAATATCACATTGAAAGACACTTACCACAAATATATATTAATGCTGCACACTCCGAAACCCGCGACCTTTCTTATCGAATGAATTTCACATTACTGAAAACTAACACCGCATTTACCGCATTTACTCATAACTATTTCGGCAAACTAATGTTGTGTTCACGAAATGACGTCTAAACTGTCAGACAATATTTGGAAACGAAAAAAATTAAAAATAAAAGAATCCGAACGCAATTATCGATTATTTATTTTTGTAAGTGTTATTTGCAGCTATACATCAATGTAATAAAAGTTGTATGGGTAGATAATATACTTTTGAGCTTTCTTGAAATTATGAATGTTGTTTGGGGACGTGTTCCGAAATGACTAAGTATATTTTGCAACAAAAAATAAGAAAAAAAAAAATATTTAATTAAAGATATGCTGGGTGCTAATAATTAGGGATATAATTAATGCTGTAAAGAGCACATCATAATAGTAATATTTAATTTTAGCATGAAGCAAATTTCTCACCTCTGTGATTTTGACCCATAAGATAATTATACAGGAGGAGGATATGTAAAACATATAAAAGAGGATTTGTTTTTATACATTACTAAAATGTAATGTTATTATTTTGTACATTATTACAATATATTTGCAGACATTACAATTAAATTATATTTTACATTAGTTGAACAAATTTTAAGTATATTAATGGGATACATTAGCACAGTTTTTTTCCGTTTCTACTGTTGCATCTGAATTAAATTCATTTCTGGAAAAGAAGTCTAATTTTCCTTAGTTTTGCTGAAGCAAATTTTTTTACTATTTAATTCATGTAAAAATTTCATTTTCTTTGAAAAAAAATAGATAAATTTGTCATAAGTTTTTGTGATATGCTGAAACAAATAATTATTTATTAGTTTTAATTATGAAAAAGCCCTTGTCATAACGTTAACTAGGTTAATAGGATTCTGTAAGACATTAACAAATTGGGAAAGTATTACTTAATATATTTTTAAGTAAATAGTTCAAGATGTCAGTTGGTTTCATGTTTTCTTGTAAAAATAGCTGTAATGTATTATTTCATCATAAACCCTATAAGTTAATAAAGAAAAATGAAATGAAATTACTTGATAAAACTAATATAAAGAGAGTAAAAGGAAATTATTCGACAGTTTCATAATATTTAGCGTATTCCATCATCAGGATGGCACAGACATTTAGGACAACACAAGACAAAAACCTGTGGGATGAGTTAGCAGTAGTGATGGTCGTTTTGCCCGCTAGCGACAGGATTATAGGCATTACGTCAGATTATGTGGAAAGATTCAGCGAGGAGACTGTGGGATAGTTTATTACGATCAGAGAGGGGTTTGACATCTTTAGACAAATTTGTGACCCATATACCCAAAATGATGGGTTTTAGGTCAATAAAAACAAGACAAAACAAACAAACAAACAAACAAAAAAAAAACCACAATTTAAATGCTAAATTTACACAAACACAAGAGAAAAGAAAAACCAAGAAAGTGTCCCGTTAAAGAGATAAAGGAGGCTTCGCGCGCGGCGGCCACTACCGGGCGACTGAAAAAATACGTGTATGTGTCGGCCATACCCCCAAAATTTCTGTGTCTGTATCTATGTCTATAACACAGAATAGTCTCAAACATCAAAAACAAAAAAAAAAAATCTTTATTTAGGCAACACTAAGAAAATCAGAAGATTAAAAATTACTTTAAACATAGTTAAAACCCTTCCCCCTTTTTAAAAACAATCAAAAAGTTTAAAAAAAAGATTTAAAACATAATTCACCCTGGCAATAATAAAGTTCAGCATCGGATCCATTCTTTCCGTTCGGGAACCAACGAGGAAGCAAGAGAGATATTGCAGGAGACAGGGAAAAAATGCAACACGGAGAAGAAAAAAAAAATTTAAAACATTGGCCATGGAGACCCGAAAAAAAAACAAAAAGGGAAAAAAAAAAAAGAAGAGAACATTCCGGGACAGTTCAACGATTAGCCGGGGGGTGCAGATGGCAGGACCGCACCCGCCATGGAAGGGCCGTCGAAGACCCTACCCAACCACGTACGGTGAAGTTCGCGGTCCACCCGCTGCATTATACCCCGTGCACGAAAAGTCTCGCCGCCCAGAATCAAATAAAACACCAAAACTTAAATTGTGAGCACCCTTTTGGCATAATTTCGAAATTCTTTAGTAAATTCCAAAAGGTCGCCATTAGCAAAGGGAGCGGAGATACCACTGCAGATCAAGAACCGCTCAAAGTCGGCTCTAAGGCCAAGCCTTGTGGGATGTAAACACCGCCACAAGACATGGTTTGCATCCTCGTCCTCCTGGAGCGGGCAGAACCTACAGCTGGCATCAACCACTCTCCTAAACCTAACCAAATAGGCATTAAAGTCTCCATGGCCCGTTAAAATCTGATTAAAATAAAAATCTCCATATATATAAGCTGCTTTCACCTCTTTAATAAAAGAACGCAGCTGATCACTCTTTGTGGAAGACCTCCAGACCCTCTGCCACATGGCTGAGACCTCAGTTTTCATGCACAACTTCGAATGGCTACGAGGAAGGGGTCTATGGATGGAAACATCGTCTAGCAACGTAGCCGACTTGGCCTCACGATCCGCTTCCTCATTGCCCGGGACACCTGAATGCGCTTTCACCCAGAACAGGTCGCAGGCGATACCATGTTTATTCAAGTCGACGAGGTCGATATAAGCATCCCTAGCATCCCAATTCTCATAAGAACAATGAGAAATGGAATGCAGGGAAGAGCTGGAGTCCGAAACCAGGGCAACCCTGGCCATTTGTCCAGCCCAGAACTCTGCCACCCACAACACCACACTCCTGAGGGCGCAGAGCTCCACCTGGAAAATCGAACAATCATCGGGAAGGCATTCCTTAATGATTTTAATAAGGTTCCAGGACTCGTTATAGATAACTGCTGCATATCCTACCTTCCCGTTCATTTTGGACCCATCAGTAAAGATGTACATGTCATATGGTCCTTGATCACTACTCCAGCTCTTGACCTCGATGGGGCAAATTTCACTGGGATGAACCCAGCCCTCGCAATCGACTCTGCTACAATAATCCTGGGTGATCACGCGTTTATAATGCAAGGCCTGATGATACGCTTGAATCCAAAGAGGGGGGACCCCACTGAGGACGTGAAGAGCATCATTCGAGACGGTTCTGTAAGTTCTTGTAATAGCCAACAAAAAGGGTCTACTAATGGTGTTAAGGGCTTTAATGATATTACCCTTAAGAGCATCCTCTCCCCAGATCTCCGCCCCATACATAATCTTAGGCTTAACAATGGTGTTAAACATAAGCTTACGAACCTTTGAAGAGATCCCACCATGCTTTGGAGCAAGGGCAATAAACCTGTTTGCGTTCTTAGTAACCCTTCCGCGAACCTGAAGAATGTGATCTGTCCACGTCAGCTTAGAATAAATCGTTATACCAAGATATACCAAATTCTCAGAATAGGGGACTGGAATACCCTCTATCTTGATTGCTGGTAGACGTTTTAGTTTACGAAGGGAACGAACAGGGCCACAGTCATGGCAGGATTGATGGAAAGTTTGTTTCTATTTGCCCATGCTCCAATAATCTCATACAGGGGATCCCATAAGTTCTTAATTTTATGAGCTGATGGGGCGTTGATCACAATAGCTGTGTCGTCAGCATAGGCCTGGACCAAAACCGCATCCCTGGCCTGGGGACTATTAAGAAAACCCTCCAATGAGGAGAAGAGGTCCTCCATTATCAAAATCCACAGGGTGGGGCCCAGATTACTTCCCTGTGGACAGCCCTTATTGCATGTGACCTTGGCCGAACTGAAACAAACGGTTCGACCCTGCAAAAAGGAGGCAATCAGATTGTACAAATTGGAGGGGCATCCCTTCTTCCTCATCACATTCAAAATCCCCGGATGCCAGGCATTATTGAAGGCATTCTGGATGTCCAATGAGACCACGATAGCATGATGCCCCCTCGATCTACACCGGCGGAGAT
>JAFIDM010009631.1:3788640-3800801 GCA_023159025.1 Thereuonema tuberculata
ACACACTATCCCACAACACCTTGACAACATCCAAACATTAGAAGACATACATACAACACTCTACTGTGCTGCACAGGGAACCATTCGGGCACTTGGAATCAAACAACACAACATACCTCCCACTGCACGGACACAAGAATACATCCCCCCTTGGAGACGTCGCCTTGAGGGCCGCATCAGCGACCTTAGAGGAGACATAGCCAGGCTCACACAATACTGTGCAGGAAACAAAACAAAGAAACTTATGTCCCAGGTTAGAAAGATATTCAAGTACATAAATACTCGCCCTTCACATTCAAATCATCATAACCAGGTTCAGGAACATCTCGACACACTAAAACAAAAACTCAGTGCACTTGCAAAAAGATTACAGAGAGACAAACAGTGCACTCTGCGCAAACAACAGAACAACACTTTCCAATACAATGAGAAAAAATTCTACAGATCCCTTAAATCTTCCTCTATTGCAACTAACACAAACACTCCCAACAGCGAGGCTTTACATGAATACTGGTCGTCTCTGTGGTCAAACCCTATCCCCCACAATGATAAAGCACCATGGATAACAGAGGAACAGCAACTCACTGAACACTTACCCTGCATGTCCTTCCATGAGATTACTCTCGCAGACATACAGACAGCACTAAAACATGCACACAACTGGAAGGCTCCTGGTGCAGACGGAGTCCAGAACTTCTGGATCAAGAGGTTCACGTCCCTGCATGGAAAACTAGCGCTTACACTCACTGACATAATCCAACACCCAGAACATATGCCTCGTTTCCTCACACAGGGTGTCACATACCTACAGAGCAAGAACACTGAAACAGCGCAACCTGCAAACTACCGCCCAATCACTTGCCTCCCCACACTTTACAAACTCCTCACCTCCTGCCTCGCAGACAAGATCTACACACACATCGAGACATATAACATTCTTTCCGAACAGCAGAAGGGCTGTCGCAGGAATTCCCAGGGTTGTAAGGAGCAACTCCTTATTGACTCTGTAATCCTGCGCCAGGCACGCGCGAAGAATAGGAGCTTACATATCGCATACATCGACTACAAAAAGGCATTTGATTCTGTCCCTCATTCCTGGCTCCTACACACTCTTCATATCTACAAAATACACCCCAAGATCACGGCATTCTTAGCTGCCACGATGAAGAGTTGGAACACAACATTACACCTATGCACCTCTAACACCTCCATCACTACAGATCCCATTCCCATAAGGAGAGGTATTTTCCAGGGAGACTCCTTGAGTCCTCTTTGGTTCTGCCTCGCCTTGAATCCACTGAGCCATATACTAGATAACACAAAACACGGTTATAGGCTTACCACAGGCACTGTGACACCATATAAAATCACACACTTACTCTACATGGATGACATTAAACTCTATGCCACAAACAATGCACAACTTACTAATTTACTGCAAGCCACCACACAGTTCACCAAAGACATTGGGATGGAATTTGGAATTGACAAATGCCGCAAGTTACACATAATACGTGGGAAGACTTCGAATTTGGAGGGTTTTGAACTGGACCATGGTTTGGCCATCCAATCCATGGAAGAGGGAGAGACCTACAAGTACCTGGGCTTCCAGCAAGCTCGCGTCATTGACAACGCAAACATCAAAAATGCACTGAAGAACACATACCTTGCTCGAGTTCACAAAATCCTCAAAACACAACTCAACGCCAGAAATAAAATTAAAGCTATCAACACTTTTGCGGTTCCCACACTAACATATTCGTTCAGCATAATTCCATGGACAAACACTGAACTCGAAGCACTACAACGCGCAACACGCACTACATTCACGAAACACAACATGCACCACCCCAAGTCCGCTACGGAAAGGATGACTCTTCCCCGCAAGGAGGGAGGCCGAGGACTCATCAACCTCATCACCCTACACGAAAAACAAGTACATACACTTAGGGAACATTTCCACCAAAGAGCAGAAGACTCCTCACTTCACTCAGCCATTGTCAAGGCTGACACACACCTCACACCCCTGAACCTCGAAAACTCTTCTCCAACACTCACCACCCCTGACACCCACACTCAGCAGCTGCGTGAATCATGGGCTCGTAAGGAACTCCATGGCAGACATCATCACGAACTCAGCCAGCCTCATGTCGACATGGAAGCGTCGAACAGATGGCTGACGAGTGGTGAGCTGTTTGGGGAGACCGAAGGGTTCATGATCGCAATACAGGACCAAGTCATCTCCACACGCAACTACAAGAAACACATTCTACACGATGCAAACACACATGACGACAAATGCAGGAAATGCCACACTACGCATGAGACGATCGACCACGTAATATCAGGCTGTCCCCTTCTCTCTCAAACAGACTACCTCCACCGACACAATCAGGTAGCATCGATCGTTCATCAACAACTAGCACACAAACATTCACTTATTAAGAGCACGGTCCCGTACTACAAGTACATACCACAAAGCGTATTAGAATCACCCTCATATAAACTATACTGGGACCGCCCCATTCACACAGACAAAACCATACATCACAACAGACCAGACATCACACTTATTGATAAGGTCAACAAACAGACCTATCTAATTGATATTGCAGTGCCTATCAGCAAGAACATGCAGAAAACTCACGCAGACAAGATCAGTAAATACACTGATCTAGCACAAGAGCTCCAGAAGCAGTGGAGGCAGGATCGAGTACGTGTTGTACCCATCGTTCTGTCTGCCACTGGTCTGGTGCCTCACACATTGCACCACAGTCTCAGCACACTAGGACTTCACAAAAACACTTATGCACAACTGCAGAAGGCTGTGGTACTCAACACTACACGCAAAGTTAGGAAATTTATGGACACAAGCACACATCCCTAATCATTCTTGCACACATCTTTACACTTGGCAGTATGTGCTTTGGTCCTTGACCTGCCATATTGTTTTTGCTGGGGAAACCCAAGGTTTGAAACATACAAACATAATAATAAGATTTTTTATTTCTAAATACAAACGTTACAGTCCCGTTAGGAATAATAAATTCCTATCAACAGGTTCTGAGTTTAGATATATTTCAGTATTTAATTAATTTTGAATCGAAATATTTTCAGTAGTGTTAAAAAACATTAAAAGACTTATAGTCAAGTAAAAATATGGTTTGACCTTGAAAAAATTGCAACAAAAGCAAATTCAGTGTGAATAGACCCAGAACACTGATACTTACCACATATCCAAAATCCGCCAAAATTCTTCCTCGGGAACATTGTGGTACTTTTAACTATTTCCAATATGGCCGCCTGGTTGAAATGGCAAAATGTATTCCATTCGAAACCAGGCTTGTGATACATCTATTTATCATTATTTTTAACGCTGATTCCAAATTTTGAAATACTTTTTTTACCAAAATTAATTTAAATTTGAAATGTTGTGTTTTTAAAATGTACTTGGTAAAGAGGATGATTTGCATGAAGACTGTAATGGTTTAGTACAAAAAAATCTTAGACTTGCATGAAGACCTCGTCAAAAAGTCAAAATCTTCAAAAAAGTCAAAAGTACTTAAAAATTTGGAATCAGCGTTAAAAATAATGATAAATAGATGTATCACAAGCCTGGTTTCGAATGGAATACATTTTGCCATTTCAATCAGGCTGCCATATTGGAAATAGTTAAGTACCACAATGACATAGAACGTTATGAACCATTACTTCAATTAAAAAAGCTTATTAAAGATAAAAGGGATGGCCTTAAGCAAACGTCACTGACAAGTAAACTGTGGATACAGTATCAGGCAATGGTTTCATTGCTGCGTAAATTGGTTCAAGCAGATCGAACTGGTTTCTGGAACTTGCACTTACAGGCAGTTAATGAATGTTTACTAATTTTTGCAGTAGCTGGTCACACAAATTACCTTAAATCGAGATACATTTACCTTTAAGATATGCAGCACCTTCCACAGAAGAAACCCCATGCGTATGCTTCGTTGCAAAAAGGGTTACATATAATACATAGAATTGATACATCTTGGTCAGATCTGGGGAGTGACCTTATCATAGAGCAAGTGTTAATGCATACCTTCAAGACTACTGGTGGTCTGACAAGAGGCAGTGGCCTTACAGATAATCAGCGCGCACTTTGGGTTCTCTCTATGTCTGCATGTTGTGAATTTAATAGTGCAATGCGGTATTCACAGATGTATAATACTCAACAAGTGATCAGCACAAGGACATGCATAAATCAAGACTATTACGATGTAGAGCAGATGGGGGAAAAGTAGTGGAATTTCTTAAACAATGTTCACCATTTAATTCTGATTCATCACTTCGAAATATAGTTACTGGAGTTACCTTTGACGTTGATAATGTTAATATTCATGATACATTTAAATTGGAAGTGGAATTGTTGCTAAACTTCCTGGAAACTATATATTTTCATACACCTGTGAAAGATCTGATAAAGTAAAAACACTAGCTTCAATTGCAAGAGTGAAAATTGATGACACTGACGAGTCAAGCATTGACCCATTACTTTTGTTTCAATGTCTAATTGTTGTTGTAAGCAATGGTCATGTTAAAATGCTACTTCATTACAAAAAAACAAATATGTACTCTCCTGAAAACGACCAATATTTTTCGTTAATCGAACAGATCAACTTTTTCGAGGTCTCAAATGTAAATAAATAAAAAATGTACAAAATAAATAAGAGAAGAGAAAGAAAAGAATCTTACTTCTCTCTAAATAATACAAAAATATAACAATACAATAATCAGACTTCACACTATATCGTGTCATTCGTATACCACATAAATCTATCTGACTGGGCGGAACACTGTTCAAATTTTAATCATAACCCAGATCCTTTAGTATATGTAATTTTTGAATCTACGGATAGACATATGAGGGAAATTTTAGAATCATGCACAATAAATTGTTGTAAATGTTTTAATAAAAACAAGTATCTTAGAGTTAATGAAATTACATTAGGCTTTTTTAGAAAATTTTTAAAGAAAAATAAGAGATTAAATTAAATTTTAAAATTTAATTAATGATCACAATGATTTGTTTTTCCCAATGAATATCTTTTGTTTTAGTAGTTAATTTTGTTTTGAACAAATGACACGATATAGTGTGAAGTCTGATTATTGTATTGTTATATTTTTGTATTATTTAGAGAGAAGCAAGATTCTTTTCTTTCTCTTCTCTTATTTATTTTGTATATTTTTTATTTATTTACATTTGAGACCTCGAAAAAGTTGATCTGTTTGATTAACGAAATATTGGTCGTTTTCAGGAGAGTATTTATTTGTTTTTTTGTAATAAAATACCATTTTATATGAAATGTCTAACAGTTTTTGTGAATGGTCATGTTAATTTTAAAGACGCATTGCAATACGAACATTGTGCATATCCACCATCTCTTTTCGAGTCTCCAACAATTCTCAGAAAGGGTGAAAAGTCAAAACTTGTACATTGCATTAACAAACATATTGCGAACATTACTAATGGATCACAAGAGTCACCAGATGTCAAGTGTCCCTACAGAAACACCACAAAGGACAACTTATTATGTCTTAGATCGAGGGTTATTACTTCATCGAATGCCTTGGAAGACTGGAGTCACATACTGCTGTATCGCAAGTTCTTATGCAGACATCACAGTGAAATGGTATGACTCAGTCACAGTTGTTTTTGATGGATACAGCCACAAGGGGGAGGGTCAGTTGGTCTCTCAGCACCGGGGCCCGGCCGTCAAAGGGGCCCGGGCTTGTCGATTTGGAGATTCCCTTTTTTTTTTTTTGATTTTGTTCATAACATGCGGGGAGGGGGGAAGGGCCCAGTATTGCATTTGGTACCTGGGCCCGGAATTTGATGTGGGGGGCCTGGATACAGCGCTAATACCCGATCCATAAAAGATTGCGCACACAGGAGACGAGGTATGAAATCCACACTATCACCCATAGTGAACTTTTCTCCGGACACCCCTTTTATTGGCAAGAAAGAACAATTTGTGCAGAATGCTGTGAACAAGACCAAGATAATACATCTCATTGGTGATCATCTCAGTAGCAAAGGATGTCATATTAGTTAATGGTAATGGCGATGACATTGTGCGGGAAGCTGTTGCATCGTCTAAATGTATTAATACCGTTGTGTTGGGAGTAGATACTGACTTGCTCCTACTGCTGTTGTACTATTCTTTGGACAGTGGTTTCTCTTTACATTTTCGAAGTGAAATTCAAGTATCCACTTTATTTTCGCCAGTGTATGACATCCATGCTATAAGAAATATTTTAGGAGCTGATATGTGCAAGTATTTGCTTTTCCTACAGCTTTTACAGACTGTGACAGCACATCACATATACAGGGAATTGGCAAGACCACTGCATTTAAAAACTTCTTACTAGTGATGACCTACAACAATTAGCAGAGATCTTCTGCTCAGAGAACAAGTCTATGAACGAATTGAAGAAGCTGGTAAGAAATCAATGGCGTTACTTTATGGAGGCAAGAAAAATGAAACAGACGTGCTATGTCATTACATCTTCAAAGAAAAGATCGGGTCATCAAATTGCTTCGTTGAACCAGAGAGACTGCCATTTACTGCATCAGCAGTGAAATACTATTCATTCCGATGCTATTACCAAATATTGGAGTGGATAGGAAAGAAAGAGCTGGTTGATGCTCTTGGGGATGGTTTGTGACGAACAATGAGTATTTTCCAAAATTAAGTGATTCACCTCCAGCTCCACGGGATCTTCTAACTATTATCCGCTGCAAGTGTACAAAGGAATGTGGAACAATGCGATGTAGCTGCAGAAAAAATGATCTACTTTGTACAGATGCTTGTGGACAATGCCAAGAATCTAGTTGTATTACCTTTGTCCACAACCAATATGAGGTTGATTCAGAACACTCCGATATTGATGAAGGAGTGTTTATATTTCAGACTTTACATCATATTTCTTTATTGCTCATTTCTTGTGTTTTCTCCTTTTTGTCATTTTGCAAAATAAAATTGAAAGTTCAGCTATTACAGATTTGTCATCATTCATCAGAAACATACGTCACATTCACTTTTCTCAATATTTAAAGTAAATTTTAATTAATTTCCCGTGGAAATCTGGTGGATTTTGGATATATGTTGTAGCACATATTATTGAGACTAACTACGAAGGATTTGCTTTTGTTGCAATTTTTTCAAAGTAGGCTCTCTTTTTTTTATATTTTGACCTGACTATTATATCAATGTAAAGTTTTCAAGTGATATTTGTCAAATATATCGCGAACTCCTAAATTTTCCAAAATTTTATTTTAGATAGATTAGGTAGCATAGTTTAAAAGTAAAAATAATTTTCTGGTTTTTCATACATTTGTATGTTGTGTAATAAAGTTATCTATGTTTATCTTATTTTTATCTAGTAAAGTATTAACTAATAACAATAATTATAAAAGATATCGTAAGTGTACAAAAATTAAACATAATTAATAAGGTATAACATACAGGATTTACAATAACACTGATAACAATTGAATAATAGGCAATTTTTATTTTTTGGCATTTGACTTTTAGGGCGTTATAGATCACTTTGCATATCAGTTGCATATAGGGCGATATAGATCAAAATTTGCATAAAGGGCTCTTGAGAACACCACTTTTAGGGCGATATAGAACAAAATTTGCATGAAGGTGTTACAGATCGCCACTTTTAGGGAGTTATAGATCACTTTATGTATCATTTGCATATAGGGCGATATGAACAAAATTTGCATATAGGATGTTTGAGAGCACTGTTATAGAGTTGTAGTTGTAGGGCATAATTAAGGACTTTAAAAGAAGCATAGGTTGAAATATATTGATGTATGGTCGAAATGACGGAGACTAACGCCGTGGTTTAGTCTAAAGCACACACACAGTTTATTTACAATTATGTACAGGTTTATATACAAATGGGATCGGATTTCAAGAATCTCTCTAGAGCTCTCTGTCTGGTCCGCTACTCGGAGAGCGTTAGCTGCGACGCTCTCTTTTCGGTCCGTCAGTTGGTGAGAGGACAAGACACGTTACTGATTGGTCCCCCGATTCGGCCAATCACAGGAAATTAATTGGCCACTCGAGAGGACTTCTCAACTTTGTATCATAGCCCCCTTTCCAAGGGTCTGCGTTCTCGCTAACTCAGGTTTTCCAGGATCAGCTGTCCAGGTAACGTCGGGGGCGGGATGTTGTGCGTTGTGAGCGGCGTAGGGGCGGGAGTGCGTCTCGCACCGCTGGCTCAGGCGGCGGGGCATGTCTGGGATGCGGTGGAGCAAAGATGGCCTCATCGTCTGGTTCCAGCGTTGTCCAGTGATTGGAAATCGCCAGCGACCGTCTAAGTTGTTTGGGTGCTGGCGATGTGGGCAAGTTGGATTCCTCGTCCGCTGGCAGGTAAGGCTTCATACATGTTACGTGGGCTACCTTTGGTTACTGATGGCGAGTGGAAGGTTGCAGGCGGCAGATCTCGTATGTGACAGGAGACAGGCGGCGGATAATGGTGTATGGGCCTCGCCAGCGGTGGAGCAGTTTTTCGGCAAGGCCTACGGAGCGGGAAAGGCTGAAGATAAATACGAGGTCTCCTGGATTGTATGTCACCTCGCGGAGATGGCAGTCGTAGCGCAGTTTCGACTCCCGTTGTGCTTCCACCATAATGTGTTTGGCTATGGTGTTCGCGTCGTCTAGTCGGCATTGGAGGGCGGCTGCATAATCGGTGGAGATTTCCGGGGCTTGGGGTAGCAGGGTGCTTTGTGGGTGTCGACCATGGACCAGGAAGAACGGTGTTAAGGATATTGCTTCATTCACGGCTGTGCTGAAGGCATACCTGACAAATGGCAGGATTTCGTCCCAATTAGAATGATGTTTGTCAACGTACATCGACAACATATTCGCAATGGAGTGGTTCAGCTTCTCCGTTGCTCCATTCGTCTGGGGATGGTAAGGCAATGTGCGGTGATGGAGTGTCTTGGAGATGTTTAATACTTCGCGCATCACTGGCTGAGGAATTTCGTACCCCTATCGCTTACAATTGATGCCGGGATCCGTGGCGCAGAACAATGTCCCGCACAAAGAAACGGGCAACTTCGAAGGCTGTGGCGTTTGGCAGGGTGTGTGTAATCGCTGTTGAAAAATGGTCAACAGCCACGATAGTTGTTGTTCGATTGTTGTTGTTTGACAACGGGAGGGGGCCAAGCAGATCAATGCCTATTCGGCTAAAGGGTTGTTCGGGCAACGGGAGTGGCTGAAGGAGTCCTGGCGGCGGCTGAGTCGGTGATTTCCGGCGCTGAAAGCCTTCGCACCGTAGAACACAACGGAGATTCGTCTTGTACTTTCCAGGCCAGTAGTAATTTTGGCGGATAAGGCCGTAGGTCTTGGCAAGGCCTAGGTGTCCACAGGTGAGATCCTCGTGGCATGACTCGACAATGTGGCGTCGCAGATGCTGTGGTATGACGAGCAGCCAACGCCGGGATGTGGGTTCGAAATTCTCTTTGAAGAGCACGCCATCATTCAGTGTGTAGCCCTTTTTGTGCGGCCGCACAGATGCGCTGACTTCGGTAATAATTCTGCGGAGGTTGGGATCCTTGTGTTGCTCAACGGCCATGTCAAGTTGGTCTGTTATTATGTTGATTGCTGAGTTGTTGGGGGTGGTTTCGTCTGGTAGGAGGCGTGATAAACAGTCCGCATCAAGGTGTTTGCGACCCGTTTTGTAGACGACTGTGATATCGTGCTCCTGAAGCCGAAGGGCCCATCTTGCCAGGCGTCCGCTGGGATCTTTAAGGTTCGTGAGCCAGAAGAGAGCGTGATGGTCGGAGACTACAGTAAACGGACGCCCGTAGAGATATGGTCGGAACTTGTTTGAGGCCCAAACAACGGCTAAGCATTCCCGATGTGTTGTTGCTTAGTTGGTTTCAGCTTTCGACAAAATTACGGCTTGCTTATGCTATTACCTTCTGTTGGCTTCCTTGGTTCTGAATGAGTACACCTCCAATTACGTAAGCACTAGCGTCTGTGTGTATTTCGGTGTATGCCTCGTGTTGAAAGTGGCCAAGCACCGTTGCCGTAGTAAGGCACGTTTTGAGTATGTCAATGGTGGTCTGCTCCTTATCCGTCCATCGTAAGACGTTGGCGTTGTGCTTGATAGAGGTGAGAGGGCGAGCGTTGCGAAGTTCGGGATGAATCGACGGTAGTACGAGCAGAGGCCATGGAAGGCGCAGACTTGTTTGCTCGTCTTCGGAGTGGGGAATTTTTGTACAGCGTCTGTTTTGGTGGGGTCGGGTAGGATACCTTCCAGTGTGACAATGTGGCCCAGGATTTTGATAGTTTGTGCGGCGAAGGAGCATTTACTGGGGTTCAGCCGGAGCTCGGCGGCAGAGAGGCAGTTCAGGACGGCGGTGAGACGCTGCTGATGCTCGTCAAACGTGCGGCCAAAGATGACAATGTCGTCCAGGTAAGATAAACAGATTGACCATCTGAGTTCACACAGAATGTTATCCATCAGGCGCTCGAACGGGGCTGGCGCATTGCAGAGTCTGAACGGCATAACATTGAACTCGTGTAGGCCGTCCGGCGTCGAGAAGGCTGTTTTTTTGCGGTCCTCAGGTGCAATGGGAACTTGCCAGTAGCCGGTTTTCAGGTCTAGGGAGAAGAAACTGGATCCGTGCAGGGTATCTAAGGCGGCGTCTATGCGTGGGAGTGGATAGCTGTCCTTCTTAGTAATGGCGTTGAGGCGGTGGTAATCCACGCAGAAATGCCATGATCCATCTTGTAGGAGATTTTATTTATTTTATTGGAGATAAATAAATATTATTATTATTTTTAAAGGCTTTAAATTATATTTTAAACAAATTAATGGAATGAAATTTGAATTCGGATACGTAATAATTACGTCAGAGATGAAATGTATAAAAGAGGCAAATTTTACGCAAGTTGCGTGAACTGTTTCTAATTATTAGTTTATTCATTAAATCAAAGTTTATTAAGTTAAAGCTGAACAAGTCAATTATTGAAGCGGAGAAATAAATAATAATTACAGGAGTGAACTATAAGTTATTAGTTGTGATTTAAGATAATTAAATATTGGAGCTTTGCCAGTTTGGATGACGCAATCAACAACTGAGACTAGAGTAATTAGTCAGTAGTATGCAGTTTAAAGATTCTTACACAAGTGATAAGCCTATTAATGAATTTCACACAGGTGAAAAGTCAAACATAATTAAAAATTGTCACACGGGTGAAAAGTCAAGAGAAACTAAATAAATCACACAGGTGAAAAGCTGTATTGAGATAGTAGATTTCACACAAGTGATTCGCCATTAAGTTATTATTTCACACATAGGTGAAAAGCTAGCAATAGATAATTTAATTCACACAGGTGATTAGCAAGTTGCATGAAAGAATTAATACAGACAGTATTAGAACTATTGTATGGAAGCCATATTGAACTGTGATGAGTTAATGTTAAGAGGAGAAGTAATTAAGTTAAATACTTTTACTTTTAAAACCAACATTCATTTAATATTTTAATTTTGCTCAAATACTCTAGCAGTGCTTTGCTAACCCCAATAGAACTATTAGTATTATTTTCAAATATTAATAGAAAGATTTCAAAAGTATTTTGAACACTTATTCTTATTATAAAAATTTCACATCTTTCTTTCGGACGAGAACGATGGGCGAGCTCCATGGGCTTTGGGAGGGGCGTATCACATTTTTCCGCAGCATGTCTCCTGCTCAATAGCTGCGCGTTCCGTAGGGGAAACCCGGTAAGGTTTCTGGCGCAGCGGGCGGCTGTTACCCGTATCTATGGGATGGGCGGCGGGGTGCTTCGAGCTATCGTCCTGTGTCGGGTCATCAAACAGGCGGCAGTAACATTGTAGCAGTTGGAGCATAGCACGGGCTTCCCTTGGCGGTAAGTTAGGGTTAACCATTGTACGGAGCTCTTTGTCTGTTAACCCTTGGTGCGGCAGAGGGGCTGGCGGCATCGGATCGTCTGCGAGAGCTGTGATCGAATGTACGGGCTCGATCGTTGTGATGCTGCTTCGTGCTGGTAGAACAGCGGGGGCTTGAGAGGTATTAGTTACCCACAGGAAGAAAGTATTTGCTGGGAGATCAATGCCTGCAGCCGGAAAT
>JAFIDM010009631.1:3816852-3828396 GCA_023159025.1 Thereuonema tuberculata
TCTAAGTCTATGAAGTAGAGAAGAAATTAAGAAATCAATCTGTTCTCGTTTAAGCTTTCATGGTCAAATTAATGTAGATAGGTTTGTTTTTGTAAGCACTGAAGAAAAGGAACAGTCATTTTATTTTAAAATTACTGTCAGTCAAACTGATTTGGCAAAAGTTAAAGATTTCCTAACTATTCTAACTAATGTTGGTGGTTATGGTGTACATTCAGTATTGAAAAAGGTAAATTGTGCAGATTGTAGAAATAACTTGCTACTGGATGTCCCAATGGAAATGAAATGATTTGTAGGAATCTTGATCGAGGAGGACTGCGAAGATATTGTGACTATTATTATTCATTATTATATTGTAATATCAGAACTGTTGTCATATGAATTTGAGAATAACTTCTTAAGATGTGCTAATCAGAGAACTTTTGCTTCTAAGATCACTACTGAACTTTCTAATTTTTGAAGAAAAGCTTTTGCCGGTTGAGATCTGTCAAAACAATCAACATTCTTCAGATTTCCTTCTGAAATCAATAGCCTACGTTAGTAGAAACATATTGCTGAAAATTATTGTAAGAAAAATAGTGTTAAATTAATTTTAGAAGCTCAATGTAAGAAGAAAGAGAAATTCAAATGCTGACAAGTGAGAAAAGCTAAACTTTCATATTTAACTTAGAAAATTTTGTAAATCTTTTTAAATTAAATAGTGGCGAAAAGATATTTTAGGGAAATTCTTGTTTTTTTTTTATGTATGGAAATGTACAACATTGTTTTCTTTCTTTTTTTTTGTTTTGTTTTCATAGCTCATGTAGACTAAACTAATCTAATTGTACAGCGTTTCTATTTTTTTAACATATTTGTATATTATATTTTTTATTAGACTGGTCCTTTTTAAGTCTTATTATTATAATTTTTTTCTGTTGAATTTTCTGTATTGTATTATTTCATTTGATAGATAACTTAAATAGTGTTTAGCATGTATCTTCTGATGATTTATATTTATTTTAAAAACTTTTCTGTACCAAAATAGGTCTAAATATATATTGAAAACAAATTTTATGTAAAGCTTTGTAAATAAAATAAAAAAATATTGAAAACAAAATTCTCATTTAACTTTATTTTTATTCTATTTTAATAAATGAATGTTTAATTATTTAATCTATTTTAACTTTAAAACATTTTAATTCTAAAGAGTTGAAAATAAGAAAGTAAAATAAATAGTAAAGTAATATTATTTCAAAGAAATAAGTAAACAAACGAAGGCAACGTTACAAGATAGGATTCGCACCCTGAGTTGTCACCGGAAAGAGACTGGGACACTCTCGTTACTTCAGGATACTATATGTGTAGAGGAAAAAAATATGGATAAATATTATGTAAAACATGTTAAAAAAAAAAACCATTGGCTGTTGAAGTTAACGCTGTATAGCCCTTCTTTCTTCTCAAGAACTTTGCGTAAAGAAGTTTCAACAGAATTTTAAAAAAAATTTCCGTTTATTACAGAAATATGAGTTTGTTGCTTCTAAGCTACAACAACAGGACTAAATCAATGTTAAAAACACATTCAATGCATCTTCGTTTTTATTAGTAGTGATTCAGGTTTAGTTATTACGTGAAAGTAATATAAAAAGGTTAAATAATTTATTTAATATAAAAAAATCTGTTAGTAGAGAAAATGGAAAAATTCATTCCGCTGGTTGTTGTCATCTCGCTCGTTTAATTAATATCCTAATAACGAATGAAATTCAACAGATCTACCATCAGTTGTGAAGAATATACGAAGCAAAAAGATATTTCTTTAAAACTATATCGGTGTTTTTAGGTGAAAGTTTTAAAATAATGCTAAAATCTACGGAGGAATCATGTAGCTTCAAAGCAACACAGGGGCTGAAAGGGTCAGTCACATGACGTCACGAAACTGTGCTAAGGCTTGGGTGGTGTTGGTATTGCGTTGGTATTGCGTGTTGGTATTGGTCACGTGTGACCAATGATTGTTGCTATATTATGTTTGAGATATGACCTAGTTCTGATAGTGGATAAGAATTTAATATAAGGAATCCCTGAATTAAAAAAGTCGCCCTCGTATATATATTTTTAAAAAAGTTTGTGTTTGAAATGAACTTCCAAATCTTTTTACTTAACAATTCGTCAACAATTTAAAAGGAAACATTAGAGTAGGGTTTAAAAGAAAAATGTTGTTAAGATAATTTTGATAAATTCATATTTAAAGATCTTTTATAATTTACAAAGTAAAAAACTAGTAACACACATAATTAAAAGAGATGGACATTATTAAAATCGATTGATTTCGATGTCGATCATATCTTTTAATTGTGTTGCTAATTTTTACTTTTTAATGAAAATTTTTACACGTTAAATTTTTAATTCATATCTTTTATCATTTTGTTATTAAAACAAAATAAAATTGAAAAAAAATATTTATTTTATCGCTGACACTGCTGGAAAATTCCTTAGGTAATAATCTGCGGTGATTTTTCATAATTATTTTTGTATATATCTTTTTCTTGTGTTTATTCTATAAATTTCTTCTTAGTTTATTACAATTTTTTTTTTAATATGTAAATATCTACTTTATTTGAATGTATAGAAAAACCTTTTCCCGATGTGAATGCAATAACATCGTAGGCAAAGCTGCCCCCTGTAGGTAGTCGATTGAATCACGAGCGAGGCCTATTTATAAACCCTCAGCTCACGTGACCTGGCTGACGCAATGCTTTCAGTTGAGGTTCTGGGTCGAGCAGAGAACGAAGGGACTGTGTACGTGCGCCGCCGGTGCTTGCGCCTGCCTCCAAGGCGATCAGCTTGGCCTGCTGGCTGGCTAGGTAGAACTTTTACCTACAGCCGCTTCTTGTCGGGGGTTTTGGGTATCTGCTTAATGTTGATGGTGCTTGTTTCTTCTTCCCCCCTCTTCGGACTGCCTCGTCCATTTCACCATGAAGCAGGAGGTTGTTCCTGGCACTCAGTTGAGCGGTTCACCCCAGATGGCCAACTCCCACATCACCACCGCCAGGGCCTCCCGAGGACTGAAAGGTAGGAAGACATCTACGCAACAAGTGCCTATCTACAAATACACTTACATTTCTAATTATTTTATTTTTCTTAATTAAAGATTGATTTTGTTGAAATGGTCTTCATGTTTGGGAGGTACCGGTTGTGTAACCATTACTATTGTTAATTTATTTACTTACTTTTTTTTTTTTGGATACAGTAAGCTATGGTGGAAAATAAGTAAGAATTTCACATTATCTGAAAAAATAAATATAAGGAAGGAATTAAAAATAATTTCGTTTTCTCGGAAAATCCTATCCGACTGTTATTTAAGATTGTATTGTTACTTTATTTGGTCTATGTTCACTGAAACCAATCAGATTAATTTGATCTCTCCTCTAAATAAATTGAGAACCTTTCTTAGGAGTGACCAAAGGAAAGCATAATTCACAGAAACGACAACGTTTTACTTAGTATGTCGTTTGCAGAAACCAAGTGAAAATTGTAATATGTATTATTAAAACTTAAGTATTGTAAAATAACAGGAAAACGTAATTCGTTAAAAAGAATTGTTTCAACATTATTTTACAGGTGAAGAATTTTCTTAAATTTTAAACTCTTGGAAACTATATTAGATAAATGACAAAATTAGATTCATCATCAAAATTGCAGAAAAACCGACTGGTTTTCCACCGTCACTATATTTCAGTAAATGTTTTTTTTTTCAACAAGTAACATGGAAACCTATAGATATTTCTAAGTTGAATCTCAATGAGTTGTCATTTTTTTCCAGTCATCTGCATCATAATGAAAATACTTCGATCACTTTCTAAACAATTAATTTTTAGATGCGATTCAAGCTGTTTGCTTAATTTCAGCATCGTTGTTACTTAATTTATAGATTTCGATGTAAATAATTTCTTCCTTCCTTTTAATTTAATATTATTGCCCGTATTAAATATCATAAATCAAATTATTTAGTATTTACGATGGCCAGGTTGGTTAGTTGTCATTATTTTAGTAAATGGCCAAAGTTCTTTTTGAAACCATTCTTGACGATCTTCAAATTGCCGAGTCTTATTTTAATGTTTGGTTTTTATCAATTGCAAGAGCTGTTTTTAATTTCCTAAAAATACCATATACAATCCAACAATTTACAAATATTTTTTCTTCTCCATGAAACCAAAAACTGAATCCCTATTTTTTTATTATTATTATTCTTATTCAGAGTACAAAGTTTTATTTATTTGTTCATATTACAACTAATTAACTGAAATAAATAAATGATTATTTATAACAGCATAGGCTACAATAAGTAGATGATGACTTACTGAGATATAGATCATACCATAAATAATGAGTTGTAATTGGTACCAATAGCATAATAAATAATAATTTATAATAGGATAGTTTACAAAACATAAATAATGACTTATTGAGAGATAGATCATACATTTAATAAGTAATAATTTATCATTAATAGGCAATAGCATAATAACTAATTATTTACTGCAGGATATGGTACAATAAATAAGTTATGGCTTATTCAAGGATAGATCATACAATAAATGAGTTATTATTTGTAAGTGCTAGCCAGTAGCATACTAAATAATTCTTTACTGTAGGATAGGCTACAATAAATAAATGGTGACTTACTCAGAGATAGATCATACAATAAATAACTAATTATTTGTTATTGATAGGCAATATCATAATAACTAATTATTTTCTCCAGAGTAGGCTACAATACATCAATAATGCCTTTTTGAGATATAGATTCTATAATAAATAAGTGAAGATTTGGAATTTGTAGCCAGTAGCGCGATAAATAATTATTTATAATAGGATAGGTTACAATAAATAACTGATGACTTATGCAGGAATAGATCATACGATAAATGTGTTATGATTTGTAATAGTATAATAAATTATTACTTTCTATAGGATAGGGTACAAAAATGATGACTTATTGTGGGGTAGATCATATAATAAATAAATTATGAAATTTATTTGATAGCAATAGCATAATAAATAATTATTTATAATAGGATGGGCTAGAATAAATACACAAAGCCTTATTGAGAGATAGATCATACAAAAAATAAGCAATGATTTGTAATTGAATAGCCATTAGTTTAATAAATGATTTATTGTGGGACAGATCATACAATTAAGAAATGATGATTTCTCATTGGTAGGCAATACCGTGTTAAATAATGTTTTATAATAGGATAGGCTTCAATAAATAAACGATGACTTTTTGGGAGGTAGTTCATACAGTTAATAAGTAATGATTTCTCATTGACAGCCAATATTGTAATAAATGATTATTTACTGTTGAATAGGGTTCAATAAATAAGTTATGGCTTATTCAGTGATACAAAGTAGGCTTAACGTGCGTGGAATGAAATAAAGAAAAATAGAAATAAATAAAACGCACTTACTTACATAAAGTTGAGAGAATTATATATGGTAATAATTTGGCAGTTTCGGAATACTGTGCATATTCCTTCATCAGGGACGGAACAAACATATAGGATATACAGACAAACATTTATTTAGGACGACATGATGAGGGAAGGTATGTTGAAAGTGGAAGAGGATAAGAGAGTTTAGCAATAGTGACGGGCGTTTTGCCTGCCGGTTATTGGGTTGTAAGCTTTAAGCTGAATTATATAGAAAGTTTCAGCTAGGAGACGGTGGGAAAGGGGTTTAGCAGCTGAGAAGTTGGGGGTGTATCATGTCTCTTTAAAGTGAGTAACAGTCTATGAGCCTGTGGGACACCCCCCCCCCCCAACTTCTCAGCTGCTAAACCCCTTTCCTACCGTCTCCTGGCTGAATCTTTCTATATAATTCAGCTTAAAGCTTATAATCGGCGGACAAAATACCCATCACTATTGCTAAACTCTCTTAATCCTCTTACTTCCCTCACTTTCAACATACCTTCCCTCATCATGTCGTCCTATATGTCTGTGCCGTCCCTGATGAAGGAATACGCACAGTATTCTGAAACTGTCGGATTATTACCAAGTATAATTCTCTCAACTTTTTGTAAGGAAGTGTGTTGTATTTATTTCGATTTTTCTTTATTCAGGGACTGATCTTACAATAAATAAGTAATGATTTGTCATTGATAGAAAATAGCATAATAACTAATTATTTACTGAAGGATATGATAGGGGAAGGTGGTGTACCTAGGTCTTATTTTTACTTTTTAATTTTTAATTGGATAATTACAAAAGAAAGGTAATAAAATACTTTTTGTTTCATATTTTGGGCCTTTATACACAACATATATTTTTTGTAGATTTTTTTAAAAAGTATTTCAGTGCATTATTTACAATTTTAAAAAAAGGGCAAATAGGACCAAGGTACACCATGGATAGTGTACCTTGGACCAGCTATTTATAGATGAAAAAAATCTAGCCGGATAGTTTGAACATAAACATTTATTGGTATTTTCGCTACAGAAAAATGTTAATAGGTACTTCTACTTAATGAGGTTTTACATTAGACCTAATATAAAATTAAAGCAACAGTTTCATTCCCATGAGTAGGCTTAACAAACATTGTAATTAGATAGGTCAATTCCAAATGTTAATTTCTGAAGCTGCCTTTCAGATCCTCCAGTCAACATGGGATGTGGTAACTTCACATTTTTCCACAACATAAGTGGTAGAATCCTGTCTTGTAAATTTCTGTGAGTTTAGATCTTTCTTAAGGTATTTTACTTCATATGTAGTGTCACTTAAAGACATAACCTCAAAAACGAAGTACTTTATGGTTTTCTTCCCAGCAAATTTCACCAGAACAAAACTTCAATATCGATAAGTCTATAATCAGGATCTTCTAGTTCAGCAATATCTTCTTCAGAAAGACCAGATTCTTCACACAAGTTATCAATGTCTTCAGTTTCTGACTCTTGAGCTTTAAGTTAGGGTTTTTCTAGTTGACTTAAGAACAGTTTTTGATTTCTTCAATATCCTTTCAGCCTTTTCTGCCTCAATGCATTTTTTTTTCAGGTGTGTCAGTTAAAATACAAGATTTACATTTAGGCCTTCCCTTACGGAATTCTTTTCATGGTAATTCCTTTGGATATGGCCGGATTTCTTCAGGAGTAACAATAACTGGTGGCACATTCAACACTCTTGGGGTGGAGGTTGATGGTAATGCCTCATATTCAACATTCATGGCTTGATCATTTGAACTATGTAAATCAATTTGTTGCTGATTTTCCACAGCAGATATTGGCCGATCAGTGATATTCGATGGCAAAAATTCACTGTCTGGAAAAATGCCTTCATTTAATGGATGTAAACTTATAATTCTAAATCCACTAGTAATGTTTCATGTTATGAAAGCTAATGGAAAAGCCCGTCCAACTAATTCGGCCACGTCATATATCGTTGCAGGTTTTCCAACATTTCCATGTGTATTCATCCAGTCATTCATGGCACTATTGTAATAGGTTTTGAATGGTCCAAAAACCCCTTTGTCAAGAGGTTGCATTTTGTGGCTTGTATTTTGATGAAATGTTACCAATGTCACACAATTGTCTTTTCAAGTTGGATCGTTTGAACAGAAATATGACTTTTATGATTATCCATTAGAAGTATGACTGGATTGTCTTTACTTGCACAGCTAAATTTAATAAAGTGTTCGAAAAACTTGTGAAACAAATCTTCAGTAGACTATCCTGATGGATTGGCTCCTCCGATAGCTCCTTCTGCACCACCTTTCAACATGTGGGGTTTAAAATGCTTGCATGGGAAAATTAACATTGGTGGCATAAAGCCGCCACCAGCATTAACAGCACTAATCATTGTAACATTAGTTCCTCTTTCAGCATTAGTCATACTTCCCACCTGTTTAAGACCTTTGGTGGAATATGTACAGTAGAGATACCAGCTTCATCACAGTTCCAAATATTAAAGGGTGTTATTCCAGGATTTTTTTCCAAAGTTTTTTTATAATTATCAAACACAACAGCAACATTTGCTCTATTGAAAGCTGTAGACCGGGCAAGGCTAGTAGCTTCAGGCTTTCTCAAAGTCAGCTGGTTTGCATACCTGTTACGGAATCCTCGAACCCAATCTTTACCGGCTAATTTATTCATGTCCCATGCGGGAGCATACTTTTTATGATTCTGGTTGGCAAACTGGTAAGCTAATGCTCTGACATCTCCCAGGGTCAATCCATATTGCAGGTGGGTGGCTCTTTTTATATAATCCACAAGAATTAACTCCTCAGCATCACTAAAAATTCTCTTTGTATCGTTGTTTTGTTTATACTCCTACAGGGTGTCTACAGAATCAGGGAATTTTGTTATTCTGGAAAAAATCAGGGAATTTTTTAGTTGAACAGATCGTTTTTGTTTTTTGGTTGAACAGATCAGGGAATTTTAAAAGAAATTGTTCATGAAATCAGGGAAAAATCAGGGAATTTTTTTATTCAGATTTTGTAGACACCCTGTCCTAGTCTGACATAAAGTATAATAAATAAATGATGATTAATTGTGAGATAGATCGTATAATAAATAAGTGATGATTAGTAATTGACATTAGGGAAATGAAGAATGGGAAAGCAACAGGAGTTGATGGAATACACATTGAGTTAGTTAAATGCTTGGGTGAAGACAAGAAGCAAATACTATCATTATGCAATGAAATATATGAGAAAGGTGAATGGCCTGATGATTTCATGGAAACAGTATTGCTACCAATACCGAAGAAAAATAATGCAAAGAAGTGCAGTGAGTTCAGGACTATCAGCCTTATATCGCACTCAGCAAAGATTCTTCTGCGAATACTGAACAGACGTTTATATTCTAAGGTGGAAGGAGAGTTGGAAGAAGAGCAGTTTGGTTTTAGGAAAGGAAAAGGTACGAGAGATGCAATTGGACTGCTGCGAACAATCGGCGAAAGATATCTAGAAAAAAATAAACACGTATATGCAGTATTTGTGGACCTGGAAAAGGCTTTTGACAGAGTGGATTGGAATAAACTTATGGAAATCTTGAAGAAAATTGGTGTGGATTGGAAAGAGAGAAGGCTAATAACTAATCTTTATATGAAACAACGAGTCAAAGTCAGGATAGGAGAAAAATTGTCAGAGGGAAGTGGAATAGGGAGAGGGGTGCGACAAGGATGCCCTCTATCACCTACGCTGTTCAACATCTACTTAGAGGAGTTAGTGAAGAATTGTTTTCAGAACATGGGAGGGGTGATAGTAGGAGGAAGAAGAATAAAGTGCATAAGATTTGCTGATGATATGGCATTGTTAGCAGAAGAGGAGATGATACTAAGGGATATGCTACTGCAGCTGAATGACAGCTGTGAACAATATGGAATGAAGATAAATGTAAACAAGACAAAGACTATGGTTATTGGAAGAAAGACAAAGAAGATAAACATAAGTATTCGGAATGAGACATTGGAACAAGTGAACAACTTTAAATACTTAGGGTGTACTATAAGTAGTGATATGAACTGCTGCCAAGAAGTCAAGAGGAGGTTAGCAATAGCAAAGGAGGCTTTTAATAGGAAAAGCAGCATCTTCTGCGGACCTCTGGAAAAAGAACTAAGGAAGAGACTAGTGAAGTGCTTTGTGTGGAGTGTGGCATTGTATGGGGCAGAAACATGGACATTACGACGCAGTGAAGAGAAACGACTAGAAGCATTTGAAATGTGGATATGGAGAAGAATGAAGCATGTGAAATGGACAGACAAAATAAGAAATGAAGCTGTGCTAGAAAGAGTGGGTGAAGAAAGAATAATGCTGAAACTGATCAGGAAGAGAAAAAGAAACTGGTTGGGTCACTGGCTGAGAAGAAACTCCCTAATGAAGGATGCACTGGAAGGAATGGTGAACGGTAAAAAAGTTCGAGGCAGAAGAAGATTTAAGATGATCGACAACATTATGGTAAATGGATCTTATGTGGAGACGAAGAGGAAGGCAGAAAATAGGAAAGATTGGAGAATGCTGGGTTTGCAGTGAAGGACCTGCCCTTGGCAGAGAACTATGTATGTATAGTAATTGACAGGCTATAGCATAATAGATAATTACATTCTGTAGAACAGGGTACAAAAAATATTATAATATTATATTATATCGTAGTCTGGCAATCCTGTTTCCTTGAAGGCTGTAATTTGTCTTAGCAGAATTATCCTGGAAAGACCAAATTCCTTTGCAGCTCCATATACAGCAAGTTCTTTCTTCAAGACCAATTCAACAGCTTTTTCGATCCACCTTAGAGAGTGGTTGTCTTTTAACTCCCATTTTACTGCTTGGCATCTGAAAAAACCAAATAGGCTATCTGTATGTACTATCTGTTTTAATATGAGTAATAATTGTTTGAATTTTTTAATGCATTTTAAATAATCTTTTAAACTCATTTTAAAAATTTGAATAGTAAAAATATAAGTGAATGGTGTACCTTGGACCATGCACCAAGGTACACCACTTGGCTGACCCCCACAGAGGTTAGGCTTAACATAATTTCTAACTCGTTATTATAGCTAAAACTGTGCTTTATTAGTTATGCTTTCTACTATAAAGTAAATTAAGTATGTTTAGCAAATATTAACACAAAATTCAACAGAAAAAAATTACTTTTGATGGATCAATTTCCTTTTTCAAAATTCATTCATTCAAATGCTTGATAAATAAGTTCAGCTTCACTGGGAACTCTGGTAGCAAGTATACAAAATACATATAGTGTTTTCTATACATCTATACAGATGGTGCTAAAATCGGCATAGGTTCAAGCTACACTTATGTCCAGTACCCCACCTTCCCCTACAATTAATAAGTTAGGGCTTATTCAGGGATAGATCATACAATGAATAAGTGATGATTTGTAATTGATACCAATAGCATAATACATAGTTATTTACTATAGCATAGGCTACAATAAATAAATGATGACTTATTGAGATATAGATCATACAATTAATAAGTAATGACTTGTAATTTACAGCCTATACCATAATAAATGATTATTTACTGTTGGATAGGCTACAATAAATAAATACTTTATTGTGGGACAGATCATACAATAAATAACTAATGATTTCTTATTGATAGGCAATAGCATAATAACTAATTATTTATTGTAGGATATGGTACAATAAATAAGTAGTGATTTGTAATTGATACCAATAACATAATACATAATTATTTGTAATGTAATAAGCTACAATAAATAAATGATGACTTACTGATAGATAGATCATAGAATAAATAAGTAATGACTTGTCATTGATAGCCAATAGCATAATAACTAATTATTTACTGTAGGATATGGTACAATAAATAAGTAGTGATTTGTAATTGATACCAATAACATAATACATAATTATTTATAATGGAATAAGCTACAATAAATAAATGATGACTTTTTGAGAGATAGATCGTAGAATAAATAAGTAATAATTTGTCATTGATAGGCAATAGCATAATAACTATTTACTGTAGGATATGGTACAATAAAAAAATGACTTATTGAGAGATAGATTGTAGAATAAATAAGTAATGATTTGTAAT
>JAFIDM010009631.1:3834947-3870828 GCA_023159025.1 Thereuonema tuberculata
CGCTTATTACGCTTGTAGTTCATGGTCCCTTGACGAGCGTAATAACGAGGTTTTACTGTACTTTCCTTAAAATGTTCATTTCTTTAAAAAAAAAAAAAAAAAAAAACTAGAACAAAAAAAACTCAGTTTATTTTTTAATTCTAATATCTGCTGAATAAAAACAGTAGAGAGTTTTCGAAAAAAAATCAATTAAATTTGTGTTACTTAAATTATCTAAATCGAATTAATTTTATTCATATAAAACTACATGCAAATTAGTGAAGTAACTAAAAGGGTTAATACTCATTATTTAAGACATTGATAGAAATACAAAGTTTAGTTGTCTATAGACACTTTCTCACAGTAATTTCTAGGCAAGGGGAAAAAATATTAACAAAATTAGATTGTTTCTAATAATTAATAATAATAATAATAATTTATTGTCGTACAAAAGTTTGTTAATACATAACAAATATGAGGTGTGACTTCCCGGTGCCTTAAAGGTAGTTCCGTCGAGAAAACAAGCAGGATGTCAATTATAAGCAAGAAAATAATAAAAACAGAAAATACAAAGAGCATAATTGATAACATATAATGGAGAAAAAATAGAGTACAATGCAAAACATTACTAACAAAAATATAATATAATGGAGTTGAATGGAACAATTCATTTGTAATGGAAGTACAGAAAAAATTTGTAGAATTTAGATGTGGTGGTATTTACAATCCTCGTAAAATAACTGAAACAATGGAATTCATAACTTAATAATTTCATATGAATTTTGAATTGCAATTTTCGTGTAAGAAGTTAAGCCTCGCTCAAATAGATGGAAAGTAAAGAGAAGACTAAGGGAAAGTAAGAGAGAGGAAAGGGCTGGAAGATATCTGGTGAGAACAGACAGTTGCGACCTGATAACAGAAAGGTATTGGAGAGAGGGAAAGGTGAGAAAGTTAGGTTAGTGTAGGAAAGTGATGTTTTAGTTTCCTTTAGAACTGTTTTAAATTGGGACTGTCATGAATGTTGTGGGAATTTTCTTCCACAGAGAAGAACAGAGTAGCTAACAGCTCTTGTTTGATGCGATTCTTGAAGTGAAGTATGCAGATCAAATTTCAAGAAGATCCATCCATTGGTTGAAAAGAGACTAACTGATAAGCCTCATTGTAATAGAGTGAAACTGCCTTTAAAATCGATTGCATGAAAATCCTTCATGGCTAAAATAAAAAAAACAATAGAAAAATTTAAGCTTGTTTTATAGAAACTCAATGGGAAAGTTCCTTTGTATCATCATTGCTCTCACAGGCAATGGGAGGGATTATAGCTGTAGTCATTCAACCAAAAAAAAAAAGTTGTGTCTTTTTCCAAATGAGGAGGATTATAAACAAACTGATGAACTTTCTAACACAAAAACAGATAAAAAAAATCTTACGATTGCTAAAATTAGCAAGCCATAAAAGCATTTAAGAGTAGTAAATAAATTTACTACTATGTTTCATGTCTCCATTGTCACAAGCCCATTTTTTTCAAGTAATGTTTTTTCCTAGGTTAGCTTCTCCTCCTCAAATGGATTCATCATGCGTTAGTGCTGTTGATGCTTTCAAGCGCATTACTTGAGAACAGGGCTCGTAACAATGGAGACCTGAAATGTCATAGTAAATTTATTTTATATCATATTTAACTCTCAAGGGCTTTAAGGCTTGCTAATTTTAATTATTTTAAAGTTTTTAACACTGCACGTTAAAATACCATAATAATCTTAGGTTTCTTTTAGTTTCGGTTATAACCCCTATCAACCACTCCCTTCAGTGATTGCTCTTTTACAAACCAATTAGAATGACTCGTATTTCGGAAAGAAAAAACAAAAAACCAAAAATCTTTCCATTTATTTGAAATCCATTGATTACATTACAATCGAACAATTGCAATATACAAAATCTCAGGTCATGGAAGGTGCACACCTTCAATTCATCCAAGAGTTTTCAAGGCGGAGTAGTAGCTAACATGACAATAATTGGTAATAGTATGTCAGTTACAATTTCACTGAAAATAGACCAATTTTGGGAAGGCTGTAGTACTGTTCTTTTTAACACCAAATTTTCATATTCTGCTATTATATGCTTGTGCAAAACCCGGGGATTGCACATTTTGGAAGCAGGTGTAAGCAACATATTAAATAAAAAAAGAAAAAGTCAAACACCGGTAGTGTTGTATGAACTATGACCCTCAAGGCAGAAACTTGCACCTCGTCAGACTGCCTGCTGAAATGATACGTCTAAAACAGACTTTAGGGAGATGTATCGTAGAGTCAGTCGTCCCACAAAGCCACATCAAATTTAGAATTCAATATTTTATTTATTTTTTTTATTACTGAACCTTGAAGCAATTACTAAAACTAAATGAAGCAGGGTTAATGAAGATGATAATAGCGTTATGAAATCACTTCTAAAAATTAAAAAAAAAAAATTAGAAGAAATATCTTAATTCTCAAAAAATTCAGGAAATTTTTGATAGGGAAGGAAACCTACACTTTGTCCTATTGCTATTGACTTTTTCTACTTTTCCATTTTTTTATCAAAAGAGAATCATTTTTACCAGAATTACAAAATAATAAAGAAAAGTTTTAATTAATTGAAAATTGTGTTGCTGGTGATAAAAAAAATAAAAAAAAAAATACGACTGCATTAGAACAGCATATTTTTTTAGCTGTTGAAATTAGCAGATATGCTTGAGAATTGAATTTCTTCTCATCTGATCATACTATTTGCTAATAATGAACTTATTCCATTGTTTGAATTTCTTTCTTAATATTTCATTCATATTTTAAAGCTCTTTCATCCTTATTTTTAGTTTTTTTTTTTTTTAACTATTTATTGGACGATGACACAGTTGTTAAAAGCAGTTTAGGTTTCAGATTCTAATTGAACAATGTTTTATTTTGATGAATTTTCTAAAGATTTTTTTTATTCCAGATATAATCATAGTTATTTTGAAATATTTAAGGACACCATTCTTCAACCAAAGGATTTTTCAGTAACTTCCCCTTTGTTTCTGACGATATTATAAATAAAGGAAAGAAAATTTCTATTCTTTGGGCTATTGGGTTGGACAAAAAGTTCGTTCGAGTTTTTAAGTAAACTAAAATACACATTTTTCATTTTCACCACTAAATTTATTGAACAACATATTCACCATTTTGTTCCACAACCTTCTGCCATCTTTCAGGTAACTTCATAATTCTATCTTCCCAAAACCCTTTTATCTTTTTGAGTAAAGAACTATTCAAAGACTGCCTTTTGCAGTCTTCCAGGGAATTGAAATTTTTTCCATTAAGAGAATTTTGTAAAGACCGAAATAAATGAAAATCCTAAGGTGCAATGTCTAGTGAATATGGCGAATGAATCAGAACTTCCCAGCCAAGCTGTAACAGTTTTTTCCCTGGTTATAAAAGAAACATGTGATCTTGCATTATGCTAATAGAAGATTGTATTTTCTGTTCACTAATTCCAGACGCTTTTCGTTGAGTGCAGCTTTCATGTGATCAACTTGGAAGCGGTACTTTTTGCAATTAATCATTTGGTTTTCTGGAAGGAGCTCATAATAGAGGACTCCCTTCCAATCCCACCATATATTGGTGTGGTTGGTGGTGGTTCAGTTTGCTTGCCCCACGATCTCTTCCGTTCCACATTCTGGTAAAGTATCCACTTTTCATCACCCGTCACAAGTTGTTTTCAAAATGGAATGTTTTCGTTATGATTAAGTAGAGAATCGCATGCAGAAATATGGTCAAGGTTTTTTTTTTTTCACTTATGTGGAACCCAAACATCAAAGCGACTCACATAACCAAGCAGGTGAAAATGATTATCAACGCTTGATTTGAATATTTTGAATATGTCGGCTATCTCCTGCGTGACATAATGTTAATTGTTCTCAATTAATGTTTCGATTTGATTGCCATCAACTTCATCTGGTCTAACTGATCGTGGAGCATCGTCCAGCAACAGATCCCCAGCATGAATCTTTGCAAACCACTTTTGACATGTTTGATCAGTCACAGCACCTCCTTCATACACTGCACAAATTTTTTTTTGCATTTTAGCTGCGTTTTTACCTTTTTTGAAATACACTGCTCACAAAATTTAGGGGATATTGCGAAATGAAAATAATACACCCAAAAAACAGAGGCAGTTGAGTTTTATTTATTAAAGAACATCATCAGAGAAGCAAATGACACGAAAATGGAAGTTATCTGAATATGCAAATGTGATGCAAAACGTTAATTTGAAATGTTTGCCCACAACCCTGTATAAAGAGGCTGGTGTTGCTGGCTTATCTCCACTTTCCTGGATCAACAACAAGTGGTAGAATCGTTAGGGCAGTATGAGTCATAGGCATAACCACAGATGACAGTGGCAGCAGCAGTTGGAACCTTCCAAAGCATGATTAGCAGACTCTGGAATCGTTGCAGAGAGACTTGCACAGTACAAAGAAGAACAGGGCAGGGTCGCCCACGTGTCACCACTGCAAGAGATGATCGCTACTTGACGCTAATAGCACGAAGGAACCGGCAAAGCAATGGGACTGAGCTGCGGGGACAGTTTCTCACTGCTACTGGATGAGGGTGTGTACTCGGACCATGTGAAATCGACTCCGTAATAGTGGACTGTATACCTGCCGACCAATGGTATGCATTCCGTTAACTGCTTAACATCGCAGAACCCTCAGAACCCTCAGAAGATGCTGAAATGCATCTTCCTTGGACCCGTGAAGAGTGGTTCACGGTTCTCTTCAGTGACAAGTCAAAATTCAGCCTGCAGCCCAACAATCGTCGTGCCCTGATCTGGTGTGAACATGGAACACGAGAGAATCCAAGTTTCGTGCAAGAAAGACATTTGTTTGGTGGAAGTGGAATCATGGTGTGGGCAGACATCAGCATTGGTGGTCGTACCGACCTCCATGTTGTTAGAAATGGAACGGTGAATGCTGTAAGATATCAGGATAAAATTCTACAGCCTATAGTAGTACCCTACACTGGAGCAGTTCGGGCGAACTTTCTGTTTATGGACGATAATGCATGCCCTCGCCGTGTGCATCTCTTCAACAACATGATGCAAGAGGCTGGAATCATTCGCATGGACTGGCCTTCACGTTCTCCAGAGCTGAATCCTACCGATCACGCTTGGGATGCACTAGGAAGACGTGTTGCCAGTCACCAATCACCTCCCATAACACTTCCCCAGCTGGAAATTGCCCTGGTGCCCGAATGGCCACGAATCCCACAGGAACTGCTAGACAATTTGATCCTCTCCATGCCTCATCACTGTCAGTGTGTTGTAGCAATCTCAGGTGACCATACACCCTACTGAAAAGTCAATGTGCGACACATTTTTCACGTTTGACATGCGATTGTTAACCCTCGTTCATGTGTCACATTCTGCTCAATCCTAATAAATGGGTTCTGGACTTCATTTGCATATTCAGACAACTTCCATTTTTGTGTCATTTGCTTCTCTGATGATGTTCTTTAATAAATAAACTCTTGCCTCTGTTTTTTGGGTGTATTATATTCATTTCGCAATATCCCATAAATTTTGTGAGCAGTGTAATAAAGCATATTATGCCAGAAATGTTGCGTGTTGTCTTCCATCTTAAGTATTAAACTGACTACTGAAAATTCACTAATTTTGATCAGTTTTTGTTTTAAATGCACACTGATATGACAGCTGTCACATTACAATCTAACAAAATGGTGTCGGATGACATTAAAGACACCTAAGTGCTACTAGAGCCAACGTACGTAAAAAAAAACGAACGAACTTTTTGGCCAACCCAATACATTGACTGAAAGACTTATGATGCACAGAGCGTAAGAAGTCCTGAGATGCTTGAAAAGGTTCAAGTCAAAATAATTTTGTTTAAATTCTATGATTTGTGTGATTATTAGTTTCAAGTAAATTATTGTATTATAAGCAAAAGAAAATAAGTGAATATGATTAGTCATATAACAGCACTTTATCATTAAAGTTCAACATTAGAACTTTATTGTTTTATAATTTCTGCTTCAATATTGAAGAGGCTTTTCAAAAGAATTCACTGTTAATTGTAGGTGGAAATCAGTTTCCATAAATACTGCAGTAGTCTTGTCCAAAAAGTACAGTCCTTAACTCTTTATTTAATTCATATCATTTATTATATTCAAAAAAGCTCGATCTTATCACTTGATACTTCCGTTTCAAGATCTAAAGAAACAGCTATATTTCTTAGTTATAGAGAAATTTATTTGATATTTGAAGATAAAACTTCTGTTGAGAGATCTTTGCCAGACCTGCTTCTTATGCTAACTCCGAATACAGAGCACAGCATTTTCATCTTTGAGACACAGTCGAAAGAAAAAAAACACCTGAAAGCTGTTGGAATGAAGAGATTTCATTTTCAATGTTTCATTTTTTCTTTTAGTACTATTCTACTTTCTATTTTTACCTTCTCCTTTCTATGATAATTGAAAAGTATAGTATGGAAACACAAAACATTTTTACTAATTGCTTTAACTTTTTAAAAATTTTGCAAAAACAGGATATTAATCCTACTAAATATCCATGTCCCAAATTTTAATGCAAATTCAAGTTATTTACTGTTGAGAACAAATTTAGACTTTGTTTTAAGTAACTTCTGTGTGTGTGTCTGTCTGTTATTGAGAATCTTGTAATTACGATAAGTCAAAAAATAATAAACTGAACTCCATCAAACTTCCTATTTAAGAGTTTAGGGTTATTATTTTTGATTAGATTTTGTAGTGTATCAATTCATTTTAAAGACTGATTTTACATTAGGGCCAAAATCATGAAAAATGTTAGTAAATTAACCACCTTTATTCATGATTTCTTTGTAGCCTAGAAAGGAATATTGTGGATTTGATTGAAATTAAGTTAATTTTCATAGGATTCATAGGTCTAAAATTGCCTTTTTTATTTTAGTTTAGGTAATCGTGAGCCAAGGAATATTTTAATATTCGGGACCCAAATGACCAAAACCTAATCTATTTTTGCCATCTTTTATGTGGTGGTAAATAACAAACTACTGAAAAATTTTACTTATTGTTAAATGGTCTTCGTAATGGAAAATATTTGTTTTTCAACTTAAAGGTGATTTCACTTGTTTTTCAATATAAAACCCAAGAAAAGGAACATTTAGAAAGCCAACAAAAAGTAATGTACAGTCGGACCTCTATTTCACGAAGTCGCTAAATCCCGAAAAAAAGTTCGTTATTGGAAAATTCGTTAAATAGAGATTCACCTTTTATTCAATATTATTAAAAAAAGTAATAATTTTAATGACATAAAGCATACATTACCACATGCGTACTTAAATTTTACTAATAAAGTCTTATTAGAGTTTTGTTTTTTTAATTTTTTGAAAAAAGTGTTTTCGCTCTTAGTATGTCTCGCATCTTTGCAATGCACCAAAAACCCCTTCAGTATTTTCTTCAAATTGTAATCCACTTCGGATTGTTTCAAATGATTTTAGCATTTCATCATACGAAGGTTTTTTGATTTCTGCATCATGATCATTTCCATTTTCATCATCTTCATCGCAATTCATATCTGTATTGTTTTTATTTTTCACACTGTCCAAAATATCCGATTCAGTTAGTGTTTCTGAGGTCTCAACTTCAAAATCAAGTGAAAGATAATCATCAATCAGCACATCATTGTTAATTTCTGCTTTTCCCCTCAGCTGTATCCACATTTCTTTAATTTCCTCTAAAGGAATATTGATAATAAAAACATTTCAAGGAGAAAAAAAAATAGATACCACGAAAAAGTTCGTTAAATAGAAAATGCACTTCGCTATTTGGAGGTTATTTTAATAAAAAATTAGCAAAATGTTTTTGGTTCCAAAGAAAAGTTTGCAAAATAGAGAAATTCGCAAAATAGAGGTTCATTAAATAGAGGTCCGACTGTATAATAATATATATTATGTATAAAGAAACTGTTAGTTCTCATTCTTTTCTTTATCATTTAGATAGCAAAATATGGAAAGTAATTCGTCAGATATGATTTATGGCCGATGATTAGATTTTTGAATGCCAATAACATTTGCATGGTAAAAGTTATTGACAGATTTGTCCATCAAATTTTCTTCATAAAATGAACAAAAATAAAAGTACAATGAAGGGAGGACTCCTTGTGACCACCTTTTGTTAATTGTTACTGATGTATTAGATCAATCAATGGGAAGATTTAAGTAAACAGTAGTTTTGGCATTTCTTAATTGACCATATATTTTCTGTAAAAATCCTTTTCAGAACTGCTTGCAACGCTTACTAACAGTGTCATGTATTGTAGTCAAGATGGATGCCAGAAATTATCAGTAATGGTGCACAAAAACAAATCGCATGAAACAAACAGTGCATCTTGGAAGATATGACAACAGAAAAAAACAAAAAAACTTCTTTTGCTAACGTGATACCAGACAGTAGCAGCATTCAATGCAATGGCATCATTGTAGATCTTCAGAGATGCTTTCTACCAATAAGATGATTACTATCCTATTTTATGAAAATGTATTACTTATTGACTTCGTGTCTCACAGAATAATATTAAATGCTGATTTATACTTTGAAAATAAAATTTAAAGAATTACATCAGGTACAACCAATTACACAAAAGAACAGAAAATACTGTAAACAAAATTGTATTCTATTGATATTTAGGCTTGTTGCTAACGATGCTTCATCATTTATTTTAATTATTATTTTAAACCGTTGTTAATAGATTACATTTGTGTATGAGGATAAGTGTTGAATAATAAGGTTTGGACTTCGTGCCTAATTTCTAGTGTTCTCTGTCAGTATCCCTACTTTATTTAGCCCAAGTAGATGTATTAGTGGTTTTAATGGTCTAGGCGCTGAACTATAGACTGAAAGATGTTTATTCTTCCAGGCAGACTCAAGGATTCACCCAGCCCTCTGTCAAATGGGCACCGGGCCTCTTATTGAGTAATTAAAGGTGGGAGGGTGTCTGAATGACCATCTGACCTCAAGTAGTCCTGTTGGTCGAGGATCGATGGGAGCTAAACCTCTCCACTCACCCAAGGATCTGCTTGACCTGTAGTGGAATCCTTTATCTTTTAAACAGATTTATTAACTTTCAAACAGCATATAAATTTACTTCACCTATCTTAAAACAAAAATACTCTTTAATTTTATTCTAACTTACAACCAAGCAACAGCGTAACAAATCTAAACTCTGTGATTAGCTAACAAAGAAAGCATTGTAGAAGTTAGAGTTGTAATACAGTTTGCCATCTCATGTAAGTAGAGTCCTTAACTGAGCACTTATATCAATAGATCTTATCACATTTGCTTAGTTTTTATACTCTAAGTTGGATATGAAAGTGGCATCTATAACATCATCATATATTGAATATCATTTATAATTAGATATCAGTTTAGACAATGCCAAAATTAATTTGTTCAGTAATTCAGTGTGACTGCTTTCTCTCCAGCTTGATTGTTTTGCCATGTTGGTAAAAAGTTTTTCTTTGTTAATCATTACTGATACACATAACAACCTTAAAAAAAAAATATACCTATTTTTAGTTAGCTTTTAGAGAAACTCACAAACTCAAAACTTATGGAAATTTGATGAGGATAACTTTGATTAGAAAGTAGGCTAAAAAGAGAACAAGAAGATGATTCAACTATTTATTTAAATAAAGCTAGCAAAGCTGTGATCACATTATCTTGGATTCTGAGATAATTTTCTCACCACTCATGACTGTGACTGCTTTCTCACAACCCGCGAGTGCGTCTTGGAGACCTCATGTTTCATCGCAAGTCACCTGATTTCGGGTTGACCCACGTAGATAAAAATGAAACTGTGAGCATCCTCAATACTACATCTCACATTTGCCACCTTATTTGTATTTCTGTGTCTTATGGTTTTGAAGCAGATAGGGCCAGAAAAAGATCAACTTTTCTTTTATATATATACAGATTAATAAAAGAAAAATAGAATTTAATAAAAATATATTGTTAATGTTTTTCTACTAGTTTCTTTTATCCACCCGTTTCCATATAATAATCTTAGCTTTTCTCTAAGTACCGACAAATAACCATAGTTACAAAGCTTGATGCAAAGGATGCACAAAATCACTAGAAAGGATAGTAGTGACCCACTTTGCAAATTTGATTATCAGAATTCTTCTATCTCCTGAGGTGTAAGAATGTATTAATAAAAGAAATCCTCATTAATTTTGTTTGTTCAGTTTTTATACAAAAAAATCCAAACTTGCAGCTGACTAACTTCAGCCTGTCTTATCTTTAGCAATATCGTTCTTATCCAGAGCCAACAAGATGGGTGAGTGATGGGGTAAAATTCCCCAGGCCCAGGATTCACAGGACCCAGATGTCATCTCACAATTTGTTTTTTTATGCGCTAATTAACCGTAGAAGGACAGTGCTGAAAATTACTCTGAAGTGGGGTAATAAATAGCCCCAACCTTATTACTATAAAAATACATTTATTTACTTGGAGTCCATCTAAATTTTTTTCTCCCGGGCCCGGCAGCGTCTCCCGACGCCCCTGATCTTATCCTGAAGCTGCTGAGCTTCCCAGATTCACCATGGAGTAAATTATAATACACTGAGCTACACAGCCATTGTTCAGTGAAACAACAATTGAAGGATTTCCTGACAATTCTCAGCACAAAGGATATTCCAAAATCAATTGGAAAAAAAGAAGAGCTACATAAACTTATACTTACAGATGCAAAGTTTTAAATCTAATTGGAAAATTCTCTTTCAAGTCGAAAGAGAAGAAAAATTCATCCTTAATCAAATTCAACTGCTTAGAAAGAAGAACTGATTGAAAAAGAAAAAGTCAAGAGATAAAAGTGATCAGAAAATAAACAAAGGAAAACGTTTTTATTAGATTGATGAAAAACTTCAAAGAACTGAGACAAAAAAATTGTGTCAGTGCCATGCTTAAGTCTTCAAAACCACATTGAGAGCCATTAAAAAATTGCATTAGACTCTACTGACATAAACAAATTAAAACTTGGAGATCTGGAAATTATTTTGGTAATTATCCCAGATAGTTCCTCGGTGTTTACGAAAATAATCAGAAAATCAAAGCTTTTTGTACTTGAAACCATTTGAATGATTATTCCTTCTGGACACACACGTTTTCAAAAACTGAACTTGCTTCACTTCCCTAGAGTGCAAGATATCTTTGTGATCCAAAATATGCCAATGGCATATTTTGCAGTGCATGGCATTATCCACTGCTGCTTTGTTCTTATGACCACTATCTCCATTTAATGTTTCACAGAATCAATTTAGCTGTTTATCAGGAACATTGGAGCTCTGCTCTATTGATCCAAAATTGCAAATTAAAGATAACGAAATCGTATTGTACAGGAAAAAAAAAATATGCATGATAAAATTCAAAGTTACAACGTTAAGACTATTCAATGAAATTTCACATTTACAGAACTGTGAAAACTACTGTTCATTATTATTTACTTACAAATTGATGAAATAATTACATTTGGATATAGCTTTAATAGTATTTGTTTACTTCATCATTAGGAGAGATGAGACGTGGGAAAGACACGTTTTTCTCCTTTATGGCTGCTTTACATGTTCTTGAAAACTTGTCTCAAACTGGTAAGTGGCACAAAAAACTTGCTGTAAATTCGGGCAAATATTAGAAGCAAGTCAACACTAGCGTCCTGGTAGCAAGAAATTTTATTTAAAAACTACGACAGTGTTAACTTTACTCTGAAATGTGGATATTCTTTGTTCATGGTTTCAATCCATGACCTAATTTACCACGTTCTCTTCCTCTGGGATCTTTTTTTCCTTTTTCTTTATCTCTGCTGTGAAATAAGTTGAGAAGTAGTAACAAAACTAAGCTGGAAATCAACTTGTTTGTTGCTTTTCTGACCGGCATTTGTAATTGCGATCTCAACAAGAGCAAAATGCGATTTTATGGCATTTTTGCCAAGCTGCTAATGGCTAATGTTTTGAGTGTGTTTGAGGCAAGTTTTCAAGAGCATGTAAAGCAGACATTACCATCATCTGCCAAATGGGTACTACTACAAAACGTTTGAAGTTGTATTCAAATGTAATTATTTCATCAATCTTTAGGTATTTTTTTTTATCCTTATCTTTGATATATTTGCCAAGCATGAGAATCCTTTTCATTAAGGATTTGGAGATTTTTCCATCTTGGATATTTTTTTTATTAGTCTTCTTTAAACTGCAATTAAGTAAATTTGTATGGATTTTAAATATATTTGTAGTTTCCTGATAGCTTCATAAGAGTTTTTTTCCTTTTTTTCAATGTATTTTTAATGAATTTATTCAGAATTTGTTATTTAAGCCAAATTTTATCTAAAGTAAAAATAGGCTTTTTATTTTATACTTTAGAACTTATAAATTTCTGAATTTCATATAATTGTTTTATTATATTTATAAAAAGGGTAGAAAACTAATACTGATAAAACCTTTTTTTTTTCTTTCCTGCTTTTACATAGATGAATCAGTCTTACGGGACAAGACCAACGATGTGACTGATTTAGAAAGAAGAAAGAAAAGGAAAAAGAAAAAGAGAACTGGTTCCAGTCTAATTGCCAACAACTTTCATGGTCAGTGATGAAGAAAAGAAACCTTAATCAATAAGTTGATTGATTCAGTTGTTTCTATTATAATAATCAAAATTCACAGAGAAAAAAAAAAATGAAGTAGGAAAGGAGGAGATTTCTAATTATGATAATCACCTAATTAAGCATTTGTGCTAATTTTTAATGCTAGGGGTACAAATAAATTTTTATATTAATAAGACAGAACCTGAAAGAAGTACTTTCCAACATGAAAATATCTGAAACGAGATTGAAAATATTGTTTATAATGAGCCTAAGGAAAAAAAGTTGAAGTAGCTTTCAAATAATAAATATATTCATTTAAAAATCTTCCCTCAGAATTTTTTTGGTTTAGTTAAGTACACTCACTTCCAAAAGTTAAGCACGGAGCGGTAAAATGTGAAAAAATGGACAAGTACTGCTGTAATTGACATGAAATGCTGCAAATAAGTAGCTCTATGTTTATTCATGAAACAAAACAAAGAATTACATTCAGAGATAAACAAAATATTGAATTTTCATAAATTATAAGATGACGTCGTATTTGTGTCATTAACAAAATGATGTTTAAATTCAAAACAAACAATAAAAACCGACATTAATAGAGTATGTGAGCACACCTCACATGCATATAAAGTTTACAATATGTGATCGTGCTTCTTACGAGGTGATGAACCACTGCTGAGTCCAGTAATCGCCATTCCTCCTGTAGGGCAGTTTCTAAATCTCTTGAGAGTGGCTGGAGGTGGGAAACGTCGACATACAGCACGGCCGAGGGCATCCCAAAGATTTTCAATTGCATTAAGGTCCGGCGAGTAAGCCAGCCACTCCATATGCGCAATCCCCTCACTCTCCAGAAAGTCGTCAACGATGGCAGCTCTATGGGGACGCGCATTATTGTTCATTAAAACGAAAGAAGGACCAACTGCTGCAGCATACAGTTTCACAATGGGGTCTAGGACTTCATCTCGATACCGTCACAGAACCTCGCCTGTAGATGTGCAGGTCGGTGTGATATCCCAATGAAATCCCTGCCCAGACCATGATGCTTCCACTGCAGAATGCGGAATGTTCGGTGATGTTCTGTGGCCGATTGCGTGGGCCTTGTTCCCTCCAGATCCTTAGACGCTTATCATCAGGTTTTAGGGCAAATCTGGACTCATCTGTGAACATAACGTTACCCCAATCAGACATAGTCCAATTCTCATGCTGGCGGCACCACTGTAATCGTGCCCCTCTGGATTGGACAGATAAAGGAACACAAACTCGTGGTACCCGGGCGTACAGACCATTCATGTGTAGCCTTCAACGAACAGTTGTGACAGATATCATCTTACCAATGGCCGCTACAACCATAGATGTCACACGTGTGGAGGTCGATCTTCGATTCCTCTTGGTTACAACAGCAATATATCAATCTTTCGCGGGGGTCGTAACCCTTGGATGACCTGCTACAGGTCTTCGGACAACTGTTTGGCTGGTTTGGAATTGTTTCCATAAGCCCGCCCGTGCTTAGAATCTTCCATTCGTCTTCTGGAAGCCATAGAAACACGTCTAGCTTGAAAACAACTCCTACGAATGTTCTAAACACCTTTCATCAGCACTTACATGCAACTCCTGTAACCCTTCACAATGCCGGCTTCTTATCTACGACTGCTTGTTTTGCATATTTCTCGATGCGAAACGGTGATTGGCTGTTACCCATATAAAATGTACACTTCCTTTTACCTTTGCAGCAAATTTCAGCTGCTTTAATTCAGATTGGCTTAAGGAAATTAACATTTTTCCTCTCCGTGCTTAACTTTTGGAAGTGAGTCTATTTTAAGAATACAGAAAACATGAAAAAAAATAGAGAAAGACCAACTAATGTTTGGTTTTTAAGTAAAAATAAAAACAGATTTTTCATTGTCACCTGTAATTTTATTGAACAACATCTTCAACAGTTTGTTTCACTACCTTCTGCCATCTTTCAGACAACTTCATAATTCCATCTTTTATCCTTTTTATCGTTTTGAGCAAAAAAATGTTCCAGGTGCCTTTGGTGTCTTCCATGGAATTGATTTTTTTCCATTAAGAGAATTTTGAAAAGAGGGTCATATAAATGGAAATCCGAAGGTGCAATTCTGGTGAATATGGCGAATGAATCAGAACTTCCCAGTGAAGCTGTAACTGCTTTTGCCTGGTCATCAAAGAAAAATGCAGTCTTTGAGTGCTTATTGTCTTCCATCTTCAATATTAAATTGGCTACACAAAATTCATCATTTTTCATTAGTTTTTGTTTAAATGCACACTGATATGACAGCTGTCACAATATAATCTAATAAAATGGTGTTAGATGACACCTAAGCACTACTAGAGCCAACGTATGTAAAAAAAAACCAAACAAACTTTTTTGGCCACCTAATGTATATATAAATATCTGGTACAACCAGTTATTTTAATCCAATGAAGGAAAATCAGAGGACAGCACTTTTTGCTTGTGATTCATCGTTCTTTTTTTGGAGATACTTATTAATCCATTTCTAAAGTGGAATTTATCACATTGCATGAACTTACAGTACAAGAAATAATAAAATAAATAATAATGGATTTAGAAATAAAACCAATTTCTTTTATGCAAAATTTTTTATTAAAATTTTTTTATACAAAATTCTATGCCTCCATGCAATCTGAAAAGCATTTTCTATAATTTTGTACAAGGGAAAGTTACCACTTATGAACAAGATATAAAAAACACCAAAACATACAAAATATGGGAACACTGTCTTTTTAGAGAAAGGAATGGGAAAACATTACAGTATTGAAGATAGTGCAGATTTTATCAAGCATCCGGGAAATTATACATAAATAAAATTTGTTGTACCATATTTACTTGCATATATCCCCTTTCCCCTAGATTTAGAGAAATCAAAATTTGGTTAGTAATTTTTCTTACATAATTTCTTTCCTACTTTCTGGAAAGCCCCAAAGCTTTAACAGATACATAATATTACAACTTGAACACACCCCACTCATACAAAATCAACACTATAGACTTTATGATACGAAGAGCATTAAACACGTGCCACAAAACTATCCTACATAAGGAACTTACCACCGTAAGTAAAATACACAACCTTCACAATTATCCTCCCACCTCTTCCACAACTACCTTAACTCCCTGCAATACTTATTGAGAAAATCCACCCACCCCTTGAATGTTTGATTAGACAATTGCTTCCCCTTACCAGCATGCCTCACCTTCAGATCCTTTAGCATACACATTGCACACAAAGATAAACAAAAAGACCCCTCCAACACTGTATACTGGATCCTCAAGGTACCTGGGACAAACAAGCCTTCTCCTTTCCACATGTATCCACGTACACAAAAATGCCTTCACAGCCATAGACCTCATATGATCATATACAGTAACACACTTCAATGAAACAGACCCCCCCCCCCCAATTTTTCAGATGCTAAACCCCTCCACCCATCACATATACCACCTTCTACTCACTAAATCAAACTACATAATACGACTCAAAGCATATAATCCTGTAACCAGTGGGCAAAATGCCTGCCATTACTGTTAACTGTCCCTGTCCGATCACTACATATTGTTTGTCTTGGGTTGTCCAGTATGTTTGTTCTATCCCCTGATGATGGAACAAGTGTAGTGTTCCGGAAAAATTGAGCTTAAATTCACCAATTAATTGTAACCAACTAAATGTATATTACCATTGTTTCTTTTCTTTGTCATTTCAAATCAAGTGATTCATTTCTAATAGCCATTACCAATCAACGATTAGAAATTAGGTGCTACCTCACACAGGCATGCCCAGAAATTTGGAATTATGGAAGTTGTTTCTCGCCATTCAACTTTTTTTTAAAAACAAAACAAACAAAAAAAACTATGGTTGTGCTCTTTTTCCAGATGGGGTAATACAAACAAATGACTCCAACCAAAGAAAAAGTCATCAATGATAGATTTCTTTTTTGAGATGAAGTGGGAGATGTTCAACCCCTCCCCCCTTGGCATGCAATTCTACCTTAATAATAAAGTTTCAGCGTATTCTCCAGGAAGTATTGATATGTTTTTACCATTTCCATATGGAATTTTTATATCAGATGTTCTTTAGTGAACATTCGTTGTAAATTGGAAAGAAACAAGATACACCATGAGATTCAAGTTGACAGCGCTTCTACCCTTGAAACACAATATGGCAACAAAAGTTAATATGTGGAAATTTAAAAATTTTTTATCGGTGAATATTGATGTTTTTTTAAATATAAATTATGAAATTTATGTATGAATACAGTCCATTTCTGAATTGCAGGGCTACCAATCCGGGACGATTCTTCTCCTCAAAGGGGTGATACGCTGAGATGGATACTTTCCTAACAAATTCTTTTGAACATTTTCGCTTTTAAGAAAAAAATAATGGAGGAGCGTTTTTGCAATATAATTTATTCTTTCCATAATTCTTTCCCCAAAACCGCAAATAGAACCCAGCTACTAGTAAACTAACACTATAAAAAGTAAGCATCCCATCTTCCTTGCCCCTATTTGGAAGAAATCGCAGGAGACCTGACGCATGCGCAAAAGCGCTGAAGGCTCTCCTAAACGAAAACGGACTGTAAATGAATCATTGTAGAAATAGCTTTTTATTTATTTATTTATTTATTTAAAAAATTATCTTGGCTTTTCTGCCCTGCATATTTTCCTCCCTCCCAAACTTTTCTAATGAAAATTAAAGATGAAAGGGAGAGGGGAATTACCCATGTAAATAGGATAGTTTTAAAATATCACTCCGAGTTTTGCCGAATTAATTTTCTGTTGATTTTTTAAATGGAAAAAGTAATGAAAATTAGAAAATTAATAATAACATCTGCTTTACATTTCTATTTAAAACTGATGCCAAAATATCTTTAACATTATAAAGTTATTTTTAATTTTTAAATTATGTAATAAATCTAAATTTTAGAATCCATAAGGTGAAATGCTGGATTCTGTTTTATCAGTCTTTCCCAACATTTCTAGAAATACAAAATGAGAAAAAAAGAAACATAGCATGTATCTATTGACACTTGATTTGTCTTTAATTTCCAGATTTGTATAAATTAACTGGAGAAATTCTGGGAGAAGGTGCCTATGCTTCGGTTCAGACTTGTGCAAATATTTTTACAGATAAAGAATATGCTGTCAAGGTAAGCTGATTATCATAAAATTAAGGTAGTAAATACAATCAAATATCAAGTTTCTTATACTTCAGTTTTATCTATGACTGTATCAAAAATCATAATAACTTTTTTCTTTCATACAAATGCATGCAATGACAGGAAATTCAACAAACATATCGGACAATGTGCAACACCTATTTTCTAACTGCATTACTACATGGAAGAGGCAAGACATGCCAATGGCACCTATTCTGAAATCTTTGTTTATCTCATTGTTTTCATTTCACACATACTTCAAGTTGTAAAATGAAGAAGAAATTAAAAGGGAATGGCTTGTTTACTCAGTTTAAACGAGCGACGGACTCTTATAAACTTTAATTAAACAGTGTAAAAATTTAGTTCATACTCATAAAAACAGTAATTTTATCTGTTATCAGATCTTAGATTTTAAAAATATCGTAGTTTAAAGATCATAATGATCTTTAATTCTGATCAAGAGCATGTACGGACAGGGTGAGGCTTTCATAATGGGGCGAAGTTGGTGAACATGGGGATGATAGAATAGGTGCACTTAGTGGTAGAGCAGGCGTTAAAAAGCTTTTCCAAAAATAAGTCTATAAATCAAATCTTTAAAATTGCTTTTTGATTAGATTTTGGCATGTTAGAAAATCAAAATAAGAACTTTGCTATTATTTTATTATTTTCTCAAATTGCCGTCAGGGTCCCTCAGCCCCTTCCCTGATTTTGATAAAGCCCCTCTCTGGTTATACAACTAAAAAGTAAAACAAACCTCAGATGATGGAGTTCCTCTAAAAACTGTGCAAGTAGATGAAGACAAGGAATCTTTCTGCTCAGCTTGGTCAGATGCTTCAGTGTTGACCTCGGTGTGACTTGCATCAGGAGATTCTCTTGACGCCATCTGTTAACAACAGCATATTTATAGTATTTGAGCAATATCAAATCTCAGAGGTATAGACAAAAACTTTTATGTTATAGAGGAGATAAAAACTGGCACGAAATTATTCTTGCAATTTTAGAATAGACCACACTAACATTCCTCAATATAATTCTGCTTTTTAAAAGTTCAATTTATAAAACAAGGTTTTGTTTTGTTCACAATGAAACTCCTAAAATTTTAGCTGTTAATAAACAATTACTTCCTAGTACAAGTAATTCGGACTTAAGTTTATAGAGCTTTTCCCTTGTACAATTGTCACGAATACACTGGTGAAACATTGGATGACCCTTTTTAAATACACCTTGTATTAATTACTAGTGACGACAATTTATTAATAATTTAATTTAACCACTTAATAATTATAATGAATCTTACACTTACTGTAAGATTCGATAAATGACTTACCAAAAGATTTTCAGGAGTAGGTCTATCTTTCATCGTCTCAAGTTGTTCTTCCTCGCAACCTTTTTTTCAGACATGATATCAGTGAAACACTCTTAAAAAAAACAAAGAAAAAAGAAAAACACATACACAGAAACGATTTTATGCCGATACACTTCTTACTTTGATATGATAAATGAAGCCTGTACACCTGATTAATAATGAAGAAATTAATTAATACTGAAGACACAATAGGCACGACCTGATTTTGTTAGGTTTTAGATTTAAAACTTTAATTTAAAATAAAATTTACAGAACTATTTTTGGCAAAATACCAGATTGGCAACAAAAACATAAAGCTGGGCGAACACATAGCAACATGCGACAATATTGCTGGACAATATTGCTCATTTTTATTGCTGACAACTGTTATCATGCGCGAACACACAGTTGTTGCTACGTGTTCGCCCAGCAAAATGGGCAATATTGTTCATTTTTATTGCTGGAAACGGTTGTCAGCAATAAAAATAAGCAATATTGTCCAGCAATATTGCCGCATATTGCTACGTGTTCGCCCATAATAACAGAAGATAAAAGAAGAACTTAACAATGAGAGTTAATGTTTTTACTTAAATAATCCCACACTTATGGGCTGATGCACAGAGCCTCGTGAGGCATTATTTCCAACAGGTTTCAGCTTCAAAGAGAAGTTATTTTTAAGTTTGAAAATACTTGAAAATAATGTCTCTTTGAAGGGGAAACCAGGGTGTGCCAACTGTGTCTTCAGTATTTATTAATTTCTTCATTATTAATCAAGTGTACCGGCTTTTTTTATGACATCGAAGTATTATCAGTACATGTAAAAAACTTTAATTTTTATTTACGCTCCTTACTGTTTTCTAAAAAAATACACCTAAAAATTCTTAAACAGTACAATTTCAAAATCATAATTTAACATTAAGTTTGTCACTATGAGTGCAACACACAGAAAACACTGTGTGATTGATAGTTCTATTAATAGTGGTTATTATGGTAATGATGAGTCAGCGATACAGACGAGTCTATTGTTTGTTTCCCGAAGGGGTGTAACTTATATAATTTTATTTTATATAAGGTACGTATAAGGTATGTGGGGCGCCCATGGACCCCAGAGATGCCTTAGTTTGCCATGGACACTGAGTTCTCTCTCTCATCTAGTACAGTTTTCAACCTCAGGCTGGGTCTGTCTGCCTCTCCACCTAGTCCTTACCTCCCACCATCTCTCTGTTGTCACCCTGTCCCAGTCCTCCCCCCCCCCTCCTTCGGACACATTCTTCCACTCCGTTAATCCATTTATCCCTTGGTCTTACCCTTGGTCTTTTCTTCTGCATCCTTATCTCATGCATCCTCCTGGGAATCCTCTTCTCTTCCATTCTCTTCAAGTGGCCATACCATCTCAGTCTAGAAGTTTCGATCCTTCCCTGCAGGGGCTCCTCTTTCACTATCTCCCTGATCCTTTCATTCTTCACCCTATCTCTTCTAGTAACTCCTAACCTACCCAGCAGGAATTTCATTTCACTAGCCGTCAATCTGCTTACATCTCTTTTGTTCATTATCCATGTTTCCGAATGCTGAGTTCATGAGGTTAAAATAGTTTAAGGGATTTAGTTATGTGGTAAATGTAAAATCAGTACCTTTAAAATTAATATGCTTTTTGTATTCATTGCTAATTTTCAACAGTTATCCTATATTTTGCCTTTAAATATAGTAATTCAAAATATACAATCGTTACCAGCACAAAGAATTATAAACGAATATTTTAAAATAAACCGGCAACTCCTCGTGTTCCCCAGCACTGGTTTGGTGTCCCAAGCGACCCCTTATATCGTTTGGGCCTCAGACTGGCCCATGTTGATAGAGTATGTTCTACAGTATCTCCAGTATTGAAATCCAGTTAACAACTGTGATACTGACTTAGCTGCAGTCTTACACATTTAGGTTGTAAACTAACATCATTCGTCTGGGTATTCATATGTCTTGTATTGAACTTTAGCTTTTGAACTATGTAATATTATTGGTTTGTAGTTAGGGAGGAAGAGATGTTTTCTCTCCTCCATTGGAATTTTTATAATTTGCCCGATGAAGTCTTTAAATTGTAAAAGACGAAATATTGCGATGGAAGATGTTATTAGGAGTTAAATAAAGGATATATGTCTTTTTTTGTTTCACTTTGTTTATTTTACGAGAACATGAATATTCCACAAAAAAAGTAGGAAAAGTAGGACAAATTGCTAAAAAGTAGGACAAGTGGGAACACTGCAGAATGCATAAATCAGAGATTAGGATCAAAATGAAGGTTTTTCCAGGAGCTTCCTTATTCTGCTGCATTTATCGTGACATTTGTTTCTTGAAGTCTTCAGTTCGAACGATGTCTCAACAGCATGGTTTACCAGAATCAATGGCCTGGAGAGTTAATGGCAGGCTGGAAGCAGGTCAGACACAGCAGGTAGTAGCAGAAGACCTTGTAGTGTCATGAAGTGTCATTTCCCGACTTTGTAGTTGATTACAGGATATGGGAAGTGTTCAAAGAAGGCAAGCTCAAAGCCGTTGACGAGCAACTACAGCAAGGGACGACTGTTACCTATTGTTGTCAACAGCCCTTCGGAACAGGCGGCAAAACATTACTCAGCTTCAGCGACAGCTTCTTGTTAAACAAAACACAGGTTATCACCTGAAACTATCCGCAATCGCCTGCACCAAGATGGCCTTTATGCACTTAGACCAATGGTGTGTGTCCCTTCAACGTTACGGCCCATAGAAACTGGGCTGAGGAATAGTGTCATTGAGGACATGATGAGTGGAGTCAAGTTCTCTTCTCTGACGAGTTTAGATTCAGTCTGGAGTCTGACACTTGACTAGTTCTGATCTGGAGTGAACCCGGGTACCTACCTTTTGTGCAAGAAACATCACATAACGGAGGACATGGAGTGACTGTGTGGGCAGGCATAAGTATAGGTGGACATATGGACCTGTATATCATCATTTGAAATGGCAGTCTGATGGCCCAGAGGTATAAAGACAAGATTTTCAGACCTATTGTCATCCATATGCTGCATCTATCGTCCTTTCCTGGACGATAACGTTCTACCTCATAGAGAGCTCGGCTAGTGAACAGTATGCTTGAAGATGAGGGAATTGAGCATATGAAATGGCCAGCATGCCGCCCTGACTTAAATCCCATTGGCCAAATCTAGGAATCATTTGGAAGATGCATTGCAGCTCAAAGAGTCTGCTGACTTCGTGAACTGGAAAAAGCCCTCATTGAGGAGTGGCGAAGATATCCTCAAACCCTCCTTGATAACCTCATCAATTCCATGCAGCTGTCTTAGCCGTTTGAGGGAACCACACACCCTACTAGAGGTCAGTTATCACCCTTGAAAATTCATTTTTCATGTTGTACGGGTATGTATATTGTTCTATATCAGGGGTGTAATAATATGCATTAAATTGAATAAAAATTCACTAATTTGCTTTTTCTTACCAATATTATTGAATATTCTAATGTATCTTACATAAAAATATTTTACGGCGAACAATGTCAGCCACACATGATTTTCCTTACAATAACTCTTGCTCCCCTAATTGTTTTGACCTTTGTATATCCTACAATCTTAATTTCATTCTAAAATTTCAATTTTGGAAAATGAATACAAGCATATATGGGAAAAAATGTAGGTTTGTTAAGTTTTGTTCATGAGGATCCAGAAAATATATTGTAACATTGAAAAGCTTGGGAAAGGCATTGTTAGAGGCCTCAAAAGGAAGCTGTCATCATTTTCCAGTGAAATACTGGAATTGACGGTCATGCCATGAATTTGCACCAAAGAAAAATCTACTGATTTGAATGCAGACTTTGTAGAAATCAACTACACAACTCAATTACATCTATTCTACATAATTATAATAGATATCACACCTTAGACGTTTGAGATATCTACACTCGTGAGCAAAAGTATGGAATCACTTACTTGAAATTGGTTCCGCGCGATCTTGAGTACCAAATCACTAGTTACAAATAATAAAAATGGCACCATTTTAAAGGTTAAACTGTTAACTTTAAATTGATACCAAATTCATTTGAATCACACCAGTATTTAAGGAGCTATCCCGGATTAAGTGAAGGAGTTAGGAAAACAAGGAAATATGGAAAAATAATGAATGAATAAAAACAACAAAAATTAATTTAAAAAAATTTATTTGGCCTTAAAATTAAGTTTCAAAATTTTGTGTTCCCTCCCCTAGCCCTAATAACTGCTCAAAGACGATTCTTCATTGACCTAATCAGCTTCTGAATCGATTCTTGCGGGATACCTTCCCACTCCTCTATCAAAGCCAATTTCAGCTCATTCACACTTGAAGGAGCAGGATTTCTGGAACGAATCCTCCTCTTCAGTTCATCCCACACATGCTCAATGGGATTCAAGTCCGGGCTGAGCGCTGGCCAGTCCAATGTGGCGATACCGACTTTTTCAAGGTATTCAGTTGTGGCACGGGAAGTGTGACAACGAGCGTTATCGTGCATAAGGAGGAAGTCATCACCGATATATCCCGTATAGGGAACGACATGTTCCAGCAGAATATCGGAAATGTAGCGGTCTGAGGTTAGACCGCCTCCTCGTCCCCCACCAGGCACGAAAACAAGCTCCGTTTTACCGTCGAAAGAAATACCGGCCCACATCATACAAGAACCTCCCCCATAAGCCACTGTCTCGGCGAAACAGCACTGCGCAAATCGCTCCCCAGGCCGCCTGTAGACCCGACCTCTTCAGTCGCTGCTGTGCAAACACATTCTGCACTCGTCGGAGAACAGGACTCGCCTCCATTGCTCGACTTCCCAATCAAGGTGGGTGCAAGCAAATTGAAGAGGTGCTTGTCGGTGACCTGCCGTCAGTTTCGGGCCTGTGGCAGGCCTTCTTGGAGTCAAATTCGCTTGCTTGAGTCTTCGACGAACTGTCCACTCGCTGGCAGCTACTCCACGAACATTTCTGAGCTCCTGCTGGACGTCAACACCAGTCAAATGACGATTTCGAAGAGAGGTTGACACGATAAAACGGTCATCCCTCTCCGATGTGTACCGGCGCCGTCCAGATCTTGGTCTCGGGATAAAGCCACCAGTCTCCCGAAAGCGTTTATAAACTTTCGAAACACAGGACTGGGTTATGTGGAGCTGACATGCGACAGCCCGCTGGGTGAGCCCTTCTTGCAATAGGGCGACGATTTGTGCTGCTTCAGTAGGTGTAGTATCCATTTTCGTCCAAGGTCAAGGGTTAAAAGTAGCGAGATGTGTACGGGTGAACGTGTGAAAGCCGACTGATAAACAAAATCCGATAACCCGTGCTTTTATAGGGTGTCAATACGCCGCAACTCGCGGCATATCAACCAATTGAAACATGTCTTTTTCCTTACTCCTTCACTTCATCCGGGATAGCTCCTTAAATACTGGTGTGATTCAAATGAATTTGTTGTCAATTTAAAGTTAACAGTTAAACCTTTAAAATGGTGCCATTTTTATTATTATTAACTAATTATTTAGTACTCAAGATCGCGCGGAACCAATTTCAAGTAAGTGATTCCATACTTTTGCTCGCGAGTGTATGTTATGTATAATATAAGCTCAAATGTTACACCGCTCTTCATGTATTCAATGTATATTTATTATATGTTTGCTGTACATCTAATATATGTCCAACAAAATAGTATAGCTATTAAATATCCAAATAGATGTGTATAGTATCTCTATTAAATTTCCAAACAATGTCGTAATACATCTACTTAACATTTTAATTTATATAAAAAAAAATCTTCATATTAGAAGTATTATAGCTTTACCTATCTACATATATAAGATATTTGAGTTTGTACTCTGCACATAAAGAAATAAATTTTTACATGTGTTATATATCTAACTGATGCATTACAGACAGTTTGGAAATTAATAGATATACTATGGACATTTATTTGCATATTTAGTAGACTTTTCTAAACTCCTCTGAAATATGAAACTTCTAGGTTGAAAGTTCAAGATGTACTTTGTTTTTCTGTCTGCAGATTTCAGGTGGTTGCACAGTAATAAAACCAACAATGAAATTCAGTGAAAATCTTTATTAAAGGCACTACAGTAATATTAATAGAATTAAGATAATCTTCAGTTTTGCAGATATGCTTTGAATAAGATATAGCTGGTCCACAATGGCATTTAAGTTTTGATGCAATTTCTTAAGTTAAAACAATGTCTTGGTTTGACTAAATCATTCCTTCATTTTGAACTTTTCTTTTAATTCACAGATGAAAAAAAAAAGTGGCATTCCATTTAATACTCCTGCAAAGGAAGGAATCAAATATTTGTATTTTACTGTAACTATGTAGAGTAATATAAAGTGTTTAAAAAAATCGCTTATTTTTCCTAGGATGATATTTGTTTTTTTCTGAGACATAGATATTGACATGTTCTACAGGTATCTTATGTGATTAACAGATTGCTGGGAGATTACGAAAACACAACATTAAAGAGTGGGTTATTATTATTTTTTAAATATCTTGGAAAATTTATCATCCTGTCCTCTACAGCAGTGTTCTGCAACCGGTGTGCCCCCACAAAGTGACAGATGTGCCACAAACTTTTACCTATTGTTAAAAATTATTTATAAGGAGATAGTGTAGGTTTTGTTCTTTTTTTTTTTTTCCCCAGTTACGGTATGAACATTAGGCAGAAAATATACAATATATGATTAGAAATAAATAAATAATATTCTCCTTAACTTTTTTTATTAGTTATTAAATAAGACTAACTTTTTTATTATTACAAAGTATTTTAATTTATTGAAAATAAAATAAGACATATTGTATAATTACATATCTTAACTAAACTTTTCTACATAGCCTTTGTTTTTTTTTCTTTTTCCTATACTAATACGCTTTTCTTTTGACTTTAATATTAATACTAATACTTGAACCATTAAAATCGATGGATGGTGACATTGAAAGTCTTCAATTATAATTTAATAGTACATATATTAAAAATATAGCAATATATATAAATGTTTCTTTTCTTTTTTTTTTCTTTTTTTTTTTTTTAATAACCAATTTGTATAGATTCCACCAATTGAAGTATTTATCTTGCTAATGGACCACTTGAGGATAGGCGGGGCTTCATAGTTCCAAAATATCCCACCACGCTACTGCTTCGCATGTGGGATAAACAAAGCCATGTGCTTCATTTTAACCCTAATAGATATGGAGGCTGAACTAAAAGATTTGATTTGGATGCAACGATTGTAAGCCTTCCAAAATCGAGTTGATTATCGCCTATTGAAGAAGGCGACAGCAATATATTTTCAAAGAAGGATATAATTTAATGGATCACTTGAGGATAGGCGGAGCTTCGTAGTTACAAAATATCCCACCACGCTACTGCTTTGCATGTGGGATAAACAAAGCCACGTGCTTTGTTTTAACCGGTTTAGATACAGAAGAAATATTATATTAAAGAAGGATATTCCAAGCGTTTTTACAGAATTATTACAGTACTGGATCTGCACAGTATTGAACCATCGTCTTGAAATATCAAATATCGACGATTTTTCAAGTAATTCAAACAAAGTTATATGTTTGTTTATCCCATTAGCTCTCGCCGCATGTGGGATACACGTCATACGTGATGTCGATAGGGGCGTAAACCTCAAGTGGTCCATTGTTTATGGTAATATCTGTATTAGTTTTTTTAAATGAAATTATTTTAGTTCTAATTTAATTTAGAAAAATTAATTTTTTTATATACATGCGTTTTACCATAATACTTAATTAACAAAATTAAGGATTTTTATTGCACAATTACCATAGTTACATTTCTGTAAAAGGGTTGATGTATTGACAAAGAATATCTCAGAAAAAGCATTAATACATGACTGTGAAGTTAAACCTCCCTTCCCCCCAATTATAAATTCAAAATGTCATTTAGTATAGGAAAAAGAAGAAAAAAAGATTAAAGAAAACTTTAGTTAAGTTGTGTAATTATACAGTAAATGTCTTATTTTATTTTTAATAAATTAAAATACTTTTTAATAAAAACAAAAGTTAAGGAGAATATTATCTATTTATTTCTAATCTTATATTTTATTTCTGTCTAATGTTCATATCACAAATGGGAAAAAGAAAAGAAACAGAAAGAAAAAAAAGAAACAAAGAAAAAAAAATTCCCTCATCTCATTCTGAGATTGCCAGGCGGAAGACTTAACCACCACACCTCAACAACACTAGCTGAAACTGAACAAGAAGAATTTAATAAGCTAATACAGTCGGACCTCAATATAAGGTCACCCGCATATAAGGTCATTTTTCATAAGTCCCGGCTCATTGAATAGGAATTCTATGATATGGATTATCGGATATATGGTCAGGTCTTAAATACCGAAATCGCATATAAGGTCACTTTTGTCTGTGATTTCAGTGCCACACTGATTCAATTCCAAGAATTTTTCCGTGGATACGATCTTTTATCGGCGTCATTTCTCCTACTGACAGAGGGGAGAGCTTTTTCACAAAGCACTTCATCCCCTCAAATTCTAGGAAAAAAGAGACACTCGAATGCTGCAGCGAACGAACACGCCTGGAGCAAGTGGGAAGGATATTTCTCCGCCCCCATCGCTTCACGTGTCTGTTTGTTCACCAGGAAGTCGAAGGAAAGGATCTCATTCCAACCGTTTTTGTACTTGTGTTATGATGTCGACAAAAAGAAAAACATTGTCTCTTATCAGAAAAAAAAAATCTTTGAAGATTTTGAAAAATCTAATGTATCGAACGCATGTTTTGCCAAAGAGCATGGGATACCACGAACGACTCTCAACAATATTCTGTCCTCGCATACTGTTGCAGAAACATATAATGGAAAGAGAAAAAGGAAGCGTTTATGAGAATGAGAAAGTTGAAGAAGGCCTTCTCCAATGGATAAAATTTGCTGGAGCACATAATGTGCCTATATCGTGCTTTGTACTGAAAGAATTAAAGCTCTACAAATAGCCGCCGAATTAGGAGAGAACGATTTTAAGGCGAGCAATGGATGGATACAGAGATTTAAATTAAGACATGACTTTTTAAAACAATGTGCGGTGAAGCCGGTGACGTGGATGATAGCGTTATAAGTGATTGGAAGAAATCCGTGTTAGATGACATTTTGAAGCTGTATGAACATTGCGATATCAACGTTGATGAATGTGGACTTTTTTCCAAGTCTTTCCTGACAAAACTCTTACTTTAAAGAAAGAAAAATGTATGGGGGGGGGGGGAAGTAAAGAAAGACTGACAATTTTTTTAGGAGCTAATATGGATGGCTCTGAAAAAACTGAGACCGCTAGTTATCGGAAAATTTCAAAAGCCACGTTGCTTTAAAAACGTTAAATCTTTATCTTTGGATTATGATGCAAACAAAAAAGCATGGATGAATGCTAACTTATTTGAGAAAACTATACGGCGTTTTGATAGACACTTTTTGAAAAATAAAAGAAAAGTTGTTTTCATCGCAGACAATTGCCCTGCTCATATCAACATATACCTCAGTTGATATCAATTGAGCTTGTTTTCTTACCCCCAAATGTTACCAGTGTTTTGCAACCTTTGGATCAGGGAGTCATTCAAAATCTGAAAATGAACTACAGAAAGCTCCTTCTGAAGACTTGATTTCAGCAATTGATGAGAAAAAAAATTTTCACGTGTTTGTGTTAGATGCAATTTTTTATATTCATAAAAGTTGGAGCTTTGTGTCAAACACATGCATTTCAAATTGCTGTCGACTTGCTGGTTTTCAATTTTCTACAAATAGTGTGGTAAAATAACAGATGAAGATGATGAAGACGATATTCCTTTAGCTGTGTTAATACAAGATCTCAGAAATCGTGGCTGTGCTATAGAAGGGGAAAGTGAATATAGAAGGGGAAAGTGAGAATCGATGATGAAATTGCTACCACTTCTCAAGCTTTGATTTCCGAAATTGTATCGCAAGTTTTAGATTCCAATGCATTAGAAAGTAAGGATAATGACAGTGATACTGAAAGTGAAGCGGTGACACTAGCAGAAGCGCTCAGAGCATTAAATGTCGTAAGACATTTTTTTATGAGCCATGTGGGAGCTGAAGAACATTTTCAGAAACTACAAAACTTAGAAAACATTGTAGAAAAGATGAATCGCGACAGTCCTGTATTATGGATTATTTTAAGTAAGGTCAGTTGTACATCAGTACTTTGAGCATACTAGTACTATTTGTATACAACTTTATTCCGAATTAAAATTTTTATAAAATAATTTCTTTCTGATTTCATTAATTTTAATTGGTTCAATTAAAAATTATAACCTAATAAACTAATATTTTTGTACGTCTTAAATTTTACAAAGAATTATACTGTATTTATATTGAGAAATGCCTATGAATCGGTTATAAGGTCACTTTCGCGAGGTCCCAAGGGGTGACCTTACATTGAGGTCCGACTATACTCAAAAATTGATGAAAACAATGTCAAATATCTCAATAACATTTGTTGCCCCACAACCCATATATATTTTTGAAGTACTCCATGTGTACTTTCATCCCATAAAATGACATTGATTTTGGAGAGATGCAGGGTATGACCTCTCCTTGTAAGTAAATTATACATCAGAAATCGTTATAGGTAGGAAATATCTATTTGATACCTAAGTTACATATAATTATATCTGTGTGTGTGTAATATATATAATATGCATATATCCTATGGATAACCTACATTCTAAAGATATCTCTTATATGTTTGTCATGCATCTAATATATGCCCATAATTATCTAAACAGGGTTTTACATTAGTATGCTACAGAAGGTTTGTATAAAAATTCCAATTTCTACTTATCCTACATGAAGTTTTTTCTTCATTCTGCAGCCTGTATTTTCTCCATCATTTTTTTTTTATGTCTGAAAACAAAAGGAACTAAAATTGCTTAATTTCCCTCTCCCATAAACTTCTCCATGCCATGCTGGGCCCAAGTTCCGCTTAAAATATACAGAAATATAATCGCGAAGATTGTAAACAATAATAAAGGAGAAAGATAGCCCCAAGGCTTGATGACAGAAGACCCTTTTTTTTAGGAATTACCCCATCTATGAGATTTTGGTATTTTTCCTGTGAGCACTAAGGGTATGGCTACATGGAGCAGAACGCTTCAGCAGTTTGATGCGGTTTTTAATCCGTAGTGGCTAAACGAGGAGCGGGAACGCTTTGGTGGTTTTTAATCCGTAGTGGTGCAGCAGGAGAGGTGTATTCTCAGGACAGTCAGATGTCAAATTGTGACATTCATAGCAGTGATGGATTCGACTTACTTATGACTTATTTACGTTTTCAGATGTTATTAAGTTTAATAAATTTTATCTATTTATATAAATAAAAAATAGAAATATTACAAATGCTTCTTAAAAAGGAAATTTCAAGGAAATTTTTATTTTGATTTTAAACACTAAAACCAGCTCCAATTGCAAAGTGAACAACCAGATATACTGTGCTTCATAGAGATTTTGATAGTCTTCTTCCATCAACATAGCCCTCAAATCTTGTTAATATTTTTCTAAATCAAGTATAATTTTAAATTTAACCTAAACTATTTGAAAGATATGTTAAAATAGTCAAATAAAATATGTGCATTAAATTTAAAATAATGTTCTGTATATTATATAAGTTTATCCTTATATATTATTTCTCAAAGGTGTTTTTGTGTGGGTACGCCATATCTCACTTAATACTTCATCAAAATCAATGACCGAGACATTATTTTGAAGATTACGTTCACCGCTAATGACGAAAAATAAACAAATTGTTGAAAATTAATGTTTTTGTTAAAAAACTTTATTTTAAAAACCTTTTTATAAAAACGTAGACACGCTTTAACAGAAGCGGCTTATCTTTCAAAAGCGAAACCACATTTCAAATAATTCTGTAGCGCCTTAAACTTCAAATATATCCTTTTTTGAATAAAAATGCACTTTAAAATGATATTTCATCGTTTATTTAATAAGAACAGATAAAAAAACAAACAAAGCTTTATATTTTAATACAAATAAACGATTTATTCCAATAAAAAACATAAAAATTTGTCAACTTCTCATATATTATTTCTCAAAGGTGTGTTTTTTTTGTTTTTTTTTTATCTCCCTTAATACTTCATGAAAATTAATGATTGAGATATCATTTTGAAGATCCGTTCACCGCTAATGACAAAAAATATTGACGGCTATTGACTATGTGTTTAACTAACATGCACGACAGCTTTGGAGTTGTTTATTATTTCTCAAAGATGATTTTTGTTGCGAATTATTCACACGGGTCAACTAGTATACTATTAAACTAAAACTAAACTTTTATATTACTTTTATTTGTGTTATGCAGTTACACTACTAATTGCCATTCAACACTATAGTTTGAGAATATAAACAGCAGGAATGCACTGTTTCTCTGAATAGCCATCGAAGACTCCATTATACTGATTCTACACAGTTTAAACTCCACCCACTACAATTAGATATTTAAATAAAGCCAGTTGGGGTATCTGCGCCATGATTTTACAACGTGAGCGTGTAGTTTCTAACTTTGTACTTGCCTGAGAACCACTAATAAATTATATTAATATCTAAAATATATCTTTTATTTATAATACAATATGCAGTGTTCAAATATATAATAGTAGAATGAATTTTCGTTATATTTAAAATTGAAGGAAAAAAGAAAAAAAAAGCCTGATGGGCCCAGTTACCCCTAGAAATTGGGACGACTGGGCCATAAGGGTCTTGGTTTCATCAAACTATTGTTATTTGAATTGGGGTAAGTGGGCCTGTTGGCAAACATGTAAACCCCATAAAAAAATTACAACAAGTCATATGAACCACTCCATAGTCGAGTTGTCGACGATGAAAGAGAACTCCTACATAACGATGGGTGTGAAATTAATTCAAATTTTGGAATAATATAACTTTTATTGAGGAATGAGAGGTAAAATTAGAAGTATAAGTATAATGCTATGTAGGTAGTTAACGAAATGTTAATAAATGTTTTCGATATGTCGCTCAAATCATTAGTGAAGCTGATTATATCTTTGAATCTAGAAGAGCTGCTTTTTAGGGGCTTCGACAGCTTTCTTACTACATCTTTTTTGGCAACGTAGGATTCTTCTTCTTTTTCAATAAACTTCATTGTTTGGGAATGACGTTTGAAAAACATGAGCTCATATCCAGCATTTGTTTGGTTTGTCACTTTTGCTATGTACAGCCTGAAATTTTCTTTTGATTTTCCATAAACTTTTACAACACAATATTCACCCACTTGTATTGAGTTCACAACATGTTCATCTATTTCTTCTTCAGAATGACTCATAAAATCGTAATCGTCGTCACTGTCACGTACAGATAACTGATCACTTTCTTTACTTGTCTCTTTATCAGTATTATTAAGTTTCTTCTTTTTAATTTTGTTCCTGGCATCAGGCTTAGAAATGTTCACCTTTTTCAACTCTTTCTTCTCTTCTTTTGCTGCCTGTTTGAGTTTCTTTCTGGGTAATTCCATCGTTACTGATGTCACAACCAGAAGCATCGTGTTAAACCAATTTGAGTCTCACCTGATAAATTTGGATTTCTGATCCTTTTGACTGTTAGTGAATTATGAGATGTCTCTGGATAGTGAATAATAACCTTAAAATTGGGCTTGATCTGTATTAGTATTACCAGAAAAAAATAGTGAACATAACACTGACATAACACAGAAAGGACTCAGATTTCAAAGTAATGCACATATTTTAAATCTCTGTGAAGTTTTATTGAGAAGACACAAAGCGAATACAAGATTTTAGTCTACCATTGATGGTCATTGTTTTAACAGAATTGAATTGGATGAAAATAAAACTTTGTAATTTTCAGAAAGTTTAATTGCCATTACTGACGTATCACTCAATTGTTATTGACATAACCTGTTCGCATAGTTTTGAATGTATCTTCGGTTTCTGCAAATTATTATGGAAAATGTTATACTTGCAAAGACACACTTTAAAAACTGAAATAGCAGTTTCCAGAAAGTAAAAACACTACTGATTTTGATAATTAAGAAAAAAAGATTTAACAGTTTTGACTTTAAACTTAGTTAACTTTGCACTTATGCTCAAATATCATCAGCAATCACATCTGAGAAATGAAATACACCCATGTTATTCAATAGTTCTGGAGCTTTGACAAGATGCTTCTAAACTGACTCAAAGTTGTACCAAATGCAGTCTTTTATTTTTGGTCAGATCTGTCCACCACGACAGGAATGCTCGACATTCACTTGTACTTCATTTTCTGCTGTGGCTTCTACAATTCCGGAAATAACTTTCCATTGTACAAAACAACAACTTAGCTTCCAATGTCAAACTCACTATTCCTTATGAACTTAACTTTTTCAATATCTGAACTCTCTTCCTGTGAAGAAAATAAAGTTTTCATTTCTAAGTGCATGTTATCCATGAATGGTCCAATTGCACTCACTTCTAAGTGAGTCGAAGATAAAACTCGAACATAGTGAATTCCAGGAGTGTTTGGTATTGGATGTGGAGTGGTTTTAGACCAAACTGCATTCATTTTTGTGCGCACATTATCGACTGCCAATTGTGGAACATAGATAATCTGAATCTGGTTGGTAACTTCTACAAAGTCTTTTGCATTATTTACCACCACCTGACGCTGCAAAATTCATCTCCAGACAGCTCACTTTAGGTGCCTCCAACACCAATTACAGGACCTTTACCATGCCTTTTTCCAAAAAAAAACTTCAGTTTTTAGACTCAATTTGTTCATGGTACAGAGAAAGACTGAGAATTGTAGACAGCGTTAACTTGTTCTTAAATTGGCTAGCTACACCATCAGAAAAAAATGTGGATATGTCTTATTTGTACTTTGTTCATTGCATCTTCAAGTATGACATTGTTAAAAGTCAATACGGCACCTTTTTCATGCTGTAAATCTGCTGAAATCACGGCATACGAAGTTGTGGAATTTGTGGGATACAAAACAGGTGTAAATATGGGTGACATTGTCTTATGACCAATGTACACTTTATTTCATCCTGTTGCTGATGACCAAAGTTTTCATCAAAATCATCTTGCATGATGGCATGATAAGGTTTTGCATCAAAGTTTTCATCTGCTGTAACTGTGTTTTTGCAAAGAAACAGTGTTTACTCAGATCTTTTAACTGTTTGATTAATAAGTGTAGTTCATATTTACAAAAACTAGTTTATTACCTATTATTTCCATCTCATAATAGCAATATTTCGTAGGAAGACTTTTCCTGCTTCATCAGGCTTGCATTTTGGGAAAAATAAAACGAAGCAAATTCAACAAAGAAAACTTAATTCAAATACAACAAAAGGAATATATTGCTCATTTCACTAACATATTACAAAGGGAAAATATACTACTCATTGCTTATTATACTAATTAACATTTGATCTCAATCCTAATTATTCAAGGAATAATGATTGAACATAACAATTAATTGAACATAATGAAACCATATTGTAAACATTGATCTCATTCACAATTATTTAACTTTAATTTTACAATATTTCTTGAAGGTTTCAAGATAAACTTATTTACATCAATACCTTTCTGTTTGTTGATACAATTGCATAATGATTAATGATGCAAGATTCCAATATAAATCTAGATGTATTATCTGTTTCTTGAAAAATGTATCATATTTCAGGGTCAGGATTGTGCTTGTTAATTAAACAGTTCTCTGCCCATTCCGACTCATTAGGGTGATTATTCCTAAATGCGCTTGTATGTTCCTTGACCCTTTCATTCAGTGTTCTCCCCGTGTTTCCAAAATACACCTTGCCACATGATCTACATTTCAATTCATAAACCATACCCATCATATTCATTAAAGATCTATTATTAGGTTTCTTAATTAAAGAACCCAAATTTTTTTCTTCCTATCCTTACAATAGATAAGTCATTATTTTCCCACTCTGACTTTGCCTCTTTAGACAAATTTATTCCGTATGGTATTTTTATAAAGTTAAATTCCTTCTTACTGTCTTTAACTATATTCTTTTTCTTATTAAAGAGGTTATTACAAATTTTATTAATGAAATTCTTTGGATATCTGTTATTATATAATTTTTGTGCTTTAGGATATTTATCTTATGTAACCATTTACTTTTATCCGTAGTGTTATTAGTAATTTTTTCTAAATAATTATTAATAATACCTCTTTTCATATGAATAGGATGGGTTGAATGGTAGTTAATCATAATATTACTTTGGTAATCTTTTACATAATGTTCATATTCAGTATGTTTAACACTATTAATTAAAGTTATATCTAAGAAATTCAATTTTCCTTTAGTTTCCTTTTCGGATTTGAACTGAATCCTTCTATCAATAGAATAATTTATGTAATTAAAAAACATGTCAAAATGCCTATCTGAACCCATCTAGATCAATAATATATCATCAACATAACTCGTGTATTTAAAACCATTATTTTGCCATTTTAAAATGTGTTCTTTCTCCATTATATTAAGAAACATGTTGCATAGTGAACCTGAAACAGAGCTTCCCATGGGAAATCCTTCAATCTGTTTATAAAATTCATTATGAAACTTGAAATAACAATTTCTGCATGAAAAAACTAGCAAATCCATAAATTTGTCTTTTTTGATATTAAATTCATCAAG
>JAFIDM010009631.1:3875828-3906910 GCA_023159025.1 Thereuonema tuberculata
ACATACCTGAAATTATGCCGTGTATTTTTGAAACACCCTGTATAGTTTTCTTTTTCTATTTGTAATATACTGTCAAGATTTATTTACAAAGTAAATAATTTTAAATATTTATTAACTTTAATCTTCTAATATTCTTAAAAAACAATTTTTATTATTATTATTTCCTTCTTTCACATGAAAGCCTTAAATTACGCAGACAGAAATGGAAACCTCAACACCAAGATGGAGTTATGCTAGGTGATTGAAAATTACACAGAATATTTGTCTACATGAGTTATTACATTGATACCAGTTTCAACGTCACCACTCACATGATGCACATGCAGCACCATATGAAAGTTGAATGTCGTCATCCTCAGTATTCACTGTAGTCACCACCATGTTGAATGCATAGTCCATGCGTGTATTCATCCTATCGTAGAGATGTTGGATGTCATCCTGTGGGATGGTGTTTCATGCTAGCTGTACCTGTATGGTCAGATCGACAATGGTCACTGGATGAGCCCGGAGTTGTTGTCCAATCATGCCCCACACATGTTCTATTGGTGGAAGAGCTGGCAATCTTGCCGGCTAGGGTAATATGTTAACATCTCGAAGAGCATGTAAGGTTACAGCTATGGTATGGGGACAAGTGTTATCCTGTTGAAACAGCCCCCCCCCCCCTTAATACCGTTCATGAACAGCAGAACAATGGGTTTGATCACCATTCTGATGTAAATGTTCGCCGTTATGGTGTTAGAGATACTTACCGGGAGGGTCCTGTTATCATACGAAATCCCTCCCCAAACAATACCATCTGGGGTTGGTCGGGTTTGTCAACAACGGGTGCAGCTTGCTAACAAACGTTAACCAGACCTTCTTCTGACCTATGTATGTCAATCACTGGTACTGAGACAGAAATGGCTGTCATCAGTGAATACCACAGAGTTCCATTCTGCCCTCCAATGAGCTCTTGCATGACACCACTGAAGATGAATCGAACAATAGACAGGAGTGAGTGGGAAACACGCCACTGAACACCTAGGGCAAAGTCCAATCTCCAGTAGATGATTCAGAACAGTTCTTGTGGTGACACTGGGTCTCACTGCAGCTCGAGTTTCTGCTGCAGATGTCCTGGGATCCACCAGTGCAAGTTCATCCTGCAAGTGCGGCGATCTTATCTCTCGAGTGAACAGGGAGGGCCCAGATCCTGGTCTTCTGGTAGCAGTGCTTTCGTGCGACCATTGCTGCCAAGAGTTGTATATGGTGGAGACGGCTCGACCAATTCTTGTCATCTACCTTACAAAATTAAAATCCACCCTCTCTAAAGTCTACCATACGACTCGTTCAAAGTGGGTTAATTGTTGATATGCCTTTGCAACATTCTATATAGTTGTAGCATCTGTTATCATAGTGACAGTAATGCTTATGTAGAGCTCCATTCATGTCTAATGGAAAATTCTAGTTAGCATCTGCTGTGGCACTTCATGCACATTACGTGAGTTGTGACGTTGAACTGGTATCAATGTAATAACTCATGTAGACAAATATTCTGTATAATTTTTATTCACCTAGCAAAACTCCATCTTGGTGTTGGGATTTACATTTCCATCAGTATATTTATTGTATCACTAATCAAACAGCCTTAATATACTTCAAGAAATATATATATTCATGTAGAATATAAAGAATCTGATAACCTAAGATTTAAGACATTCACTGTGTGTTAGACATCACTGCAAACATCAAATATAATAACAGTGTCTCTTAATTTTTCAATTTAAGTTTTTAACCTGTAATATTCTTTATAATAAGTTATACTTAATTTAAAATTGAATTTGGTGGTGGGGAAATTTAGGCTATAACAAATTACTGATTTGTCATCATTTATTTCTTTTCTTTATTTTTTTTTCTGTTAAAAGACCATCAACACCATTTTCTAAAACATCTTTGAAGTTGAGTTTATTTCCAGCAACACTTCACATGTTAATTATGTTGACAAACATGTGACATTTCACTTTTAAATTAATTTATAACTGGTGATCACAATATGTTATCAGAAATATAAAGTTTTCCATTTGATACAAATTTTGATAACACTGTAGACATACTATCACATCAAAATAATCTTGTAGATTTGCCAAAATCACAACACAGGAAGAATTTTTTTCAATCCTGTTCACATTCACCGTCTCATACCGATTGCATCATTTACCTAGGTAGTTTTGTGAGGTTAATATTAATATGGAAGACATTTCAGTGATTCCTTCTACATTTGGGCTATCACCATCAGCTTTACAGCGATTTCAATCTTTTTAATTTTAAATTTAACATGACTTACATGTATTTGAATTGCAGAGAACTTTGATCTAACACAATAATGTAGAGACTTTTAAGAACACTTGCCAGTCTATATTGCCTATAGGAAACTCTTCTTATGAGAACAAATTAACTTATTTTTTGTGTTTATTCAGTGCTCCCCAAACAGCATGTTGATAGAGAGAAGGAATTTGTCTCTTCATTCAACGTTATACTCTATCTTCTCCAATTACACTTAATACACCTTTAAAAGCTATTGCTGCACACCTCTAAACAGGATGTTTTTTGGCTTGTATTTGATAATAAAACTCAATTTTAAACATCACTTAAAGAACCTCAGGAAAAAGCCTTTTTTTAAAAATTTAATGGTCTGTAAGGTTTTCTCTTGTACTACACTGATGAAAAACGAAAAACAAACAGCCTGAAGTCATAGTTGCATGAGAATGAAATTTTATTCACACATTCTACAGGTCGTACATTGTACATGATCATACGCAGGGGGCAATATACCTATGCACAGAGGCATGTGTGTCAAAAGACCATATCAGTACCCTGTATACCTTCCTCCAGCAGCAAAGCAGGCCTGGAGACGATCATAGATGTGCCAAATGTCATCCTGTTGAATGGAGGTCCACTCACATTGCATCTGGTGTGCAGTTGATAAAGGTTTGTCGCCGGTGTTGCAAACCGGGCCAGACACCGTCCAATCAAGTCCCAAACCCCTCAATAGGGGACAGGTCTGGTGATCGTGCTGGCCAGGGGAGTTGACGAACGCCATGGAAAGCTCATTGGGTTGCACGAGCGGTGTGGGGGCGGTGTTGCAGGAATAACAGAACAGGTTGGATGCTGCTCTGGAAATACCCTGCACCACTTATTGTTTCTGATGTTGCAAGAATGGCAATAGAACGGGTTGGATGCTGGTCTGTATATATGCTGCACTGCTCAATGTTTCCTGTAAGACAACCAGAGGTGAACAGTCATTGTAGGCTATGGCTCCCACACCAGCTAGGCATTAGTCCTGTGTGTCACTGCTATATACACTGTGACAGGTACCTCTTACTTAGTCAACCCCACACACGAAGGCAGAACTAGTGCCAAGGCAGAACCTGCTCTCATCACTAAACACAACTCTGTGCCGTTCATCCCTCCCCAGCTGATTCTTTCACAACACTACTAGAGGCGACCCTCACAGTGGCGAGGCATGAGGGGAAGTCTGGCACCCATGATTGTAGCCCAGCTTCCAGCAGAAGGTTGCAGATGGTCCTATCTGACACCCCGGGTGCGACACTCGTTCTAATCTGTGCTGCAGTCGCCGTGCAATCTGTGATGACCGCTCTTAGGCTGTGGCGGTTCTGGCGTGCATCCGTGTGCTGCTGCCATCTGGAACCAGGCTGACAAGCATCTACATCTTCCTCGGACCACGAACGCCAATATTGATGTACAGTATACACTTCACGTCCAACGTGTTGAGCGATTCTTGGGAACAACCACCCGGTCTTCCACAGACCCACAATACAACCTCACTCAAACTACCTTAACTGCGTAAACTGTGCTTGCCTTTGCCATCCTGGTACGTCTACAATGTTCACCACCACTTTGGAGCACAGTAAGGTGCTGGAAACAGCCAACCACTCTTGCAGCAGGTCTGCAACTGCTAATAGGGGCTTGGATTGTCCACGGCCAGTATTTGTTTCCTAATTCTTCCATAGCTCTGTGTTTTTGATCATCTCATTTACTGCCCTCTACCAGTACCTCATGAAAATATGGTGCTTCCCATTCATTTCCTTAGGGGTGTTCATTTTTCATTTTCCACCCATTATATATGTTCACTTTGTTTTAGTTCTCATTTAGTGTGCTTTTATTCAATCATGGTGAGATTATGGTTGTATTGTATATGGTTCTGCTGGCCATCTGTTCTTCACATTCTTGATCTTGTCCATCATCAGACCCTCCTTTTATGTCTTCATTCACTTCACTACTCTCCTGTCAAAAACTTGTATGCAGAGGCAAATGAATCATCACTAAATTCTGTTGGCAGCCTTTATCACTTCAGTATTATTCTAGCATCCCTTCTAAAGAATTCTGCTTATAATGCTTTGTTTTCTCTTTCACAAGGATATCTGTTTGCTACTCTTCCTTCTATTATTACCCTTTCAATACATTGGAAAAAGAACTTAACTGGATATGCTTTGATTTCCAACTCGAAAGATTGTTATAGTATTTAGATCTTCATCTCCACAATGGAAATATTCTATTGTTAACTGTGATTTTTTTTACTCCAGCTAAACCTAATACATCATCAATAGATTTCCATTTTCACTACAGTGTTAGTGTCATTTTTGTGGCATTAAAGTATGCCCTCAGTGCAATTGTCAGTTATTCTTATTTTCAGTGACTGTCAGAGCCTATTATAGTAGACACTCGCTAATCCGGCACGTTTGGGATTTCGGCAGTGCCGGATTACTGAGCGCCGTCTAAAAATAGCCATTATTGCGAGGATAGTGGAAATACCGCTAAAAATGTTAAAAACAAAACAACAAAATATATTTTTATGTAGTATTATATTTTAACATAATACATACAGTACAGTATAGTTACTTTATTTCATGGCGGACGAAGATTTGTCATCACTGCCGAGTACGCCCGACCATAGCCGATTGCCCGCGAACTCTGCCAAACGCGCCCGGAAGGCTTATTCAGTGTAAAAAAAAAAAAAAAATCCCTTAGACCGATGCCGGATTAGTGGGGTTTTACTATAGTACTTTTTTTTGTTAGTTGTAACCAAGACAAAAAAAAAGGTCAACAATATAGAAATTAGTCACCAAATTGAAATCCTACAAACATTAGATGGATATTGGTATCGCCAGTTTTTAACTATTGCTTGTGGGTAAGTTAGTATGAATAAAGCAGTGACTGCAGTTCAGTGCTTTGTGCAAAATATTCCAATAATATAGATAATATTCTAATTATCTTCCTTTGGCATATGTTCAGCATGAGTTTACATAATTCCGATTTGATTGCTTAAATGCAGTAACATTACCTTTAATCACTTGTGAATGGATAAATTTGCTCCCTGTTTGTAGTTAGATCGTCAAATATCCTGTGTTAACAAATCCATGATCCATGCTAATGGCATTGTCGGACCTTTTACAGTCTATTATGGTGTCTGTATTCACAAACCTGAATAATCTACTTGTCAAGGTCCTGATGTAGAAAAGTATCCTTTTCTAAGAATACTGAGCTTGTTGTGATATATTATCCTGATGAGAAAGGAAGATGAACAAATTCAGAAAATTGCTATTTAATTCTTTTGGATATATATGAGAATATAAATATCTACAAACCTAATATGAAGATTCATATATTCAGAGTTTGTCTGAAAGACAAAAGCCTCAAATATTGGCAAACATAATGAGGCTCACTATGCTTTTCTTAATGAAATCTTTCATACTAAGAGAAGTAAATTAATGCAACTGCGTGCATTGTTACTTTTTAGCAACTTTCTCTTTTCTTTTATTATTTTTTTAAATTTTTTTTGGAGGGCAGATACCTTTCTATCCAAGCAGCTTTCTTCTTAATACACGTGTCCAATATCGATAGCATGATGCATCTCATACATTTGAGCAGTCATTGCCAGTAGTTTCTTATTGCTTAGTACAGTTTTCATTTTCATGTCTTGGTCCAGTTTCTACAGATATTCTGTCAGAGTTTGAGTTTCACAGGATTTTGGCATTCCAAAATAGTACATTCCAATAGTATGTGTTCCAATGTTTATATTTTAGTATTGCATCTTCTGCATAGAGGAGACTCAGCTAAGTTAAAAACAGGGCGAATACTTCTGTAATTTTATCACCTGTTCTAGCTCTGGAGATAAATATGTCGATCTATCTGTCTGATGCTACTTAAGTTTCAAGGTCATTAGGAATTTGCTGAAATTTATAAAGATTCCTTGCAACCAAAGAGATTCTCCAATTCTGTGTCCAAATATCGTTATGTATTTGTTTAATATGGTTTTATGCTAGATCTTAAAACTTTCAACATTTGGGGTTTTGGTTCCATACTTGCTGCTAACTTTGGCAACATATCTGCTATCTCATTTCCTGTTATATTGCAATGACCTGGAATCCATTGGAAGTGTATCTGTTTCTTTAAGCTATGGAGTAGATATTGAATTCCCTGGATGTAACAAAAATAAGGGGATGGATTATATGATGAAATTGATTGTAATGATGATTTAGAATCGGTTAATATACAAATCTGCAAGCTCGGTAGATCACTGCAAAACTGAAGATAATCAAAGTATAAAGATTGCAGATTTCCAATTGACTGGATAGGTACCGGTTTTCCATATTTCATTATATAGAATCATGATAGCTTCTAGGATCCTCGGATATGTGTAGGAACATGCTATTATTAATTTGATCTTCCCCAGTAGCTATATTTCTAATAGCAGACACACACGATGCAGCTTTTGCTATACAACTCGTTGCAATTAGTTGCACAAACGAAGGTTGGAAATGACAGTCAGGGGCACACAGGATGCAACATTCTTTGCGCCGCCGTGCAAACACCGCTTTCGATGTGAAAAATTTTTAAAATCGAGGTTTTTAAAAAAGCTCTCATACATTCTGTTGCATTAAATTACTGCTTTTACATATAAACTGTATTTATGTGTGAAAGAAACTTGCAATACTCTGATATTCATTGTGTACTCGCTCTCCGCCCACCTGAAGCGGCGGAAATCTGTTTAGACGCCATGTTTTCCCCTGGGCGTGACATCACGACTGAGGTGTTCCAACGCTGCACTGTGATTGGGTAATTTCCATGCAGCTTTCGAAGTTGCACCTACACCAAAAACTCGCCTTTGCAGCTTTTCGTTTATGCAACTCCGATTGCAACTTTGCTCAAAAGGCGCTCTAGCAACTTGTTGCACATGCAACTCGGCCCAAAGTTGCATTGTGTGCACCCTGCTTAAGCTCTCCAATAGCTTCTTGGACTTCTCCAATTTGTATCGGGATGTCATATTCATCCTGGTGTCTAAAGACATGGATTATATTATATGATAAAAACTGTTCTTTAGTTAGTATTTTCAGATATGATGTATTTGGGCCTGATTCCATAAAAAAGTTTATAATTCTTTGAAAACCACTCGGCAATCTTGTCTTCATCTTGGAAAATAGTTCCTTCGTCATTTTTAATGTGTGTGATTTTCTTGTGACTAGCTTCTTCTATTGCTTTAAAAAGTTTTCCAGACTGGCACTAGAGATATTGGAATTTATTGTACCTACAAAATCCTGCCAGCTTTTCCATTTGGCAATTAACTCCCTTTGCAATTTCATTGGCTTTTCCAGAGTTTTGTGGTCTCTATTTGTGATGGGCTCTTTGTCTGTCTGCTCTAGCTTAGCTGCTTCTGTATTCCACCAAATATTCATGTATTGGTGAGTTCTCTGCTTAGTCTTTGGTATATGTTTTTCTGCTGCTTTTAACACAATACTTGTAATACAATTTATTTTACCAGCCACAGACTTGTTGTTTAATTGAACATTTTTAGTTCCTTCTTTGAACTCTTTCCAACTAGCTGATTTTATTTTCCATTTTGGTTGATGGTGGTAAGTTGTCTTTACTTGTTTTTCTGCATAAAATTGTTGTTAGAATAGGGAAATGAGCACTAGACATGACTTGATTGATTTGCCAGTTATTTACACTATCCAGCCACTTTATTAGGTACACTTACCTTGTAGCGTGTGGGCATCCTTTAGCCCTCAAAACAGCCTGAATTCGTCGAGGCATGGATTCCACAAGATGCTGAAAACATTATTGAGGTATGTGTACCATGCAGACATGAGTGTGTCACGCAGTTCCTGAAGATTTGATGGAGGTGTAGGCCTGGAGCGAACAGCCCGTTCCAGCTCATCCCACAAATTTTCAGTCAGGATGAGATCCGAGAACTGAGCGGGCCACTGCAGCAAGGAAAAGTCATCGTCATGTTCCTCAAACCATAGTGATGAGGGCTTTGTGCACCAGTGCATTATCCTGTTGGAAATAGCATCTGCATGAGGATAAACTGTTAACATGTACGGTTGCACTTGGTCAACTATGATATTTAGGTACGCTCTAGCATCCTGATGTGCCTCCAGAGGTATCAATGGACCCAACGTGTGCCAGGAAAACATCCCCCACACCATGACACTGCCCCCACTGGCTTGAAGAGTTGTTGTGAGACACGACAGGTCCAGACATTCATGTTGTTTGCGCCAAATTCTGTGTCTGCTATCAACATGATGCAGCAGGAACTTCGACTCATCAGACCAAGCAACCTTTTTTCAGTCGTCGATGGTCCAGTGTCGTGTTGCTTTGCCCTCAGAAGGCGTATGCTCCTGTTCTTTGCTGATAACAAGGGTACCCGACGAGGCCGTCGGCTGTTGTAGCCCATATGCAACAGGGTACATCTAGTGGTGCGAGATGGTTTGTTGTGCACCACTGTTGAAGTCGGACATCAGTTGGGCAACTGTGACCCGTCTTCTGACTTGCATAATTCTAGACATCCACCTCCAGCCTCTGTCATCAACGAGTGATTTTTATCCACAGGAGTGCTGCTAACTCGGCGTTTTCTGTTCGTTGCATCATTCCCTATACATCCTTGATATTGTTGTACCCGAAAAGTTCAGGAGCACTGCCGTCTCGGATACGCTTTGACCAGCACATCTAGCCTCGACGATCATGCCACGTTCAAACTCCGTTAGATCACTACACTTTCCCATTATCGCTGTGGTTTGCTTTCTTAACTGATTCTATATTTATAGGCACAGCTGTCCATGTGACTTGCAAATGAGTGGAATGTAACATTTGGCGCACAGCAGGGGTGTACCTAATAAAGTGGCCAGACAGTGTAAATCAAAGCAGCCAAAAATAGAGAAAGAAAGAACAGCCATCTTGAAAGATTTTCTGTTTGAAAAATTACCTTTTTCAGATGAATTACATCCATAACATACTGTTCAAAACAATTAGGGATCAAGAGTGGAACAATAAAAACAATACTATAAATCACTTACAGTTACTATAACAATACTGTAAGTGATCTTTTTGCAAGTGAAATATCATTCAGATATCAGATACAGCAGAATATGATGTAGTGTGGGTAAGAAAAATGTCCTAGGGGCTCTTTATGCAATAAAACAAAATGAAAGTGAAACTTTTGATAAATTTTTGACCAGAGCTCAGACTCTAGTTAAACAGTGCAATTATAGTACATTAGAGGATAGAATGCTATGCGACAAAATTGTTGATGGAATCTTTAGTGATTTAGTTCGGGAAAAATTGTTGGCTGAATCTAAGCTAGATCTGACTAGAGAAATTTTAATCTACCATAACTGTAAGCAGCTAGCCGACAGGTTAATGTTATGAAAGGTACAGATACTCAAGCACATCTTGTAAATAAACTTTCTAGAATAAATGCCAATAAGTCAGAAAAAGAGAAATTTAACTGTAGAGAGAATTTAATTGTCGAAGATGTGGAGCCAAGCATAAATCTGGGCATTGCATAGCTTTCAATAAGACTTGCAATGTAAACTTGAGGGTCATTTTGCGTCTTGCTGCTGCACAAAGACAAATAGAACAACAGCTCAGGAAGTTGTTACTGAAAAACATTTGTACATTGAACAGGTGAATAACTAAGAAACTCCTCATGGTTGGTATGGAACTGTAAACTTTGGAAAAGGCTTAACGGTCAAGAGGAAACTGGATACTGGTGCCCAGTGTAATGTATAAGCAGTAAAATAGCTCACAGTATTAATGTTACTATTATGCCTTCGAGATAAGACGACTTATCACTTTTAACAGTAGCAAATTGACTGTCATAGGAGAAATTAAAGTCAATTGTGTAATTGCTAAAAAGCACATGAGATTAGTACTGTTAGTTGTTGATCAGATGTAACATCGATATTGGGGTACAAAACTTGCTGGCAAGCAGAATTGGTAGTTAAGAGTGCAGTCATCCAATACTGATACAGAAACTGAAATACCTAAAGTTGTATTGGAGGGTTTAGGATAGATTAGTAATTTTGAGTACGACAATGACTAATAGAGAATCCCAAGTTCATAGTGCATCCCCCACGACGCATACCGTATGCATTGTAATCATATTGCATTGTAATGCACATATACTACACTATTTAAGAGAAAGCAATTAAACATACACACATTACACAACATATTTAATCCTACTAGCGTGGTAAAAGAAAAAAGAAAAACAAAAAAATACTATAGAAGTAGCAATTTATTGTTGCAAAGTTCACCAGATCACCTTTAGAGATGTTTAAAAGGTCACAAGAAAACATCAAAGGCATTCACTTCGTGTTCGTTACAGAAAAGGAATAACAGGAAAATGAAAAGAAATTCAACCTGGAAGCACGTTACTTAGCTGTGAAAACAATTCCAGGTTGCACCACAATTACATTCCAGTTACCAAAAGAGCATTAGGAATGGGAAGGGTGTCAGGGGACCAACACAGCACAAAGATTATCTTCACTGCAGAGAATGATCCCGAGGATGTACATTTGGTGGCTACTTTACCAGCTGGAAAATATGTTGCATGTTTGTACGATTCTGAATGGTACTTTGGTTGCATAATGGAACGTTCCAAAGAAAACACTGATGTTCTCATCAGATTCATGCGAAGAAATGGTGACATTGTTTGGTGGGGAGTCAATGACAGCTGCTGGATACCTTTACAGGATGTGTTGTGTAACTGAAGCTCCTGAGATGCAAGGGCCAAGTGGCCCGCAGTATAAAATACATCAAGTTCAATATAACAGTATCTTTAGCATCAGTGCTACTTTTTTTTCTTAGTATTTTTTCTTTTACCAAACTATTAGGATTAAATATGTTGTGTAATGTATTTCTTTAATTGCTTTCTCTTAAATATTGTAGTATATGTGATTATAAAACAATATGCATATTGCAGGTTAACATTACAATGCACTTAAAGTCAGGGAAAGAATACGATTTATAGTGATCGGAAGCACATTTTTAGTCAGTTATTAAAAACAGATGGATCGAGTTGCAGGCCAAACTTGAATTTTTGGTCAAATGAGCTTCATACCTTTATGATCCCTCTCAAAAAATAAAAACCTCCTAGGCAACTGCTCCCATAGCTTTGAATAAAACAAATAATGCTTCTAAGTGAATTAATAATAACTCAACAAGCCTGATAAATATCCACCGTGAAACACTGTGTGTTTTAAAACTGACTTCTTCATAATTTTTATCTTGTAAAGATACCTAATCCATCTTCGTTGGAATTTTCGGAAAGAGCATGTGCAAAGGAGAATGGGCAAACTCTTATGGGAATTTGCCCCACCCTGTATAGTGATAAGATATATACCTATAGAAAGATCTCCTTACGTAGAACATATGTTATTATTATGACTCATCGCAATTATAATTATTAGTTCATTCAGAGTTATATGCATCTAGATATGACTTATCTCGTTGACATCTTACTTCCCAGATGTATTAATTATCATTTAGTAATTATTTTCAGTAACAGTAAATATTATTTTTATTTATTACATGTAAATAATTATTATTTACTTGAAATATATGATAATATTAATTATTAATTACGTATAATAATTATTATAGTGTGATTAGTTAAATATGGGTGCAGGGAAGCCAACCACCCACAGCCAAGGACCCCCCCCCCCCTCTAGGTGGTTGGCTTCCCTGCAACCACATTCACCACAAATCAATGACTGAAATGTCATATCCAGACGTATGTAACTCCGAATGGACTAATTATTGGACAAGTCGTAATGATAAAAAATGTTTCTATTAATGGAGATCTTTCCTTACATATATATCTTATCGCTATACATGTGTTAGGGCAGATCTGCCCATTCTCCTTTGCTAGGAAAACAATTTTCAACCTTATGGCTCATTTCTACGAAAATTTATTGAATTTCAAAATGGCCAGTTTGTTCCACGAAACATTTTTGTTAATGCAAAAGCTTGCAATTCAGTGCTGCACAACAATTTTTTACTCATAAACTATAAGCATCTAAGTCTTAAAAATTTTCTGTGTTCCTTTGAAGTATCAAGGTGTCTGCAAAAAAAAAAAATCAATCAAGTCAGAAATAGTCACCTGCCAAACATCTGATCAGTTGACATGGTATGACAATAGTGATAAATAGGAAATGCACTCAAGATCTTTTTAACAGTTTTTAAAGTCACATAGCCCACTAATTAATCCATTACATATTCTCCTTCACTTTTCATGATCTCTTCTCAACGTTCAAACAATTTTCAAAATCTCTGTGGTAGAACTGAGATGGTTTGGAAGTTGATGACCCAATTCCGAAGCTTTTCACCATTTTCAAAGGAAACAACTCGCAAATTGTTGGAGGGAACCTTGAAGTGGTGATAATCAGATGTGACAAGATCTGGAGAATAAGGGGGGGGGGGGGGTAGAACCTCTCATCCAAGCTCTTGAATGGTGGACTTTGTGACATATGCTCTATGTTCTTCTCACTCAAATTGTGTGGCACCCATGCTCCGAGTTTTTGTGCCTTACCCATCGCATGCAAATCATGAACTGGCTGAGGGGATGAACTATAGTCACACTATAATTTGCATGTGATGGGAAAGGGCAAAAACTCGGAGCATGGGTGAAATTGTTTTACTGCCAGCTTCATGGATTAGAACATTTAAATCCTTATTGAATTCTGGTCATCTAGATCTTGGAGTGTTGCTCAGGTTGAAATTGCCCTCTCTGAAGCTCGAAAACCATTTTTGAGCCTTAGAATCTCCAAAAGAATCTTCTTCGTAGACACTCCGAATGTTTCTAGTGGCTTTGGCAGTGTTCAAACTAGGGCTGTATACTTCATAAGGCTGACCAGGCTGAAGCATAGGGACTCAGCAGGGACTAGAGGCCTGTCAATTTTTTGAATAGAAAAAATTAGTAAAAATAGACTCCCAAAATGGATATAGGGCTCTGCAGTGCGGTCTAGTACCTACCGTATCAGAGTCAGGCAGTCAACTGTAGTGGGGTGAAACATTGAAGTGCCAGAGGGGGCCCGAAATACCTGAAAGCCTAGGGGCCTGGCCATGTGTTAATACTCTCCTGGTTCAAACCTTGATTGAAGGCAAAAAGCAGCAGGTGTTGAAGTGTTCTTTTTAGACATACGATAGGTTCTAACTTGGAACAATAACCAAAAGTACAAATTTAGAAAATGAATATTGTATAGTATATTGCAACATAGTATACCATCTCAAAATTTCCATACAGAGAATTTGCATACATTGGTGATGGCGAAAATTCACGTTCTAAAAAAAAAATGCTACGAACTTATGTTACAACCCAATAAATATACAAGTTTGTCTATAATTAAGACAAACACTTTTTATTCTATGAAACTTAAATTTAAGTGGTAGGTTTGGATTGTTAAAAAAAAGATCCTATAAAAGAAAGGAGCTCCTATAAAGGAGGAGGAGGAAAGGAGCTGTTAATGATCACAATAACTCAAGAATTGTTTATCCTAGGAAGCTGCAACTATGTTGAAGCTATCAGTTACAAGATCTCTATTGATTTTTAATGCAAGTTAGACTCATCTGTAAGGAGTCTGAGCCACAAACCATTTAATCACAATAACTGAAAACTACTAAATTTTTATGGTAGACGGATGACGTCAGTAGGAGCTCCCTACTGGTTTTGGTACAAATTAAAGCCATAACTGAGAAGTTTAACATAACTCATTAAAGTGCTCTTATGATAATTAAATAACTATCTATTTCAATGAAACATTGAAAATTCCCTGGTAATTTAATTATCTCTTGAAACAATTATTGTTACCATGCAAAAGTAATTTGAAGTTGTCATGCCAATTGTAATGTTCTTTTTTCCACTTTCTACTTACAGGTTTTTTTTGGTATTTGAGAAAGTTGCAGGTGGTAAGTACTTTTTTTTTTTTTTGTTAATATTTTTTTTATAATGAAAAAGAAGAAATATTACTCTGTTAAAGGGAAAAAAAAGATCAGTGGTTTTTTTTTTAATTTTGCAGTATTATCATGTTGTGGAAAATACCTTAAGTCATGTGATATACTTTAGTTGTCAATAACTTTGGTGAGAAAGCATTACAAGTTAGGTAGAAATGTTAATTGGAACAAGTTAAAATATTGGATGAAGATTTCTTTTCTGACTGTGGAACAAAAAATTGTTTATTATTTTGAATTTCAAAATTAGAGAACTAATAATTTGATACTAAAAAATCAGCAGGTACAGATGATATCCCAGATTTTATTATAAAAAAATGTTGTTTGAACCTAGTCAGTCCTATAACCTTTATAGTAAACTTAGCATTATCAAAAGGATACTTTCCAGATACTTTAAAACTTGCAGAAGTGAAACCTTTATATAAGAAAGGATCACAGTCAAAAGTTCAACATTATAAACCAGTTTCATGACTTTCTGTTTTTTCTAAGATAATAGATAAGATTATGTACAAGAGGCTTGTAGCATTTTTAACCCAACATAACATAATAGTTGAAAACCAACGTGGAATTTTTAAAGGCAGATCGACAAGTATGGCAATTATACATTTTTGAAGAAAACCATATGAATCTATTGATAAGAAAGAAATAGGAATTGTAATTTTTTTAGACCTTTCAAAAGCATTTGATTTTGCTTGAAAAATTAAAAATAATTGGAATAAGGGCTGGTTTACTTCTTATCTGAAAAACCGTGAACAAAGGGTAGAGATTATTTACAAAGAAAATAATTAATTGCTTATCTGAAAAGAAACAATAAGATACAGTGTTCCACAAGGTTCAGTCCTAGAGTCAATTCTATTTTTGATATATATCAATGATTTAGAATTGTATATCACCCATATGAAATTAACTTTTTTTTGCAGATGATACTAGTGTCTTTATCAGGAAAAGATAATAACAGTATACGGTTATATTTAAAAGAAACAATAAATCAATTGGATGAATGGTTTGAAAGAAACAGGCTGATCATTAATAAAGAGAAGACCATAGCAATTTCATTTCATCATAAACAAAATAAAAGTGGCCTGTTATAGAGTATCAAAACGAAATTATTCACTATTCTAAAAATACAAAATTTCTTGATGAAACTCTAAAATGGTCTGTACATCTTCAGGAATTAGGGCAAAAATTAAGTAAAACTTGTTTTGTCTTATGATTAATGATAAAGCATCATCTGTTCGTACAATGTATTATGCTTATTTCCATTCTATTCTAACATACTGTATAATCTTTTGGGGTAATTCACCCAATGCCAACCAAATTTTTAAGTTCCAAAAGAGAACTTTGGTACAAGTCTCTGAAACTGCTATTTAGCCTACATATTTTACTTTATATATTCATGAGATTTTTAATTTTATCAAATCCAATTTGAATAATTCTATAACTAATTCAAATATACATTCCTATAACACAAGAGATAAAGATAATATTTTTATCTCTTCCTTCAATACAACCTTATATAAAAATAGTTTCATTCATGCTGGTCTGCAGGTGTATAACAACTTACCAAGTTACCTAAAAGATATATCTTTACATCAAAAATTTAGAAAGGTTTTATATAATGTTTTAATTAAAAACTGTTTTTATAGTACCGGGTATGAAAGTGTTTATTGAAAAATACCAGGACTAACTTAAGTAAGATTCTCTAGGTTAAGTGTAATATTGCTCTTTACTTTATATTGATATGTTGATTTGGATTACCATTTTATATATATATATATATATATATATATATATATGTGTATATATTGTTATTCATTGTGTTATTATTATTATTATTATTATGATTATTATTATCTTATTTAGAATACTGTAGTAGTTAATTTTATAATTTTTATTGTTTTATGTATGCTATATTATCCCATATCATTTGTATGATTAGTTGGACAAAATAAATGAAATGAAATCAAGCCTTCCAATAAACAAATTCATTTATGTTCCTAAAGCAATGCATTCATTTTAATTTGCTATCAATCATATATATGACTGGCAAATACTCTATCTAGACTAAAAGCCATCACATTGGCATCTGTCATTCTTGACGGGATGTATATGCTTTTCTAATTATATTACATTCCAATACTTCATTTTGGCTCTTGACATAGTATGATTTATTATGCACTATTCCTATGTACTCAACAAATGAATTACTAATATCATAGCAAACATCCATCATTTGAAGCAAACTCATTGAATTATTCAATTAACCTGCCAGCTGGAATATTTTTTTTCTAGCTGCAAAAGTAGTTAACAAGCACTTCTTAATACCTTACACATCAATGTAACCAATCAATGATCTAAATATTTTTAGATAGCTGTTTTGTAATTACTGGTCAGCTTAATTAGCAAACTAATACTTGAAGTGCTTCTAGGCCTCAAATGAGATGTAATAATAATTACAAACTTTTAAAATTTGCTAAAATTTTGTAGGTTTGTTAAAAAAGCCATTTTTTATGACATTACAATATTTGACCTAGTAATGTGTAGGTCCTCCTTTCGATCGGATTATAGCAACAACACGATGGAACATGGACTCCACGAGCTCTCTGAAGTAATGGTAGATAGTGTACACCCTGCCTCCTCAACAGAGATCAACAATTCCCTAATATTCGCAGGTGCTGGAAGCCTGGCACTTATGGCACCTTAAACAGCATTTTACATATGTTCTATTGGTTTCAATTCCAGTGAACAACTGAACCATTTCATGATGCCATACTCAGAGGAATAATCCTCCAGCTATAATTTGATGAATTCTGGCCTCTGTGGTGGTGCATTATCCTACTGAAAGAGCCTGTTCCCATCTAAGTGAATATATGACATGAACAAGTGCAAATGATTCAAAAGGACGGTTACATAGCTTCTGCCCGTCAATGATGTCTGCAGAATGTTTCAGAGTACCTAATGCATGCTGCTAAAAGCACCCCCACACCATAATAGACCTGTCGCCCTGGACTGCCCTTGTTGTCATGAGGGATTCATTGCCTTGTGCAGTTTTCTTCACATGTCATCTGCCTGATACAGTTGGCACCACAACTCATCAGTGCAGGCTACACATTTGCTGTAATCTTACATCCAATAGAGGAGTTCACAAACCCAGATGAGGTGACGAGCCCAGTGTTGTCATGTTAGAAATGGGACTTGAGTAGGCAGTTGACTCCTGTACCCCATAGAAGAAGAAAGAAATTTGTACTGTCTGAAAGCTGATGTTACTTGTGGCTCCAGCACTGAATTGTTCTGTTATCTATTGCAATATAACATACTTGCTGAATGTTGCAATGCATGCCAGAAGACACTGTCCATTATAGTCCAGGGTTTCTCGTCGACTGCAGTGGTGTCTCACACTGGATGTCTTCCCCTGATGCTGTGTAATCATAATACAGTTAGTACACCCTTGAAATTGTTGTATGTGAAAATCCAAATTTTTCGTTGAATTCAGAGATGGAGTGACCCATCTCTCTGGCACCTACTATCATTCAAAGTTGCTTAAATCATGATACTCATACACATCAATTCATTCATCCCTCTCATTTTTAACATGCACATTCCCCAAATCCCCCATTCCCCACTCAATTACAAACGTGTCCTGCTTAGACCTTCACTGTCCCCTATCCTCTGTTATATCAGTGGTTTTACAATGTCTTGGAGAGCGAAACATTGCGGGGTTACCTTCTCCAAAACATTGGCAAAGCAAACAGCGCAGAAGTTAATTTAATTCTCAAACATTTCCTAATAAATATTCAAGGAACCAAGCCAAAATATTGAATTAACTTCACCCAGAGTGGGAAAATATCCAAGGATAGCAACTTTTTTTAAAAATGAAGTAATTCATCCATAAACAGTTTCAGCTTGGTTCTCCGCTTACCTTATTGGCTGATGATCCCAAGCTCATTTGATGCCTGTTAGACTGCCTTCTAATCATAATTTTTTTATCTGAGTAGTCCATGACTCACCAGAACAGGAATTTCTTTAGCAGTATGTCTCACTTCTCAGATTCTGGCAACAATTTTTGATGCATTGAACCAATTTAATATTATTATTATTATTATTAATAATAATAATAATAAAGAATTTCTCTTCACAATTTGCCTTCTTTTCTTCTATATAAGAGATAGTTGGTAGTCTTTCATTGATTGTCTTTTCCGGATAATCTTTTTCTATTAATTAGTTGGAGCTTCTTTGCTTTGAGTGCTAGAGTGCCAGTACCAATGTTTTTAATACAATATATTGCATTGTAATAACATGCATATCTCTTTCTCTCTTTGCTTTTTGTTCTTCAGTAGTTTCCCTTACTGGTAAACTTCTCTTTTTTTTTGTGGGCAGACAGAGATTAGATTTATACACTTCATCAATGCTTGATAGACATTCCAAGGTTATTGGTAATATTTTCATTGTCATTCACTTCCTACCATTTATCAGATCTTTAGTCAGTTGGCAAATTAGCTGTCTAAAGAAATCATGTTTCCTCACAAACTGGCAATTGCAAATTTTCTGTCTCTACCATTTTCAGAATATGAAGATTGCCCAGAATCAAACTCTTTCTTTATCAACTCTGATGCTATATCAGTTATTTATTTAAGCTAACAGCCTATATTTTAATCACTTTTTATACAGGATGATAAGAATAGTTACCAAAATGTAATTATAGATTTGGTCTAACATTTGTAACATTGTATTGTTTTTCATTTTGTTTTTTGTTTAAGCTAGTCTGTCCCTTATCTTGTTTTCTCCATGCACTTTAGACTCCTTCCATATTGAATGTTCAAATTTGTCTTTTAATGTTCCATAACATAAGTGTGTCTTATTTTTATTTCAGTAGTCTCTATTTTTCTGCTATTCAATTAAGCCCTTTCTTGAAGTCCTTAGGATTTCCTAGTCTTTTGAGGAAGAGTAAAAAAAAATCCATTCTTTTCATGGTGAATCTTTTAAATCTTTCAATTAAAAGATTAATGAATTGGTAGCCAAAAATAGCAATTGAATGATGTTCTCTCCCATGCTTAGGGTTAAATGCACGTAATACTGAAAATAGAAGTACTGCTTTCGATTAATGCAAAAATTCATTTATATTTTTTACTAAATAGTCTTAAAGCTGCTGCCCAACCATCCAAAAGCAATTACTGACACACACACACACACACACACACACACACACAAAGAAAGGTCATTTTCTCAAATTGTATTGATGTGATCTTGTAAAACAGTAATCAGTTATCATATATTAGCTTTGAGCATGCAACAAAAAAAGGCATGATTCTATTTAATGTTGCTAATGATTCTAAGGGACTGATTTTAAAGGACTGTATTTCTATGAATAGATGTAATTACTAAAAATACATCCAGAATTTTCAGATGAATAATTTGATTACTGATTATTTTAGAAAATCTTTAAGAAAATCTTTAAAATTTAAGTGTTTTTGCTTCTTTTTTCATTGAACAGGTCCTTTATTGGCACATATTCAGAAAAGAATCCATTTTACTGAAAAGGAAGCTAGTCAGATAATCAAAGATTTGGCAGGTGCTTTACAGTTCTTGCATAAAAAAGGTAAATATGTTTAAGGTTCAAAGTAAAATTGTAAAATGTCTTAATAACTATTAACAAAGAGTCATAGAGTTGCAAATGTCTTAAGCTATAAAAGAAATAGAGAGAAAAAATATGAAGTACAATGCTATAAGGTATCATTTAATGAAGTGGATATGGTTGTAGTATGTGCTGACTATAAATACCGATATTAAGATATTAGTACAGCAAATCATCACTAAAATTTAATGCGACCAACAGGAAAATGCATAAGTAATGAAAGAAAATACATTATATCCTATTGTAGCTCCTTGGCATTGTGCTGATTTTTGTCATACAGCAGCAATTTCACAATACATTCATGGGAGTAACTTTTCACAAACCTTTCAAGGATGCAGCTCCTTACTTAAACTATTGTATATTCTGAACTGCCATGTTTGCTTTTTCTCTAATAGGGTGGTGGTACTTCTCCTTCATCATTTGTATAATTTGTATGTTTCTGTAGCATTTACACAGAATTTCTTAATGGCCAAGAACCTTTATGACAGCTCTGAAGTTTCCTTAGAACTCTAAAACTTAAAAACCAGGCAATATTGCTCGTGTGAGATGCATTTGTTCCAGTTTGTTCTGAAAATACAAAATCATTTGTATCAAATAAATAATGTCCCAAAAACCCTAATTAAGAAATTTAAAAATAGATGGAATGGTTTCATTTATGATGGGTTTGTCCTGAAGAAATATCTCCCAAATCTAAGTAAAGTTTGGGAAACTGACATCACATTATTTTTCAATTTAAAAATCCAAAAAATAGACATTACAGCAATATTATGATGGGTTTGCTTGGTTTGTTTTGAAAAGAAAAATGTTTTGTGTGAACAAATAGATCGTTTAAGTGTGTCGTCACAACCTATGTCACAGTTCAAAGTTGCTATGGTCCATTGCTAGGGTTTTAGCATTGCAAATAGTTAGTCAAGCCAGTGTTTATAGTGATTTTTCTTAGAGAAAAAGACCCAAAAAATAATAAAAAATTATCAGAATGCATTTTTAAGACTACAAGAAAGCCCACCTTTTTTTCCCCCCTTGCTTATGAGAATTTTAGGAGAAACACTAAGACGGAAAAAGTTGTATTTTTGCATATTTTTGAGGTTCTTTATTTATTCTTCTATAATCCTACTTCTGAAATGAGTTTCAATATGTTAGATCCGTACTTTGCTATTGGAAAGTGGCTTTTGAGTGAACCAATCAGGAGCTCTTGATATCGGGTGCAGTGTGGTCTATGGCTGTCGGAATCTCAAAAATATACAAAAAAATACAACTTTTCCTGTCTTAATGTTTCTCTTAAAATTCTCAAACACAAGGGGAGAAAAATCTAAGATGGGTTTTCTGATAATTTTTTATTATTTTTTGGGTCTTTTTCTCTGAGAAAAATCACTAAACATTGGCTTGACTAACTGTTTGAAATGCTAAAACCGTAGCTACGGGCTCTTTGAACTGTGGCATAGGTTGGGATGACACCTCTGAAATGGTCCAATAACAGGTTTTGGGGGCTACCTTAGTAATTGAGTCAGAATGAAAAGAAGACGAAAATGGGTTTATTTGTGATGGATTGCTTCCAGACAGTTCTGAAGAAAAAAATCATTTGTTCTGAATAAATATAATAGAACCTTAATTAATGAAGAGACCTGAAATTGTTGCCATTGTAGTCAGTTCTACTGTATATTTATTGTTCTTGCATAATGGTGATCATTTACACTAGATATTAAATTTAAAACCTTAATCTTCATAACCTTGATGTATTTTGGATCAATTTCCTTACTTACTTACTACTTTAAACCATGAGAAGTAAGACTCTAAGTGACCATTTAGAAGACATTTGGATAGTGTAACTGAAATCACTGAAATTCTTCTTTCACATTCATGATTTTCAATTTGAAACTTAGTCTTAAACGAATCTTGGTGTATTCTGATCTTTCTTGATTTTCTAATTGCAGGTATTGCCCATCGGGATCTGAAGCCTGAAAATATCTTGTGTCAAAATGAAGATCAAATCTTTCCTGTTAAAATTTGTGATTTTGATTTAGGCAGTGGGATTAAATTTAACAGCACATTGACATCACCCATAACAACACCAGAATTGCAAACTCCTGTGAGGAAAAATCATTTTATACTCCTTTTTTATTGATATACATGTTTCCTCATTAGTTATTTTAAATCTATTATATAAAATCATCTTTATGTTAGTCAAATTTGAACTTTAGTTTTGTAAATGGAGAGACTTCATTTTCAACTAACAAGTTGTGTCAGTTACTTAACTTAATTTACTGCATAAAATTACATTTATTTATTTATTTATTTATTTATTTGTTTGTTTGTTTGTTGGAAGTTTTGCTTTAAAAATAACTTATCTCTGATCTATTTAAAATATCTTGAGAGTATTCTTAGATGGTAAAAACGCATTCTATTTATTCCTTTTTTTTATTAGATCACAAAAACGGTAAATATTATATTTTACTATTCTTTGTTGAATAGAAGAAAAGGTTTCCTTTGTTGTATTGTGGCCACCTTAACAATAGTCTTAAGATATTTTCAAAATAGTGAAGATTGAATTCAGTAGTTAAATTTTAAAGTTAAAGAAGAAATTTGATAATAGTTTTTCTTGTATGTAGGTAGGATCAGCCGAATTCATGGCTCCAGAAGTGGTAGAAGCTTTTATTGGGGAGGCATCATCCTATGATAAACGGTGTGATCTTTGGAGCCTTGGAGTTATCATGTGAGTTTGCAGTGGCATTTCTTTTATAGCTATTGGCTCATGACTTGATTTCAAAGGGATAGTACCTCTAAACTTTTACAGCATTTGGCACAGCTGTGTCTGGTTTTTACTTCTGCAATTGTCATTCATGTGTCTAGGAAATTCAAAACAAGCTGAATGAAATGGGTTGATTTTATATCTTTAAGATCAGCTTTATATTTCTACAAATAATTACAAACCTATCATTTAGCATTATCTCTTATTATATGAATTGGATTTAGCTGGGAAGTCTTTTGAATTTGGAGGTTCTCCAAATTTAGGTCCTCTTTTGGATGGCATAAAATCTGTTTAGTATTAAGAAAGAAAAGAAAATAAACAAATTTTTATTTTGCTTTCATGACCTGTTAGAAATTTGTAGTGTGTCTGAAAAGGTGGGTATAAATATATAGTGCCATCTAGTCAAAAGAAAAATATATATATATATATATATATATATTTGTCAATTTCCCCTTGCAATATACAATTCTGTAAACATTATTATCTTTTTTATCCTTGATATTTCTGAAGAAAAAGTTTTTTAATGAAATCCTTCTTGGTTTTAGTCAACAAATATGATAAATAAATAAAGGCTCTACTATACTTTATTTGTGCTACAGAATATTTTAGCACTGCCGTCAAATTAAATGGATGAAAAGATCTGGAACTGCTATCTTATTCCCTAGACTTAAATTCTCTTGGTTTTTAACTTTTGAAACCTTTTGTGTCTACTATAGCTTCATAAATGATTTAGTCAGTCTTGGCAACAGTCTTTGTCTGCCACCTCTATTTAAGTATCACCAGCATCCACTTGGTGAGAGTCAGAACTATCTCTCTTTTGTTACAAGATTGACATGTAATACTAGAAATAAATAATTAATGTTTAAAAAACTATAGATATTGAACACTGACACAAGAATAGGGGCTACTATAGAAACAAAAATTGTAACTTCCCAAATAATTAATGTTCCCAAAACAAATTGGTCTTATGCTATATTCACATCTACATGGTCATACGATACTTGCAAATGTCATGGTGTATAATCATGTCATGCATGTATCGGAGGAATATCAAGTGTATGTGGTTTTACATCTCTTATTGGTTGTTATCTAAGGAAATGCTTTTTGTTCTTATTAAATGCACATTATTCATTTGATTTTATTCATTTCATTGTATTTTGCAATCTTTATAATTACACAATGTTATTTATGATTTAATTTTTTTTATTATTGAAATTTAAATGTTCTACTTCATATTAAAATTCATACTTTTTAGCAGCATAAGGTTATAATTTTATTGATTTTCATTATCATCCCACTAGAATGCTAATTATATTAAAAAATATGTAGAATTAAATCTATCAAACAAAACTTAATTTACTTTTGTAATATATTGAATTTTTTATTATTATTTCTTCATTTTACCTGGAGAATGTAAACATCAGATTCATTTAGAATCTTGAATTGGAATGGATTTCTTTCTCAAGTCACTCAAAGGTTGAGCAATCTCCAGAAGATGTTAGTCTTTCCTAGAATAACAGCTTTCCATGTTTAAAAAATTGAATTTCACGTAAATGTTCTAAAAATCTTCACATCAACACATTATCATCTCTAAAAAAACTTTAATATCCGTGATAAAAAAAAAAATATAATGTATCACTTATAAAATTCTGTCATTTGTAATGAATTCTCTGTATTAGGGAATAGGTTTATAAAGCTTATCCCTAACCATCTGAAGAAGTGCTCTTGATTAAAGAGTAGGAAATATCACGAATATTAAAGTTTTTTAGAGATGATAATGTGTTGATGTGAAGATTTTTAGAGCTTTCCATGTTGTTCTCAGGCTCTATTTTTGTAAGTTCAAGCTTACCTTGAATGACAATTCAGTCTTTGGTGGCAAGTCCATTGGTGATATTCTTATTATTATTATCATTATATAAATGTCTCTATTCTTGGGTTTCCCCAGCAAAGATAACATGGCGGGTCAAGGACCAAAGCACATGTTGCCAACTGTAAAAAAATATGCAACGAGGTTAGGAATGTGTGGTTGTGTCCATAAATTTCCTAACTGTGTATGTTATGTTGAGTACCACAGCCTTCTGGAGCTGTGCATAAGTGTTTTTGGGAAGTCCTACAGTGCTGAGGCTGTGGTGCAATGTGCGAGGTACCAGACCAGTGGCGGACAGGACGATGGGTACAACACGTACTCGGTCCTGCCTCCACTGCTTCTGGAGTTTCTGTTCTGCAGCTCGTGTGCTAGGTCTGTGTATTTACTGATCTTGTCTGCATGAGTTTTCGGCATGTTCTTGCCGATAGGCACTGCAATATCAATGAGATAGGTCTGTTTCTTGACCTTATCAACAAGTATGATGTCAGGTCTGTTGTGATGTATGGTTTGTCTGTGTGAATTGGACAGTTCCAGTACAACTTATGTGAGTGTGACTCTAATACGCTTTGTAGTGTATACTTGTAGTAAGGGACCATGTTCTTAATAAGCGAGTGTTTGTGTGCTGGCTGTTGATAGACAATCAACTCTACCTGATTTCGTCGGTGGAGGTAGTCTGTTTGGGAGAGAAGGGGGCAGCCTGATATTATGTGGTCAATCGTCTTGTTTGTAGTGTGGCTTTTCCTGCAATTGTTGTCATGCAGGTTTGGGTGATGTAGAATGTGTTTCTTATAGTTGCGTTTAGGGATGAATTTGTCCTGCATCGCAATCAGGAACCCTTCTACTTCAGCGAGCCACTCGTCAGCCATCTGTTCAACACTTCCATGTTGACTTGAGTCTGTATGATTATTATTATTATCATGATCATTTGTATTCTCGTAATTTCTATGGTGTCAGATACACCAAGGGGGCAGAACCATGGTGGAGATAACTATACTGTTGTTAATGGGGTCATTTAGTAACTTTCTTGTGATATTACAGGTGCTTAAGATGACAGCTTTTTGCATTTCTATGTAGATATTTCGATCTATTTCCATTTATCTCAAAATTGCATGTAAGGCTTTTGGTATTATCCCTGTTGCAGATATCACTATGGGTAACTGAACACTGAAGTTTCCACATTTGCTACTTTCTACAGCCAGTTCTGGATATTTGGCGAGCTAAACATTATAAGGCTGTTGGAGGTTACCATTGGCTGGTACAGTGATATCAATTAGAGATGAAAATTCCTTGTTTCTTATCTACTAGTTGACCCGTGCGAATAATTCGCACAAAAAACCACAAACCTTTGAGAATTATAAACAAATCCAACAGCTGTCATGCATGTTAGTTAAACACATTGTCAATAGATGGCGCCTTCTCCATTTTTATAAAAATGTTGACCCGTGCGAATAATTCGCATGGTATCTTGATCAGTCACCGAATGGTAACGTGGAAATAAATAAATGAACAGATTGTCAATAGATGGCACCTTCTACATTTTTATAAAAAGATTTTTAAAATAAAGTTTTTTAACGAAAACATTAATTTTAAACAATTTGTTTATTTTTTGTCATTAGCGGTGAACGTAATCTTCAAAATGATATCTCAGTCATTGATTTTGATGAAGTATTAAGGGAAATAAAAAAAAAAAAACACCTTTGAGAAATAATATATGAGAAGTTGACAAATTTTTGTTTTTTATTGTAATAAATCATTTTTTTTTATTAAAATATAAATAAATAAACGATAAAATATCATTTTAAAGTGCATTTTTATTCAAAAAAAGGATATGAGGGGCGTTCAAAAAGAAACGAGCCGGAGTGTGGAATGGACAAACCGGTGACAGAAGGGTAATATCATTGCATGTGTAACCAAGATTGGTTCCGACACGAGTGAGTGCGGAAGTTCACAGCCCGCCACTAGAGGGTCACAGGTGCAAGTCACGTGACTAAAAGCTAGCAGAAGCATGCGTCAATCGTCCAGCGTGGTCATTCGCGTTCTAAGCAGTGAAACAGTGCAATGGAGGCATCCAAAGAAGAGCAAAGAGGAGGTGTTCGTTTTCTGATAGCGGAAGGAGTAGGGGGAACGGACATTCATCGAAGAATGTCACAAGTATTCGGTGAACACTGCATGTCCCTTGCAAGGGTCAAGGCACGGCACAAGCGCTTCAGGGAAGGACGGGTGTCATTAGCCGATGATGCACGGTCTGGAACACCACTCTTCATTACCGATGACATCGTCCAGCTGATTGATGGACTCATTACCCAGGACCGCCGAGTTACAGTGAAAGCCATCGCCGATGAAGTCGGATTGAGCATCGGAAGTGTTCACACCATCATTACAAAAAGATTGAACTGGCGCAAAGTGCGCTCCCAATGGGTGCCCCACTGTCAATTCAGCCTCGACAGAAAGCACGTCGAATGGCCCACTGTATTGATCATCTGCAGCGCTATGCCAGGGAAGGGAATGAGTTCCCGGCATGAGTGGTGGCTGGAGATGAGTCTTGGTATCATAACTTCGAACCAGAATCGAAATGACAAAGTCTCCAGTGGAAATATCCAGGGTCACCACCACCAAAAAAATCCAAGGTTATCCGTACAAGTGCAGGAAAGGTTATGCTGACGTTCTTCTTTGACCAAGACGGCCCCCTTCTGATAGACTTCCTGCACACGGGACAACAGTGAATGCCCAGCGTTACTCGCAAACCTTGACCATCCTTCGCTAAGCGATCAAATCGAAACGACCAAGCAAGCTTACCTGTGGGGTCCTTCTGCTCTATGACAATGCAAGACCCCATACGGCCAACACAATCACGGCACTCTTGCAGAAATTCAACTGGGAGGTTCTTGATTACCCTCCATATAGTTCAGACCTCTCTCCCTGCGATTATGCCATTTTTGGTCCCCTAAAAAAGGCTGTGAGGGGCAAACTATTCATCTCGGACGACGACGTCAAGCAGTACGTGCTGAACTGGTTCACAATGCAGCCCCAGTAATTTTACGAGACAGCCATTCACTGCCTTGTGTCGCAGTTGGACAAGTTCCAGGGCCAATACTTCTGACATACAGGTACTGGTTTCTGTTCCTAGGCCTCCGGCTCGTTTCTTTTTGAATGCCCCTTATATATTTGAAGTTTACGACGCTGTAGCATTTGAAATGTTGTTTCGCTTTCGAAAAATAAGTCGCTTTTGTTAAAGCGTGTCTACATTGTTATAAAAAGGTTTTTAAAATGAAGTTTTTTAACAAAAACATTAATTTTCAACACTTTGTTTATTTTTCGTCATTAGCGGTGAACGTAATCTTCAAAATGATGTCTCAATCATTTATTTTGATGAAGTGTTGAGGGAGATATGTCATACAGACACCAAAACACCTTTGAGAAATAATATATAAGGATAATTACAATATCAGGTCCATTGCGCGGTATTGCTCTATTAGTGATAATGCTTCTATCCCAGCATAGGCATGCTAGATTATTTTCAAGCACATTAAAGTCCATTTCATGAAAGAAAAGCTTTTTATGACATTTTTATAATCCATTGCTCATGGATTGATGTTTCCAGGACTTTACAGCGACATCTATTGCTAAAATTCGTAACTGAATCTTACAAAAATAACTAAAACTTTCTGGTTTTTGTATTTCTTCAGTTACAAACATGTTTTTATATTAAAAAGTTAAAACTGAAGGTATCCCAAATTATATGATATATCCAAATTACAATCCTGTAATTTGGATATATCATATAATTTGGGATACCTTCAGTTTTAACTTTGAAAAAACATTCCCAATCAAAAATGTTTTTATATTATTGTTATTATTTAAATAATTTTATAATTTTTAATAACTTGGCTATGTAATATCGATGTAGACTTTCCTCCTATTAATTCTTCCCTACTTTATTCCCATCTCCATCGGAAGAATTCGTTGCAAAAATGTTTTGCTTCCATTGAATTCAGTCTTTGACTGAAGCTTTAAATGAATGATATCACGTTGGGTATTCACTCTCACGAATAATTCCACTGATAGTGTATCTAAGAATATATAAGTCGAAGTCATCCATATCCACCACTGGCTTTATATGAATCCACTTCATGTTGGGAGCAGTGAGTGAATTCCCGGGAGTGGTGAATGATTTCCCACGAAAGACACTTCTCAGACAATTTTCTTCACCTTCTAAGTGGACAAATTTGTTGTGGTAGACCTTCTATCCAGCACTTCAGAAATATATATTTCATCATGCTGACTCTTGAAATATTGAAAAACTTTCCAAATTATAGGTTTAGCTGTGTAATATCTTCTGTCACATACTGACAGTAACTCGCCATTGCAGAGACTCCATTTCTATATTTGACGTCATAATTTCCAGGCGAATGTAAGTGATCAGATTTTGCCATATAAAGAGGTTTTTCTCAATTGAAATCCACTATAGATGAGTTATATTTATAATAAAGTTCAATTTCATTTTTGAGTTTGTACTTTACTACATATTAAAGTTTGACAACCAAAAAAAGTGCATAAAAAATTTCTCCAATTGGAAGAAAGGAGAAATAATCCCAATTATAAAAAACAAACAAAGATACAAAACACTTGGATAATTATAGACCAATAACTCTGACAGATGTAAAATAGTAAAGAGGTTGGTCAACAATAGACTTGCAAACTTATAAACAATGATCAAGGTGGCTTTCAGAGAAAGATGACATCCCTCACTGTTTTTATCGATTTTAGATCAGCATATGATATTCTGTCTTGAAAACTTTTATTCAACAAGCTTATGAATCCAAAAGTTTCTGAAAATCTTCCCTCTTGGATAAGCATTTTTTATCCCAAAGATTTATTTGAGTGATGTACAATAATTTTAGCTCAAAGTATAGACAGCAAAAACTTGGACTGCCTCAAGGTACAGTTCTTAGTTGTGTGCTGTTTAATATAATGATTAACAACCTCATAACCACTCTCAAATTAATGCGAGGATTAGAGGTGTTATGTTATGCAGACGAGGGCAACCAGCAACAACATTAGATTGCTACAAACTACCTTAAACTTGGGCCTTGAAAAGCTTCACACATGGTGACAAACAAATGCAATGAAAGTTAACCCGGAAAAATCAACTGCTCAGATTTTTACACTTGCTAGAAATATACCTGATTTTAAGCTAATCTACAATGGAGCTGACCAAGACTTACAGACAATAACAAAATACCTCTGTTCACACCTGAATAATAAACTATCCTTTGCAATACGGCAAAAAAATGTGGCACCCAAGTTAACATCTTGAAGCATCTCATGAGCATGAAGTGGGGATCCACTCAAGACTTGTTAGTTCCACTTACAAAAATTATGTACCATCTGTCATGGATATGGTTGCGAGGTAACATCTACAGAGAGTAACAACATTATACAAAAACTTAAGTGCAAAACAATGCTCTTCAAATCATATGTGGCACTGCAAAATCTACACCAATTGAAGCAATGCAAAGCCAGGCAATGACAATCCTTTGAAGCAAGAATTTGTAAAGCAACATTGAAATTCTTCAAAAGGTCCCACAGACTTGTAAACCGTTTCTGGGAAATGTACCATACAGCAAACTCTTGACTTAAAACACAACAATTAGATAAATAAATTGCACATAAAAAGATTTTTTTAAAAATTGCACACAAAGAAAAAAGTAAAAAGTAAAAAATTTAAAAGGAAAATCAACTAAAAATGAAAATTCATTTTAGTTGATTTTCTTTTTAAATTTTTTACTTTTTACTTTTTTTTGTGCAATTTTAATTTATTCATCTAACTATTAATTGTTTGTATGTTAATCCTGTAATTACAACACAACACCCATCCACAGGAAAAGCCCTTGATTTAAAAATTAAATATTCTATCCCAGATGCTGGTCAAAAATTATTTTTTCAACAGGTGTACATTATAAAATATCAGCCGCAAATAAACTTTGAGATAACCCTGACACAGCAATCAAATAAAAAGTCAGAACAATCACTTGAACTACTAATATCTGAAACCCTAAGCACCTTTGTTGAAAGATACTCTGAAAATATTTGGACCCAAATTATTTACACAATGACTCAGCAAATTCGGATACATGAAATTGCTGTGCTGGTATATTCTCGAAGTTATTTGAAGCCACAATTGCCATGGGCAAAGGAGGAAGCCATTTCGATGGTGAGATAACAGCAGTGAGTGAGCAGCATCAAAAATTAAATTCTTTAATGCAAAGTATATTGTTTTTTCTACCAGTTTCCATCTCTACAATTCTGGCTATTGTGCCATTTAAAATAGAGGAAGGTGAAATATTCACTCACTGCTAAGAAAGAATCAGAAAACTCCTGATAAGAAGAAACAACAGATAGGAAAAGATAAAGAGTTGAGAACCACTAATTATTAAACTTGAAAAAATTCTAGTAATTATGTGGAGAAGTATGGCAGTTGCCACCTTCTGTATGACTATGGGTCATGACTTTCTCCAAGCCCATCTGTATGACTATGGGCCATGACTTTC
>JAFIDM010009631.1:3906920-3931061 GCA_023159025.1 Thereuonema tuberculata
CATGACTTTCTCCAAGCCCATCTGTATGACTATGGGCCATGACTTTCTCCAAGCCCATCTGTATGACTATGGACCATGACTTTCTCCAAGCCCATCTGTATGACTATGGGCCATGACTTTCTCCAAGCCCATCTGTATAAAATTGATGTGATACAGTCAAGAGAATGCCCCCTTTGTAAAAATGAAATGAAATAATAACAGCTGAACATCTTTAAACCTGCACAGCAATTCAAAATGAAACCACAGACAATTCACCGGAGGGCAAAGCTCATCTATATTGGACTGCTAAAAGAGATGAAGACAAAACTTTACTGCCAATCTTTGATGTAGAATTTTTGCAACACTGTCAAGTTTATAATCTGTTTGGATTATTGCCTCCTGATATTATGCGATTAATGTTTTCTGGAACATTTCTTGCAATGTCTGCGTAAGACATCCTGGGTGCCATCTTTAATGATATATTTTTTTGTAGTTTTTATTACAAATAACTTGAACTTTTGTATTGCACTCATGAAGCCTTCAGTTTCAGGAAACAGGCCTCCTTTGAACAACCAGGTGATCGATCAATATGTGGTTGAGTCAGGTCGTGTTTTCCATGTAAAAACCTTCTGTTTCCAGGATAGATATTTCTCCTCATTTGATGTCATTGTGAATTCTATTTTATTTGTTAGGTTTAATGGAGTATATTTACCATCAATTAGTACAATTGTTTGGTGTAACTCTGATGAGTCCTTCTTGACAAAAATATATTCCCTAAGCAGCTTTCTTTGGAGAATCAATGAGGCCTCTTCCTCACATCTTGGCAAAGTTAATCTTTATGCTGAGGATGTAGGATGATGAAATCTAGGAAGAATTTTGCTGGTTTTCCTTTTCAGATTATTGATGTCAGTATCAATCCAGTCAATTATTCCTAATGAATAGGTGAGAATCGGGAAGGCAAATGAGTTAATGACTTTTATTATATTCTTTCCATTCAGTTTCGTTTTAGTAATAACTCTAAACTGTTGTATGTATTTTCCTTCTTGTTCCTCTATTTTCTTCTCTATTAATCTCGATTGTTGAATCCCAAGGTATCTTTATGTTTCTCCATCTATCATTCTTTTCAATATTTGTTGTCATATGTTTCATAGTCGGTTATCTCCCTTTTTCCTCTCCTGATGTTTTGTATCTTTAATTTGTCTGCTCCAAATATCATTCATACATCCTTGCTGAAAGTTTCTGATAGTTTGATTAATTGTTTCAAATGTTCTGAAGTCCTACTGAATAGTTTGATGTCATCCAGTACATATGATGGGTCAATTTGTAGAGGGTATTTTGCCCTTTCTTAATGTTAAATAAAAGTTGTTTTATTGAGGATGTTTGACAATGGGTTAAGGGCTAAGCAGAACCATAATGGATTAAACAATTGTCCTTGAAAGATGCCACATTTGATGCTTATATATCTAGTTGTAATTGGCCATTGATATGGATATTAATGCTAGTATGCCAGGTTTTCATTACACTATGGAGGAAGTCAATCAGAACAGGACTTATTTATACATTCATAAAATTTCTATCAAATGTGTGCGACAGAATCCCCACACACTTATTATTATTATATTATTAATGTAGTAGTTTAGTTGGTAGGGTTGTCAGTCCAACGCTCACCGCCTTTAACCCCTGGGAAAGAATCCATTATGCAGGCATTATGTAGTAGTAGTATAAAAGTAGTATAAAAATATTTTTTGATATTTTTTTTTTTTTTTTTTTTAATAAGATTACATCCTGGTTGTAATTCAGTATTTGAATGAAATTACTGGAACTACTCTACATTTTTATACAAGACTAAAAAAATCAGTAACATCCAAAATTAAACTGCTTATTTAATCATGTAATAAATCCTTATACTACATTCTGCTTGGGTTTAAGTTCTGAAACAGTGTCATGCAACATTGTCAATAGACATGGATACATGACAATATCAAATGAATATGTCATGTAGGTTGATCAATATGTATGCTAATGCATTAGTCAAAGATGCATATTGATTTATTTCCATTGCCACATTTCTAAGATTGAACGGTCATCATAGCCCTATTTTTATTCTTAGAAAACAATATGTTAGAGTTATTTGTCTAATTTGACATCTACTTAACTTAATAATTCTTAACCTTTGTCCCTGGTGATTCCTTAATAAGGATGTTGGATATTTTTTGTTCTTGTGAACAAAAAGTTCCAGTAATTTTTTTTATTTTTCTCATATCCTATTTTTTATTGTTTTGCTAATACATCCCAGTATCATGCAAACAAAAGTTTTATTGTTATCAACAGTTATCAACAGGATATCAACAGTTTCGTTTTTCTGTATCTCTGTTCCTATACTGTTTACAGAGAATCCCTTGACATTATTTACTGTTCTGTACAACAACAAGAACAGTATAGATCTTTGCTTGGAATACTATGGAGTTGCAATTATTTCCTAGTAGTTCACTCACAGTTGAATCTAAAGGAGGTTGAAAGTCTTTAGATGAATTTTCTTTCTTTCATTTTCATATCAAAGAGTATTAGGATTACAAATTCAATATTAGACTTCAGAGTGAATAACAGCTTTTTCAAATCAGTAGTTAATTTTCACATTACCATCTTCTGCCTAAAAGCATTATACAGAGTGGCCGGGAAGTTCCCACACCCCCTATTATGTCATTATTTCATTAAGATGATATATTTACATTATGATGCTTCTCTTTATGTAGTAAATAACCTGTATATCACTTGAATATATCTATATGGGAAAGTTTGACTCCAATTGTAGGGTGCATCCAATACACATACGAACCACTTTTTCTTCCAAAAAATCGCTTCCCGTAGTTTCTTTACTTCAAATCTTAAAAGTTTTTATTTCGTTAAAAATTTGTCTTTAAAGATCAAAAGCTAACAGAAAACAAGTTATCATCGTTGCATTCTTAAAGCATTTGTAACATAGGCTATTATCAATGGAAAGTGCATCTGGACTCAAGAAGAGATAAATTCATCTATGTACATCTGGATTCTGTTTTAGTTGCAATCTAAATGTCGTTTGATATAAGAATAAAGGAGTTTTAAGAGATTCACTCAGAGATCAGTTACTTACTGATAGTATTTGTAATACAGGGAAAAATAATATATATATATTTATATATATATACATACCGTACCCCCTTAAAATAATAATAATTTTATAGGGGGTACAGGAACTTCCCAGCCACCTTATAGGTTCACTTCAGGAATCAGAATTAATTATGTTCCAAGTAAGGCAATTACTAGTAATAGTTACTTTTTTCTAGTAATGCTCAGTAATGCCATTACTTTTATAAATAAGTAACTCTAATGTAGTTACTTTTATGAGTGATGGAGTAACATAAATATGTTACTTTTCCATTACTTTTACCAATTCAAGAATGATTTCACTTAGGATGACTGTAGGATCACTGTACTATGAAAGTAGTAATGAAAATTTCCATCAGTTACTAGTACATTGGTAATGTTGTTATCTCCAATGAATAGAGAATAGGGAGGGTTGTAGGAGAAAAAATTGAACTCCTAAGAAATAAAACTGCAAACACAAACTTAACATAATAATATCTTTACTAATTCATTTAAGAGGTTTATACCCGATCTGAAATTAAATAGCTGCATTAAAAAAGAAATAAATTTATTGATAAATGTGCAAGTATTAACAAACATATAAAAGTATTAATAAATCTTGTGTTCAAAAGCATCATCCTAATTTAGCTGCTTCACATTGAGAATAAGAAGGAATCTCCCTGTTGGCTCCAAAATGAACTTTTCCTCCCACCTATTTGGGATGGGTGGTTTTGAAAAATAAAAATAACATCATAGAGTAGAAAAGATTAGTAATATATATATATTTAAAAGATGTTAGAATATTATTTTATTATTAATGTCTAATTATTGTCTAACAAAGTTCACATCAGTACATTTTTTAATCTTTTTTCCTTTTTTTACTTTAAAATTCTTATTATTACAAATTTTATAACTTCATCTCATGAATATATCTGAAAACCTATAACTAACTTTACAGTTACGTAAATATTATAAAATTCAATTTTTTTTTTTTTTTAAGATTTTAAACAAGCATGGAATTATCAAATTACCAAACTTAATTCGAATCAACAAGTTTTTATATATATAATAAAATCATGATATCTAAGGAATTCAATTTTTATTCATTATAACTTTTCTTAGATTTGATAGTTTTTATTTCAATTCCAATAACTGATTAGTAACTAAAGCTATATTGACATTTTGTACCTGTGATCAAAAATGCATTATCTTCAAAGGAAGTTTTATGTTAATTTGAATTTTTGGTGATTTTAAAGTTGAAGAACATTTTGAAGATTTTTCCAAATATATATATGATAAATATATAATATATCAGATCAGCTTAACTGAAATAATGCAATGAACTTTCCTAGAAAACTGCTATTTGCCAGTGAACAAAATGTCACATGGTAGCCCAGTCCCATCCTTACTTAAAGTTAGCACATTCCACACAAAGGTCTCATTTTTCATTTCCTCTATTTAGAAAGATTCAAATTAATGTATATTTCAAAATAAAAAAATGTAGCATGTCAGTAGCATACACAATTGTGTTTTGTTATTATATTCTATGGTATTATGAGTAAAATTACAAAATAATTTGTTTATGTTTTGGTCCATTGTGAACATGTTGTAAAGACTGCTAAAAACAGGTAAAGTTTTACTTCATCATCATCATCAATAATACTACAGCCCATATCAGGCCTTCATCTCCTATCAGAATGCAGTTGGTATTTATGCAATAAATTAAAAATGTCATCTAAATGTAGAACCAATTTGATGTTTTCATCAGCTAAAAAAAAAAAAAAAAAAAAAAAATCAGAAAATCACTTACCATTGAGGAAAAAAATGGAAGTGATTTGTCAAATGGAATCAGATGAGCGTCATTCTGATTTGTGTAAAGCATTAAAATTGGCAGCACCTTCTACAGTTTATTTTATCTTGTCAATTGTTTTATTTTATTTGTAAATATTATTATGTAAAATAATTATATAAATTACAAAAACAGTGGGCTGTAATCTTAATTCCATCATAAAAGGAGGCCTTCCTTATTGCTAAAACTATTACAATGCAATTTAAAAAGAAACGGAAAATAACTCTTTAAAAGTAACAGTTACTTTTTGAATAACTGTAACTATTACTTTTAATGTAAACTAACTGTAACGAATGCAGTTACTTCTGAAAAGTAACTTTCTGAACTCTGATTCACTTTCAGAACATGGTTACACAGGACAGGTGATAGAACTACTTCATGAGAGCAATCTTAACCTCAGAGCCTTTTCAAAATTGTTAACCATGGTTATTTTTTCTATTATACTACTAAACATACTTCTGATCCTTCTGCAAGTGATTTTAGCATTTCTAGATTTTTTTTGCCTTAAAGGATTCATTGTTAAAGGTATGTAAAGTTTTTCTGTATATTTGGACCATTTGTCTGCTTTAGGTTTAGGATGATTTGGATAAGATATTAAAACACTTTATCTAAAATGCCTGTCAAACAATTTTGCAATACATATGTGAAAAAAAAAAGGCTAAAAGACAGATGAAGTTTATGCAAAAAAATACAGAAAATACTGTTGTTACTATTAGAACTGCATTGACCATGATCAATATTTGGGAATATATTAAGGATACAATTTTTTGTAAATATTCAGATCAAGTGTGCATTAAGGTCATCTCTGTTCTTTTGTTATCCTATCAGTACTAAGAGACTTGAATGATTAGTAAGAATCTTTTATAAATCATTCAAAAGGAATGATTTACTAAATTGACCATGAACAGCCTTGAATCTCTTTGGCTAGACTGGTGATTCAACCAAACTTACAAACCTTGAAAATTTATTTAAAGTAGTTTTAACACTTCTCTTGTACAACTTGTGAAATCTCTAGAAAATTTTGTAAGAATCCCCATGCTTATCAGTTGGTCCTTAGCCAATGATTTGTGAAGTAAATCACTAACAGAGTTTTGGCAATCTTCTAATGATACTTCTCCACAAATTTCTTTTACTTTTCTTAGGCCAAATTAAAGTTTATACTCAGCCAAAGACCACTACTAAAAACAATCAAGTCTCCTGTTGTTGTCATTTTATTTATTGAACTGCAATAATGAGTTTGCAAAAGTCTCCTTTAACTCAGTAAGTTAAGTGTTGTTTACAAAGATACTTTGCTAGTGTCGTCTTTATGACATTTGGACATTTTCTGAAAAAAGAACTAAAATTAGTAATTGAACACTTAAGATGATTTATAGATAATAAAATGGCAATTGTGCATTTTTTTATTTAATATCTCATTAAAATATTCCAATTCATTTCCCTTCGGTTGCAATAAAAAGTCTTTCACTTGCTAGACTTTTCAAACCAAGTATATCAGTGAACCAATAAAAATGGCTCATTAAGATACACTCTTAATTCTTGAGATATACACTGTAATAAAACAATTTAAGCATCACGAAGGAAGCGACAAGTTTGAATGAAAAGAATTGAATTGATTCAAATTTCATAGTGAAAAAAAAACAGATTGTTATTGAACAATAGCAGCATCACTGGTACATTATTACATATTAACACATTATTGTGTTAAGTCGCCTGTGGCTGCTATGAATACATGGCATGAAATGGATTGAAACAAAGTCTTGATGTTTTGTAGCAGTTCACCCCTGATTTGCTGCAACTGCTGCACCAAATGCTGAATGCTCGATGATGGATGTAGTTGATGACCTAGCGTGTCCCAGAGATGCTCAATAAGGGACAAGTTGGGAACCTGGCTGGCCAGGGAAGGGTTTGAATTGCTTGGAGGTACTGCTGGGCAGTGTGTGGATTATCCTGTTGGAAAATTGCTTCTGGCAGGCATCAGACAAACGACAAAACAATGGGTTTCAGGATCTCCTGTATGTATTGCTGTTCATTTAAAGTTCCTCGAATCACTATGAGTGGGCATCTGCTGTCATAAGAAAATGGTGCGCTCACACCAATACACCATCTGTAATGGCTGTGAGCCTCGACAGTATTGCCAGGATTTGAGCACTGCACAGTCCTTCTCCATGATCATCTGCTGTAAAGCAGAAGTGGAAGTCATCCCTAAACATAATATGAGGCCATTCAAGAGCAGACTGTGTCTCTCTGGCATAGCACCACTCTAGACGGAGCCTCTGGTGTTGGGTTGTTAAAGGCTAGACTAGATGACTAGAGTGAAGCGCAGAATCTGTAATTTGTCTTAACACTGATGCAGAGAGGTACCGGTTGCTGTATATAGGATGCCACATCTCTGGATGGTGGAGAGTGAAGCTGTTGGAACAAGTTAGGGGCTGTCTCATAACAAACCGATTGTCTATAGCAGTGGTACAGTTGGGCTGACCAGAGCCTTGGCAATGTGAATGTGTGTCCTCATGCAACCATCAATTCCAGCACTTTCCCACAGACATATCACTATGATATTTTTTTGCCCTTTTTCAGTTCTTATTTCTCTTATTCTAAAATCACCAAAAAAAAAAGAGAGAGAGAGAGAGAGAGGTATAGTAGCTGACCTCTTAAATTAGTATTTCATGCTAGACGTTATGAATTAGCGTACACCCTTTGATGCCTACAGTAATCTATAAAAGCCGCAGAGATTCTTGTGAATTGTGGAGAAGTATTTTTATTAAAAAGCTTAACCATATTTCCTCTCTTCATCTATAATAATTTTGATCACTACTAAATGCTGTGTACAAAAATTCAATTTAATAATCCTGCTTTATACTCATGTAGGATCTAGGATATCCTGTGATACATTATGTTTCTCCTTACAAATCCTTGTAAGTTTGAAGGCTCTTAGATTAGAGCTAGATCACAATTACCTCTAGCAAGGACAGTTAATGCCATTTTTGCCACAGGATGATCAGTCATTTCCTAATGGATTGTTCATTCATTATGATTTTTTTTTAAAATTGTTGAACTGAGGAAACTTAAATGTGTACATAGTTGAATTCTTATACTTCTCTGAGTTGATGTCTGATAACGAGGTAAGCAAGAGTTCATAAGCAGTTGAGTTCATCTCAAAAATAAAAGAAAGAAAGAAAAGATCATTGCTGTTTTATTGCAAAGATCAGAAACATTTGGTTCCAATACAGGAATTTCCAGGGATAAAATAACAGATGCACTATCTCTTCAGTACAGTTGTAAATTTTGACCCATTATACTATTCCAGGGATCTGCAACATTATTTTAAATGTGCAGTTCTTGATTTGAGTTTGGAAAGGGATTAATTGGTTACTCAGCAATATCATGTGGAATCTCCTCTTCTGTGTTAAGGCTGTTGTAGCTAATATTTTTTTTCATATTTTGTTTATTTCAATCACAATATTACAACAGACTATGAATTCAGGAAAACTCCAAGCTAACTCCTGCCAAAAGCAACTGTAAAATAGTGTCATTAATCAAAGCTAAATTATTAACAATGAATCATAAATTTCGAATGGAGGAGAAACTAAAATCTTTTACATATTTTTAATTTTATTATATGATGAAAATCAAGATTTACATGAGAATGTATCACTCCTTAATTCGCCTGGCAGGTTTTTTTTTTTTTTTTTAATGTTTAACACCAAAAACCTCCAGTTATTTAAGGGGGGGGGATTAATTGTTAAAAATGATTGCTTATGCTGATTGCTGATATTTAATGAGTTTTTGTATTTATGGTTTGTATCATTTGAAATCATGAACAGAGCCTGTGTTATAACTGCATCTTGCACACACTGAAAATGAAGAGATGTGCAATTGGATTGACAGATGTGTTGTTGAAGTTATCACTTGATATTAAGATGTGTCACATGTCAAAGTTGTGTTACTGGCAAAATCATTTGAAACAAAATAATCACAGATAATACTAATTTAGTAAAGTGTAAAACTTTTAGTTTTATTCTGTGGTACTGCTATTTCCTTGTTTTTTATTTAACTTTCAGATTTGTGTGTGTGTGTGTCTTCTTGTTTATTTTAAAGTATAAATTTAAAATAAAAAATAACAAAATATAAATACGAATTTGTGACATTCCATGCAAAAAATTACTTTTATTGTATGTTCACTTGGTATATTTTTTTATTAATGAAAGTGAATATACACAATCAATAAATTACAGAGGAAATAGGCAGAAATTAAAGTTGGGTTCAGTGCAAAATTGTAAATGCAAATTTAACTAACAAGGAAAGAATTTGAATTTGATGATGAATAAATGAATGATTTAATTCACTGTAGTGAGTCCAGTAGTGATGTTTGTTTTTGTTTGAAACAGCTATCATTACTTGCTGGGACTAATGCTATCTTCTGACTGAACCCTTGTAAGACTTAGACGTGATTCCTATTTAACTCTGCTAATATAGAGTCTGTTATGTATGTAGTGCTTTCAAATACATAACACTATGTTCCCAATACAGGTGATGAAACTTCGATTAAAAATGTCAGAAAAGATAAATTCAGAATTTTAATAAAAGCTAATTGTTGTTTATTAATTCACACATATTAAATATTACAATTGAAAAACCTTCTTTGTTCTTCCTTCTTGTGCATAAATTACGAATTACATTTCCTTACCTTCTCATGAATACATATCAAATTTTAAGTGAACTGAATAAAGCCAGCTTTGATATGAACCATCCTTTCCCCCTACCTAACATGGCATAACTTCTGGGAGCGAGAAGAAAACTTAACTGGCAATGAGATGTGCTTGCATATAATTGAAATAAAGACACAACAAACAAACTATGCTTTATAGATTTAGTGAGCAGTTGTTGAAAACAAAACTCACTCACTAGGAGAGGGCACGCCCTGTATATAATCAAAATCAGTGCCATTTTGTGGGATGAAAGTACATATGGAATACTTCAAAAATATATATAGATTGTGGGGCCAACATTTAACCAATTTCAAGACATTTGATATTGATTTCATTGATTTTTGAGTATTTAAAGCTTGTTCTGTTTTGTTTTTAAATTCCATTTTGTTTTTTTCTGTTTTTTTGTTGTTTTTTTTTTGTCTTCTTTTTTTTAAGATAATGTAGGTCCCCCACCCCAGTTATAAATATGAGGCAGAAAAGGAATATACGATTAGAAATAAATAAATAAATATTCTTCTTAACTTGTTTTTTATTAGAAGTATTTGGGTTGGGCAAAAAATTCATTCGGTTTTTTTACGTATGTTGGGTCTAGTAGTGCTTAGGTGTCTTTAACGTCATTCGACACCATTTTGTTAGATTGTATTGTGACAGCTGTCATAACAGCGTGCATTTAAAACAAAAACTGATCAAAATTGGTGAATTTTGTGTCGCCAATTTAATGATGAAGATGGAAGAAAATGAGCACTCAAGACTTTGATAACCAGACAAAAACTGTTACAGCTTGGCTGGGAAGTTCTGATTCATTCGCCTTATTCACCAGACATTGCACCTTTGGATTTCCATTGATTTCAATCTTTACAAAATTCTCTTAATGGAAGAAATCCAATTTCGGAAGACACCAAAGGCACCTGGAACATTTTTTTGCTCAAAAAGATAAAAAGTTTAGGGTAGATAGAATTATGAAGTTGCCTGAAAGAAGACAGAAGGTAGTGGAATAAACCGTTGAAGATGTTCAATAAAATTATTAGTGTCAATGAAAAATGTGTCTTTTATTTTTACTTAAAAACCAAATGAACTTTTTGGCCAACCCAATATTTAAATTTATTAAAAGTAAAATAAGACATATATAATTATGTAACTTAATTAAACCTCTTTTTTTTTAATCTTTTTTTTTTCTTTTCTATGCAAATATGGTTTTCTTTTGATGTTTTGTTAATATTAATTCTTGAACCATTAATGGATAAGAAATTTATAAGTATTCAAGTATAATTCAGTAGTATATATAAATGTTTCTTTTTTTTTTTTTTGTATAACCAAGTTTTATAGATTCCACTGATTGAGGTATTTATCCTGATAATTGTTAATGGTCATACTCTTGTTAATTTTTTTTAATTTAAATTATTTTATTTCTAATTTAATTTAGAAAAATTAATGTTTTATCTACGTGCTTTTTACATAATACTCAACTAACAAAATTGTAGATTAAGGATTTTTGTTGCAGAGTTCAACAGATGAACAATTAGTAGGTTTAACGTGCGTGTGTTAAAATAAAGAGAAGTGTGTTTTATTTTCATTTTCTCTTTATTTCTCTTGACATTTTGTTAATATTATGAATACTTGAACCTTTAAAATTTATGAAAATTTTGATTAGATTTTTTTTTTATTATTATTTTTCCAGAATAAACTATTTTTTTTTTTCTGGATTAAAACCCATTACAAATAAACTATGTTGTTCCTTTTTTGAATTTCTGATGGGTTGGGTGTAAACTTCACAGCCATGTATCATTGTCCTTTTTTAAATGTTCCCTGTCAGTACATCAACCCTTTTACATAACTGTAAGTGTTGGTCCCCACAGCCTATACTTATATATTTTTGAAGTACTCCATGTGTACTTTCATCTCATAAAATGGCATTGATAAAGAGCATACTCCCTCTCCTTTTTAATAATGTTAGCATTGTGTTATTATTTTTTGCAATAATAATTATATTAATTTTATTATGGAAATTATTAATTTGCTACTTCTGAAGTTATTTTTGCTATTTATATGTTGTTCTAAAATTCTTCCTGATAGAATTATTAAGTATTTTATTTTTATTTAATACATAACTAAAACTGGATAATGCAACTAAAAAAAAAGTACAATTTTTTTTTTCTTTACTGATTTACTTTGTAAAAAGATATATTCATTAATTCATACATTTAACTTCATGCATATCAAATATTAGCATGAATTTTGAAATAGAAATTGAATCAAAACTGAATTTTGAAATAAAAAACTGTTCCATTTTTGGAATTAAGGTTGCTGCCATGAAAGAAAGTTTCGAAATGACTAAGTTTTATCCATGCCTGAAAGTGGATATGACAGCTATTGAAAAAGCTTGTCAACAAAGGATCCCAAGGTAGCTGTAAATAAAAAAGAACAGACATTGCACAGCCAAGCTATGGGTATCACTTGGAATGTTTTCCAGTATTTAAAAAAGCAATGGGATTGTGGAAGTATGTCTGAATTTTTTGAGAGATTATCAACTGCAACAAATGTATATGTTTTCACTGTGACAAATGCAGTTAATAGGGGGGGGGGGGGAAGGCAGCAACAATAGATAACAATGGAGTGGCAGTGATCAGTGATTCACATACTTCAGTAAAAATAGAGCTTCACGCAGCCTCGGTTTATGATATGGATGAATTGATTTATCTGTTTTCAGAGCTTCCATCAATGGAATTTTCTGAAAAAATGATTACTTAACAATTGATTTGTTTCATTTGAAGAATCAATGAGAAGATTTGGTTTTTAGTAGGAGTAAAACAACATTGCATCATATTCTGCATTTGAAGCTTGAGATGAAATACAGGAAAGTTGACCTATGATAATTCCTTGCTGATAATAAGATCATGTGATAGAAGATCAAGTTGAGCCATATCTTATTGCTTTATTTTTTGATAACAGTGATGCTGACTTAACATTCAACTTCACTTTTATGCTGCCTTGGCTGACTACAAGACTTTTTCTTTTTTTTTTACAATCAATATGAAAGGCTTTTTAAAGAGCCAACAAATTTTATTTAAGAGAACAATATGTTTAGTTATAATTAAACAAAAAAATAAGTTTTAACGTTTTCCACATCTACAATTCACCAAGAAAATAAAAGTAAATAAATGAATGAAAAATAAAATAAATATATAAACAATTAATAAGACAAAATACGAATAAAACAGAACAATTAAAAAAGTGAAATTGATACATAAAAAATTAAGTTGATATTTGAATTTAGACTAATAATAGTGGTAAAAAGGAATTACAATAATAAACAATCACATTATTTTTACATTCATTCAAGAAGTGTTTACAACAGTTCAGTTTTCCAATACCAGATCTCTCTTCACAAACCTGGAGTGATTAATCCATTAGTAATGGCCATGTTCCTTGGATAATCTTTTATGGTGTGAATTGTAGCTGAAATAAAGTACTTAATAAATTGTGATCAAGAAACTGTTGATTTATATAGATGGATGAAAATAATAATAATAAAAATACAGAATAAGATTTTGATATATGTGTAATACTGAATTGTGACACTGATCTCCTGTTCCTCTCTTTCTCAACCAAGCCAGAGCAGTAGCTAACATTCATTGGCAATTGTTAATATAACATAATTGAATTTTCTGAATCCTGAATTGGTTCCAGGCATCAAATAATAAGACAAGCCATTGTATACAGTGCTGAAGTAAATCCAACGAACTTATCAAGAACTCATGAATATGAGTTTGTTGTTTAGTGGGCTTTATATTGAGATTTTATCTCGAGGTATTTGAAGATCTGGATGATGAATTAGTGAACTGAAACACTCATTCAGGCTGCTGTTATCATGAATCTAGAAAAGCAAATTCATTTGCAGAAATGTCCAATGTCTCTTTATCTCATACAATAGCCTAAGTTACACCAAGGAATTAATCCTTCTGGAAAAATCTAACATTAAATACAAAAGACACTTGGAATATGACAATAAGTTGACATAACTGGAATATCACAGTCTTCCTGTAGAAAGGATGTCTACAGCAAAGGTTGAAATACATTCAATTCCAATTCTGGTTTTTGTTTTGCAGGTAAAGTACATCTGATGATGACAAGCAGATTTCTAGCTCTGCATAGAGGCTTTGACCAAGATTGTTCATCATTTTTTTTTTTTGCTTTAAATCATATGCACTACGGATACTTTTTCGTAAATTTCACTGGCAATTACTGTCCTAGCATCAGAATTCACGAAGTGGAAATTCATTTTGATGAAGACGTAGCTTGAATTATCTGCTACTGCCATTAACCAATTCATGACTTGAATAATATATCTGAAAAGTGATGGTTTGACTTTAGGTCCAAGAAAACTAAACAGCTCAGGTGGAGGATACAGCTTAGAAGAGGAAAGATACATATGAACAGAAAACCTTGTGCAGATGCATTTTCTTAAGACATGGGTGATTGAAGCCTTGGAAGACATTAGAAAACCTTTTAGTAAAAGCAGCAGCAATTGATATTAGACGTATTGCAAATGAAATTATGACAGACATGATGCTAAAGATTGAGGAACTTTTACTTTAACAGTACAAGTTGCCAAGTTAAGATATCTGTCACCAAAACAAGGCCCATCACTGGTCTGAACAAATAAAAAAGTCTCCATTACCTTTGCAGTCTTCCAGTCAGTGAGAAGTCGTATAAACATCTATAAGTGTTATCTCTAAATAATTACTGTTCACTTTAATCCAAATTTACATTTCCACTAAAATGTTGATTGCTCTTAACGACTCGCACAAAATGTGTCGCCCCCCCCTACTGAAATGGTATTGGTAATTAAATAAGTTAAAGAAAATCAGATTTGCCTACCAAAGACCTAAGAACTAGGAAAATATATTGTCACTTTATTTTGAAGGCTTCATACATGAGAAAAAATGCCTTCTTACCATTGCTGTCATTTTTGAAAGTGCTGCTATCTTCATTGAACTTTGATCTGAGTCTGAAATATCTTTCAGGATTTTTCTGCTAATATTTTGCAGCTTTACAAAAATGAAAGCACACCTTGAACATGATTCCAATCATACTTTAAAGAGCAACAAAGTAGCAGATTGGAAAGATAGTTTGAAAATCAGTTGAGGCATAGTCCAAAAAGCAGGCAAAATTTTCCGTGTTGCCTTGTTTTTCTTCTTATTGGTGATTGTAATTGAAATTAACATAGTCTGTCGCCACAAATAATATTAACCCTTAACTTGTGAGATGCAGTCACACACACCAAATGATGCTTTTAAAGTTTCAAGTTGCTGCCTTTTTTCAAATTAAAAAAGGGGACCAAACACATTAAAGTAAATATAAATACATTTATAAAATTCATATGCACATGTTCCGAGGTATCTTATACAAACCTCTTCTTCAGACTACAAGTAAGAAAGAATACAAATTTGGCTTTTCTGGATTACAAACATTCTTAATATTATTACAATATCTAAGTATCAAAGTATTAATGTAAGCTAATTTATTATTTAAAATAATTGATTAAAGTTAATAGAGCTGGTATTGTAAGGCATTTTTTATTGAGACCTTAGTATTATAGCATTTGTTGGATTTTGTCAACAAAGATTCGTAAAATTTACGTAAGTATTGATCAATAATTGTATCATAAATGAATGAATTCTCTACCAGTATTTTTGTGATGGAGTGCCATTAAATACTGGTAATTGCCCTGATTTATAGCTCTAGAATGCTCATTCATACGAGCATTCCTTCCCGTTTTTGACCTTCCTTCCCGTTTCTCCAATATATTGGCAACCACCCCCTCCTAATTGACATCTTATTCCATATATATTGCCTTTTTTCAAGTTAAGTGTCCCCACCTGCTGTCTGCCTTACATACTAGTGTCCTTGAGCCTTGTCAGAACTTCAGTTTGTCTTTAGCAGTTCGCAATTGAAATGTGTAGCATTTATAATTACCAAGTGCAGTCTGTCTGACATACCTCATAAGTAGCGTAACGTCAGGTGATGTGAAATCTTCGAGCAGTATTCATTGGGAGTGATTCAGGTTTCGAGTCTGTAATATTTTTATTCAGTGCAGATAGTGTATAACATGTTTACAAAGCAAGAGAAATGAAAGAAAAGCATTATTACAGAATAATAGGTTCAAATAATTATTATTTGTAAAGCATATTTGCGCATCTTATAAAATGTATGTTTTTTAAGAACTGTGAAAATACAGAAAATCAAAATTATTTGAATCTTTATTGCTTTTAATATTTTAATTATACTCTTTAGTTAAGAAGTATTAGTAAATGATTAAATGATTGTATATTTCATGCTAGTAAAATAACTGAAACCAACGTGTAACCAATAACTGAAACCCTTTTTTGCAGCGAGTAATACTAAGGCATGTAGGGCCTATATATCTTGAGTTTTGGCAACATTTACATTGTACCACAAATTAAAGGTCATTAAATGTTATTGTGCACCATCAAACCATTATATTAGGGTTGTTGTTTTTTGGGGGGAAATTTCAGACGAAAATATTCAGAGGTCTTACAGGCTTCACCTCACAAGTTAAGGGTTAATGTGCTTTACATGAATTGTCAACATCTATTGGGACTGCGCATGCAAATGATACTAACTTTAGACCATGTAGAAGATGATTATCACTAAGGCACAGTAAAATTGTTAATAAGATCAGTTGACAAAAAAGCTGCAATTGTGACCAGAACAGCAGCCAAGGACCTAAACATTACATAACTTCAGGGTTGCATTTGATGTTAATAAAGCCTTTTGAAAATATTGCTCACATTCTTTAGGTGAGGCACTATTTTAGAGTAGAGGTCTCAACGGGTGTGCTATGCTACAGTGATATGCAGTGAGAATACCTCTGGTATGCAACAAGAAAATTCGGTGAGTGCAATTGTACTCAATGTTGTAGCTTCACTCTAGTCAAATGCTCATATAAAGAATTAAACGTAGGTGTCAAATAACCTGGGCAAGCAAAAATATGAACTACATTCACTTTTGTTCTAACAATTAAGATTAATAAAATATTAAATCACATTACAATCGGCTTAAAAAATGCTTCAGGTATCTTTAAATGGTTAAAAATAAGACTGTTATGTTCATTGATAAATCATAACCTGTTTTTTTTAATGATTCTATTATAGCAACAGTGAAAAAGTTTTGTGTGCCATGGAATTTCTGCAAATATAAAAGTACCGTGAAGCAAAGAATGTTGGTTTTAGATGCAGGAGTAAAAGGACACCTAGAGCACATGTAGAACTTGTACCCCCATCATTCTTTTTACTCCTAGATCTAGGCCTTGTTCAATAAAGGAATGGTTGGATCTACCAGAATGATTTGTCTTCTTGATATGTAATCAATCAGTAAAGATCATTCTGATAAGTTTGTCTATCAATGTAGTTGCTTTGAATAATCTAGAAATTAGAAAAATGTAGTATATTTAATAAATCTGAAAATATCATTACTGAAATAGTAGTAAGGAAAAAGTTGTGTTGAGCTGAAAAAAATAAAATCTGCTCAGTACATTTTGATATATTTCTTACTTTATTTTGACACCTGATTAACTATTTTCATTTTTTTTTCTACCTGAAGGGATGTATTTGAGATACATAATTCAAAAAATCATATTTAATATTCTTAAATTTATTTATCCATCAAAATTTAAGGATCTGTTACTGCTAATTGTTATCTCTTTTTTTACAGGTAAATTTGCAAGTTGAATATTTTGTATCTAAATTTTTGTACAGTTTAAAATTATGCCAATTTCCTTGCTTATATCAAAGGTGGAATTTCTTTGCCTAGATGTTGTACTGTTCTTGAACATCACTATCAACAAATTAATTCCAAGCACGTCAAGAAAGTTTCATTGACCAAAAAGAAACATCTGCTTTAATATTAGGTCGAAGAGATTGGAAGTAAATAAGACAGATAGGACTTACAAATTGAACAACTTCTTTAGAAGCTATAAATTGACTGTTACTGTTTCCTTCAGGTTTTCTAACGACACATAGCAAAGTTCCTGATATAGCAGTAGGATCTGTACAGTATATATATCAGAGGTAGCATCAAAGATCTTAAAGAATTCATGGACAACTATTAGGCATTATGAATGCCATATTCATATGTACCTCAACTTTCTTATTTTATTCAACTGAATCTTTCAGTGCCTGTGTAGAACTATGCAAAAGAATTTTATTCAGATTGCTCATCCAATGTAGAAAAATATTCTTCAATATCTTTCTGTCACTTCTGCTATATCCAATTGATGGCTTAACATTCTATCCTCAAAATTGGTTGGTATTCATTGATCTTAAAGGTGTCTATCAGCAGATTTCTGTTTGACCAGTTTTTCAAAATCTCCTGTAAGATTCCATACTTTTAAATTAAATTTTATTCCAATTTTTTTTTAGAATTTATTCAATGCTCTGTTTCTTCAGAAACATAATGAAAATGATTACACAAAATATTTATCAACAAAGAATAGATGGACTTTGAAATTGATGACGTAAGAAGTAAGGTCAAACATATGTGTTCAAAGACTCCTGTTTTCAAGGAAAGACTAGAAGAGGAAGGCCATTGCTGAACCACTGACTAACTTGAATCATTGATAGTTAATTATTTTGGTAATAGATAAAGAGTAATAGTTGAAATGTTGAGACAGTTTGATCAAACATAAATGATGATCAAATACAGTCTCTGTCAGCAGCAAAGATATGCAATGGGGGATTCTATCCTTGGTTGTTATACATTGTAAAGCAACAAGAAAAACCAAATAAATGAGAGGAATAGGTAAGTAATAGTTACTCAGTATTTGACTTGTATTTTTACCAACATAATAGGATTCAGTTTACTGTAAATAAATTCTTTTTAATTTTTAGGTACATACTTTTATCTGGTTACCCACCTTTTTATGGAAAATGTGGAAGTGATTGTGGTTGGGAGCGAGGAGAAGCATGTCAAGCTTGTCAGGTTCTTTTCATTTTATATCATAATTTTCATGTTAATTCTTTCCAGTTTAATCTTATCACTAATTGCTAAATCAAATGATAAACCTAATAATTTTTTTGGTTTTGTCTTTATAACTTATGCTGGTAGTTGTGTTGCATCTATCGCATTCATACTTCATTCATTCAAATTAATGTAGATACTAAGTGATATTGAATGTATGTAGATTTTGAAATCGTAATATTTTTACATTTGACTAACAACAACAACCTGTGGTATATCTTTCTCAGCTTCACATTCCTTTGACAGTTTTCACAATACATTAGAACTCCAATTATCTGGATTAATTGGGGATTGGCATGATCCGGATATGCAGAAATCCAGATGATTGGGTCAGAAGTGAAAATCACTATAGCAACCTGTTATTGTGAAACTGCAGTACTACATGTATTAAAAGAACCAAAGTTACAAATATTTAAACACAAAAAGTATTTTTGAAAAGAACAAAGTTACAAATATGTATCTGTATTTAAACGCAAAAAGCATTTTTTTTTTTCTTGAAAATTGATCCGGATAATTAGCATTCGGATAATTGGAGTTCTACTGTATTTAAATTCTTGTGACGAGGATGTGCCTTTCTTATGCAAAGTTCCAACTAACTTTTAAGGTTAGATATGAGTCAAGGCAAGTTTCAAATCACCTTATCTTTTTTAGTAATGCAGATGAAAATCTGAAATTAAATATGAAAGCATTAATATGTAGCAATTGTAATTACTTATTATTATTAACTCTTCAGGCCGGCAAGTTTCTTTTCTGCATGTCTCTCCATCGATCCTTTTTTTTTTTCTTGAGAGAAGAAAGAAGCTAAAAGAAATTTTTTACTGGCTAAACTACAGCACGGAAATTTAAGTTCCACCACTAAAATATAAGTGTATTTGCAACACAGAGTAAACATGGAAAGGAAATACAATTACAACTAAAACTATTTAGCTCTAGCTATCCTAGTTTATTCAAAATTGCGAATCATAACATAACATAAAAATACAGAAGATATGTCATCTGAAATACAGGATGCATTCCCTACGTCAAGAACTGCTCAAAATATCCACAGCCTTGTGCCAAATGCCGTTGGCTTCTCGTTCAGTACAGATGAAGTCACTCAGAGAACTTCAGCACTGCTGAGATACCAACAAGCTTCTGTAATCCGGTATTCCATGTTGTCCCTTGTTGTTGGATGCTCTTGGTATAGGACATCTTTAACTCGTCCCACAGAAAGAAGTCGAATGGAGATAAGTCAGGAGAGCGAGATGGCTAGGCTACCGGTCCTCCTCGTCCTTTCCAACATCCAGGGAACAACTGGTTAGTACAGAACACCAAAACAAACCACAATAATTGAAGACTGTCAAACAGTGGCAGCCAATGGTTACAATCGCTACTACCGCCACGTGTTCCAGTTCAAGTATTGTACAGTTGGACCTCTATTTAACGAAGTCGCTAAATCCCGAAAAAAAGTTCGTATTTGGAAAATTCGTTAAATAGAGATTCACCTTTTAAAATGATTTTAAATTACATAAAACAGATTTAAAATACATAAATAATAAATATTATTGAAAAAAGTAATAATTTTAATGACATAAAGCATACATTACCACATGCGTATTTAAATTTTACTAATAAAGTCTGTTAATTTTGTCTGAATTTTTTTTTTTTTTTTTGAAAACGTGTTTTCGCTCATAGTATGTCTCGCATCTTTGCAATGCACCAAAAACCCCTTCAGTATTTTCTTCAAATTGTATTCCTCGTCGGATTGTTTCAAATGATTTTAGCATTTCAACATACGAAGGTTTTTTGATTTCTGCATCATGATCATTTCCATTTTCATCTTCATCTTCTTTTTCACATTATCCAAAATATCCGATTCAGTTAGTGTTTCCGAAGTCTCAACTTCAAAATCAAGTGAAAGATAATCGTCAATCAGCACATCATCGTTAATTTCTTCTTTTTCCCTCAGCTGTATCCACATTTCTTTCATTTCCTCTAAGGGAATATTAATAATAAAAACATTTCAAGGAGAAAAAAAACAAACATAGATATCACGAAAAAGTTCGTTAAATAGAACATGCACATCGCTATTTGGAGTTTATTTTACGAAGAAATTAGCAAAATGTTCTTGGTTCCAAAGAAAAGTTCGCAAAGTAGAGGTCCGACTGCATTTCCTTTCCACATTTGTTGCACATTTTGAACACTGATTAGACCATTGTCAATTTCATTGTTGTCAACATCTGCAATTGTTCCAATGAGTATCTTGATGACAAGAGGGGAAAAAAAAAGGAAATGAAACGTACTTCTTTTTTTTTCTCTCTATTTCATTACACACACGCTAAGCCTTCTTATTCTTGATGACAAAGAGCCATCATTTTAATTTTTCCTGAATTTTGACTAAACAAAGAACGTTAGAGAAAAGAAGTTTTAGTAAAAGTTTTCTTTTCAAAAGACCAATCCAACGATACCCCACATGACCTCTGTTCTAATTTGAAATTTCAGAGCTGACTCCAATTACACCCACTTCTGGTTTCTAACGGACATCCATAATACCACAATTCAATTCTTTGGGTACTATTTGGTAATGAAAATTTTCACTTGAACAACCTGTACCCTGTGGTTTTCAAAAAAAACAGGGAATACGGATTCTCTTGAACACCTTGTATAACAGTGTAACATGTATATAGAATGAAAATTAAACAAAGAAAAGTAAAGAACATAATTTTATTTAACAGATACAGATACAAATTAATACACTTCTAAAGCAGAGTATGTTTAATCTTTATCAATCCACTTAAAAAAGTAAAGAACAAAACTGTTTTTAAACCACCATATGCAAATTAATCATGTTCAAAATCGGGGTCTGTTTACTCAGTTTAGGAAATGAAATACAGGGTAGAGTCATATTGCATAGTATCTTGGCAGGCATATTTTCTCGAAAGAAGATATTGAAGGAATCCACTAATCTTTATCTGAAGACATTTCTATTTCTTGGATGACAGGAAGAGAGGAAGCACAGGTCTTGGGAGGTTGAAGGATGAGGCTTAAGCTGAACTTTACTTGAATGTTTCGGTTCATCTTTGAAAACATGTTCAGCAGAATCTGATGTTTCATAAACTTTGGTTTTACTTTAATGAAAAACTCTTGTATTTTATACATCCACATCATACACTGCTCACCTGTGAATTTGCGTTTGCTCCATTTCCCAAATCAGCTCCTCAGTCAGGCTGATGCACCTATCTATAGACACTTTCTCTTTCAGTCACTATCATAGTCATCATCACTCTCATCAGATTTGTTGTTATCAGCATTCATTACCATATCTACAATTTCAGTAATTTGGAACACAACTGAAGCATCACTATCAATGTCTGTACACTCCTCTTCATCAAGTAAACTTCACATCACAATCCTTTTGCATATTGCAATAAATTCTTCACCATTTCTTCCTCACCAGACACACAAAAACCATAAAAGTTAGGTTCATCATCACCGTCAAAAAATAAGGTTGATGACCATAGTTTATGCCAGCCATTTATCAAAGTTTCCTTGGGCACATATTCCAAGGCTTTGCTATACTCCCAATTGTGTCTTTCACATTAAATGATTTCTAAAAACCTTTTATATTTACACCTTTGTTGCAAGTGTCTAGCATTTTGCTTAAAAATGTATTGTTGTACCTGGCCTTGAACACATGAATGCCTTGGTCTAAATTTGTGCTGAATTAGGGAAGTACAATTGGGAGGCAAGTAAACACCACATACATTGGCCTTGACTAAAACTTCAGTAGGAGGGTTTGCATGCACAACAATTATCAAACACTAAAAGAATTTTGCAATCATCAGGTAATCCCACATTTACAATGAAACCTGGCTTCAGGCACAAAATTCTTTAAAAAAACAATTGGTGAAAATCTGTGTTGTCATCCAAGCTCGCTTATTTGCCTTATAAATCACAGAAAATACCTTGACTCCCTTAAATGCCCTAGGATTCTGACACTTCCCAATTGTGAGTAATTTACACTTGTGGGTGCTGGCTGCGTTGCAACATCCAAGAATCGTAAGTCGTTCCCAACAATCCTTATGCCCTGTTGGTGCTGACTCTTCTGCTATTATATATGTTTTCCTCAGTATATAAGATCAGAATAAAGAAGTTTCATCTGCATTGTACACTTGTTCAGGTGACAGTCCTTCATCATATGCCAGATTGTCAAATTCATTTAAATACTCCTCTGCAGCTTCGTGGTCTGCAGAAGCCTTTTCTCCACAAACCTTCAGCCTGCAAAGGATGTGCCTTTGTTTAAATCTGTTAAACCACCCAGATGAATATTCATATGGAGTTATCAATTTTAAATCCCCGTGAAAAAGTTTGGCTTGGGCCAGTACTATGGAATGATTAAATGAAAACTTGTCACTCTGACACTGCCTAATCCATTCAAGGAACACTGTCCACGTCAACACTCTTCGACTGATGTAAAGTTTTTCACTTGTCCATTAATTTAGGCACATCACTGTCACTGTAGAATTCAAGTATCTGTTCTTTCTGTGTCTTGATATCATAAAAAGTAGATGTACCAACACCATACTCCTCACTCAAGAGCTGCACTGAAGCACCATTATCAAGTCTCTTAAGTAACTCTACTTTCTTCACTGTACTGAGCGCTAAATGTTTCCTTTTCTCTTTTGCAGTAGCAAGATACATTTCTGATAACCTTTTAGACATGGTTACAAATGAAAATTATAATAAATTCAGACACATAAACACATAACTGTGAAGGGATCACCTGTAAACAGCAGCAGTCACACTGAAACTGGCACCATACAACATGTACACCAAGGAAACCAAAACAAAGCAAAGTACAGCCAGCCCACGAAATTCAAAACTAGCCAGTTTTAAAAATAGCCAGTATTCTGGTAATTCCAGATTTCGGGAAGCCGGATAAGAGGTTCGGTACATGTATGTGTATATATATATATATATACACACACACACACACACACAGTGGACCCTCGTTATAGCGCTGCTCGCTATACCGCACACTCTGTTATAGCGCGGGCGATGTTCTCAATAAGTTTATACAGGTCCGTGCGGCGTTGTCTGACTATGACTGATGAAATGATAATCAAATCCATTTGCGGTGACGAAGATTGTCAAGAAGAAACAGAAGATGATGATGAAAGTGCCAGTGGGATAGCTGATATACCGCCAACAACCAAAGAAGCAATAACAGCCATGGAAACTGTTAAAAAATGGACTGAATCACAAGAAAATATTAACAGTGTCAGATTGTTGCAATTAGAATCTTTCAAAAGGGAAATGATACAGAAGTTATCAAAAAGCAAACAAACAAAAATTACTCACTTTTTTAAGTGATGTTTTGTAATTGAAATGATGTCGAATACATAGATTTTAGTCACGTTATAGATAGTGTTTGTTTTTACATATTTTCAAGCGTACCTTATG
>JAFIDM010009631.1:3931161-3944038 GCA_023159025.1 Thereuonema tuberculata
ATTTACTCGCATAATTTCCCCCATCGCGTATTTTCCCCACCCCAGTTTTTGTGGATTACAAAATTCAATTTTTATTTTTATCGCATAATTTCCCCACCTCTACTTCAACGCGTTTCCAACATGACCTTGACTGGCGGTCAACTCACGACGACGCGACAATGTACCGTTACTATCGCATTTCTCTATCCCACGCTACTTTAGGGGAAGATTCCACCCCCACCCCGGTCAGTACAAGAGCAGACTCCTTCTGAATCAGTACAACAATTTCGAGTGTTTTGTGAAAACGTTAAGTTCGCGAATAAAGTTAAGTTCTCTATTAGGAGGCAGCTGATGCTGACGTCAAGCAGTGAGCAGCTATAAAGATGGCGGGCTGCGCAGCGTGAGTTACGAAATTACGTCACAGTCGCACACACACTTCCGTGCATGCCTATTGCTTAACTGTACTTTAAAGAAAAAACAAATGTTGAGATATGATTTCTTATATTTTAAATGTTGCGTGTTAATAAAATTGTTGTTAATTACATTTCTTGCTTTAAAAATCAATATTTAACATGGTTTTCCTTACACTTTCACCATATTTTTTTTCCTGAAATTGAAAAACATCGCGTAATTTCCCCACCCACCCTTTTTTTGTCAAAATATTGATGAAAAAAAAGGGGAAATTATGCGAGTAAATACGGTAGATACTGGTTGTTTTTACATATTTTCAAGCGTACCTTATGTACGTAAATAAAATAATAAATATATGTACTTATTAAGATGTATAACTATGTTATGTGAATTTTAATAAAACACTTAATAAATACTGTAAATTGTTTTTTTTTTTATCAAAATACACAATATGTATATAGTTGATGGGATGTTTCAGTATATAGCTCAAATCGTTCTGAGTAAATTTATTGTGTCGTCACTGCGCCGCTCGATATAACATGGTTCACCATATAATGTGGGTGTTGTTTCCCACCCGATATGCACGTTATATCGGACGTCCATGTACAATGATGTTGATATTTTTATTTAAAAGTAAGAAATTCTTGACTGCAGTAAGGAAAAATGAACACCCAAAGAAATATTCTTGAATAAATAAATAAATATATCTATATTTTCATCATAATATTCAGAACAGAGATATACTAGCAAAAGTAATAAAAGTATTAAATACATTGATAATATAATTTAACTTTCAACTTCCAATTAAATAACTAGTACATTTACACAATCACATTTCATCTAAGTCCATAGAAGAATTTAACTTTGACTGAGAATAATCTTCCTGTTCAGCTTCTATGACTCTACTATTCCTTTTGTGAAAGTAACTTATCTAAACATTTTATAGAATGTTTCACGATGTTCGATTCCTTGCTTCATGTATGTCACTTTATTTTGTCAAAATGCTTTCCTTTGAATTTATTCTTCTCGATTATTTGAATAAAGATATTCTCGTACCTTTATAAATCCTTATAAATGATATTCTGTAAAAATAATAATTTCACGATCCTTGTTTATACTTTCTTCTTTTGTTGCTTCTAGAAGAAAAATACAAATCTTTAATTCTTCATGAAATATATAAAATTACAGATGCACATATCAATTGGAAGGCTTCTTGATAACGTGAATGTACATTTTATGCTTCATCTAAGCATAACAGTTCATTGGAATCCATCTTCTATTTTTCTAAATGTTATGTCCCCATCCATCTTGTTTACTTGCCTTATGTTGTCATCACTACTCATAACAATGCATATGACATAATTGTTCTGTATTTCTTGACTTCTTTGTTATTTTAACAATTTAACTATCATTCATTTTATTAATTTCAATATTATTTTAAAACAAATAGCAATATAAATCACTTTAGTTGAACAATAGAAACTTAATTAAAATATCCTGATCTGAAAATTTTTTTTATTATTATCTTTGTTTAATTTTTAAAAGTTTAAAAGCCGTATAATACTGAAAGTTTGGTTTGACAAATGTGTTTTTATATATCCTCGTGCACTAATATAGTTAAGCCTTCATCCCTTTCTATTTTTTTTAAATCCTCTCAGACTTACAATATTCAGTAATCTAGTGCAATTTAAATTACCTCAGTTGAACAAATATGAGGAGGGATGTTGGTTTGACAATTGATTACTAAATTCTTCAATTACTTTAGTAATTCGTTATATATATATATATATATAGGTTGTTTCAGAATTCCCGGGATTTCGGAGATCTGTAGCTCACAGAGAAACCCGCCCACAGGGATGAGAGTGTGGCAGTGGAAAGAGTATACAATCAAATTTTTAACATAGCTAAAAGATGCTCGATATGTTCTCTTCTAGTAACTCGATAGACATCAATTCTGTAATCTAGCTCTTGCCATATACGTTGCTACATATCAACAATGATGGTAGCAACTGCAGCCCCAATTCTTCGTCAAAGCTCTAGTAAGTCACATGGTAAAGGGGGCATGTAAACTTTATCTTTAACATAGCCCCAGAGGAGAAAGTCACATGGAGTGAGGTCGGGTGATCTGGGAGGATGTGGAATAAGTATGCAGTCGTCGTTAGACGTACGGCCAATCCAACGGTGAGGTAAAATGTTATTGAGGCGATGGCAAATGTCCAAATGAAAATGTGGAAGAGCTTCATCCTGTTGCAAAATGAAATTGTTACTATGCTCATGTAACTGAGGCAATAACCATTGCCGTAACATGTCTTAGTAAACAAAACCATTAACAATTTTCTTGGCAAAGAAAAATGGTCCATACACTTTGCGAGATGAAATTGCACAAAACACATTAACCTTGGAAGAATCACGGATGTGTTGAACTGTTGCACGAGGATTTTCCATGCCCCAAATATGCACAGTATGGCAATTGACTTTGCCAGAAAGATAGAAGGATGCCTCATCACTGAACACAACCTTATCTGTTTCCTCCTGTAGACATTCTTGAAATTGCAAACAGAATTCATGATGGAGATTGTTATCTTCAGGAGTGAGAGCCTGAAGCAGCTGCAACCGTTATGGTCTATAGGCAAGTCTTTTGCGTAGGATGTGCCAAACAGTTACGTGAGACATTTGTAATTCTCAGCTTGCTTGACTTGTTGATTTTTGAGGAATCCTGGTAAAGGATTCTCGTATGCGGTCCACAGTCACAGGCGATAGCCCTGGTCTGCCTATTCGTTTTACAGCACACAAACAGCCCATTTCCTCTAATTTCCTATCTCACTCTCTGATTGTTTTGTGCGTCAGTGGTTCTGTATGATACTTAGTTCTAAATCCACTTTGCACTTTTACAAGTGACTTGGTTTTAGTGAGTTGCAAAACACAAATTGATTTCTGTTTCTCCTGAAAACGCCATGTTGCCACACTACTGCTTCTTAGTGGAGAAACAGGTAACTAAGCCACAGCATGTGACGAAAGAAAACTTGATTATTTACTTTTTTCACTGCCACACTCTCTTTCCTGAGGGCGAGTTTGTCTGTAAGCTACTGTCCTCCGAAAACCCGGAGGGATTTCTGAAACACTGTATAGACAATCCTTCCCATTGATTTCTGGAGATTCTTTATAAAATGAAAATTCAATTGGCATTTTTTTTACTATTTCTATGGATTTTATATGAGCCTATCTTGAAGTATTGATTGTTTTTGAAATTAAATGAAAAATGAATAATCATAGAAAAATAATAATAAGAATAAGAAAAAGAAATTGTAGTTGCTTTCATTTGAAATGACCCTTGGCTTCAACCTTACCTTAAATTTTTGTGTGAAAGGGGTGCAAACTTACAAAATTATCACATAAACAAATAGTATAATCTTTAATGGGGGATTTTTCCCACTCCAGGTGAAATTGATTTGATATTTCAGCTTGGTTACTGAAACTTTCATCAGGAGATGTTTGAGAATTACATGAACTTCTGTGCTGTTGCTTTATCAATGGTTTTGGAGAAAGCCACAAAATTGTCATCTCTAAAACATTCACAAAGCAATAGTGCACAAGTTCATGTAATTCTCAAACATCTCAAATTTTAACAATTTAACTATCATTCATTTTATTAATTTCAATAATATTTTAAAACAAACAGCAATACAAATCACTTTAGTTGAACAATAGAAACTTGGTTAAAATATCCTGATCTGAGAATTTTTTTTATTATTACCTTTGTTTAATTTTTAAAAGTTAAAAGCCGTGAGGAAGGCTAAAGGAACTGGAGCTGAAATATTGAATCAGTTTTACCCCAAGTAGGAAAAATCCCTCATAAAAGATTGTAGTATTAGTATATCCTATTATCATGGCCTACTCCTCCTTGAGATCCAAATTATAAGAAGCATTCTTTTGATCTCATAAGATTAACAAACATTTCATTGAAACTACTAAACTACAAGGGTCATACTGGAAGTCATGAACAACAATTTTTTTATCACAATATATTAATTATGAAAAAGCAAGAACATTGCCATAATCTATGGACTATAAACAGCACCATGAGCGAGTCATGACGTCATTAGCTTCCATCATTTGACCACAGACAGCTAATTCGAAATTGCTGCAATTGATGGTTTGTTTCGTCGGCGTTCTGTGATTGAATTTCTTGTTAAAGAGGGAATCCATGCTGCAGAAATTCAAGAGAAACGTTAGCATGCATATGGAGATGTCTGCATGGGAGTCAGCAGACGATCGACAAAACATTTTAAAGATGGCAACACAAGCATCGAATATAAGCCTCGTTGCGGCCGTATGTGTACTACCTCTAACGAACGCAACAAGGAATGAATGGATGACATCATTCAGGAAGACCGATGTGTAACCGTGGATGACATTGCAGCACAACTTTGAATTGGGCACAGTGCAGTCCAGGAGATGATCAAAAGTTTAAGCTATCGGAAAGTGTGCACATGCTGGTTCCCCATTTATTGACTTGCCCTAACAAAATTCAGAGAAAAACCATTGCTCAAGAACTTCTTCAGCGATATGAAAATGAAGGAGATTTTTTTTTGACAAGTATTGTGATGGGTGATGAAAGCTAGTTCCATTGTTATGCACATGAAATAAAACGGTAGAGTATGGACTAATACCACCTCAATTCCCGAACAAAAAAGAAGGCAAAGACAGTGCCATCAGTTGGAAAAGTTATGGGCTCCATTTTCTGGGATGCAGATGGTGTGATTCTGGTGGAATTTCTTGAACCTGGGCATACCATTATGTCAGTACGTCATGACACTTCCTAAGCTCTGTTGTGCATTGCATGATAAACGTCCTGGGAAGAAGATCATCCTGCAGCACGACAACACTAGGCCCCACATTGCTCGTTCCACCATGGAGAAAATTTGGAAATGGGGCGGGAAGTTCTTCCACATCCTGTCTACAACCCCTACTTAGCACCATCCGATTATCATCTTTTTAGTGCTGCGAAGGAAGGCATGCGAGGCCAATGCTATGAAACGATGGAGGACATCACGACAGCAGTGCATCAGTTTTTTAGCAATGCTGGAACGGAGTTCTACCGTAAGAGAATTTTCAAGCTCCCACAACAGTGGGAAAATGTATCCAAAAAAATGGAGACTATGTGGAAAAATAAGAAAAAGTCTGAACAATAATGTGATGTATTTGTTTTTCCAAAAATAAATAAATCTGATTTTTTTAAAAAATGTTGCTCATGACTTTCAGTATGACACTCATATTAATTAATCTATAAAGTGAATTTATAATTACTAAAAAAATTATTTTATCTTTCAGGATATGCTTTTTACAAGAATTCAAGAGGGTATATATGACTTTCCAGAGAAGGAATGGGAGTATATTTCTCAAGAAGCACAGGATTTGATTTGCCATTTATTAGTGAAAGATGCAAGCATGAGATATTCAGCTGAAATTGTATTAAATCATCCTTGGGTTTCCCAAGGAGGTTCAGTTAATCAACTGGAAACTCCTCGCATTATTAGGAGGTAGATATACTTTTAATTCTTGTTGCAGATATATTTATTGCAAGTATGGAAAACTAGTGGAAAAACAAAATAAATAAATGTTAATTTTTCTGTTGGCAAACATACTTATCACTTAACCCTTTGCGGTCTCAGGCAAATCCCAAAATGTCCACAGCCAGGACATCGTATTTTTAAGCGTGTTGGGGGAGCATAATGACAAACGTCTTTTTTTTTCAAAACTATAGATTTTTTTTTTAAATTTAATGTAAATATAGAAAATTACAATAGAATTCAGATATACAATTGTTAAATTATAAGAAAAAATTAATAATTTTTGAAATTTATCATTATGCGAGATCTTTTGAAGCATTCTCCTGGACACATTGCAGAAAGAAATGTGCGATTTTACAATAATATGTTTCCTTCCTTCCTTCTTCCTTTTACTTTTCTATTACTGCACACTATACAGTCTTTGTGTTTTTTATTTTCAAAATCGTCATCTAAAGCACTACAGCGCTTTCGTTTACACATGTTAGGAACGCTCGACGAAGGACCTGCCATTTTGGTTTCCTAACAGACATTACAGCTGATTTTTCCACAAAATATTTTAGCAGATGCTCAATAGATGGTGCAAAACGTCAACAAAAGACACTAGAAATAGCATATGACTTTCACAGCGGTTTATTGTCAACAAAAGACAACGCCAGCATCCAAAAATGACATTGTCGATTATATATCGACAAAAGACCAGACTGGCATTTCCTCAATGTCGATTATATGTCGACATAAGACCGCAAAGGGTTAAGAAGACTTTGACTCAATTCTGAAACAGAAATTTGATTAGTGTCATTTCTTGCACCAATACAAAAATTATTTTATTGCCATTATTGTTTTATGATTTGTTGTGATAACTGGCAGCTGCAATTATAAAATCAATTTTTTTTCTTTTCTTTTCTTTTTTAACAAAAATCATAAATTGTGTCACTTAAACCAGAATTAGTAAATAGTCTAAGCACAATTCAAAGTTTCTTAACTTTGGGGAATTTTTTTACTAATTTTTTCAGCAGTGTTTAATAAAATTAAAACGCAATTCTCCATGATCATGATATCTTTATCCCCTGTGCTGTCATAGACATTTCCCTTTCTCTTTCATTTTCTTGCATATTCACTTCCTAACTTCAGAATTTCTCCTATATTTATTGAAATTCTTTCTTTGTGATTTGTCTACCTATTTATTTCATATCATTCCAGAACAATTTTTTTAAAGGAAAATGTCTTTTCAGTTAAATAACTGTTTTCAACAGACAGTTGTTTATCATATTTCCTGCTGTGAATTTGTTTTCTTTTTCCTACTTTTGAACAAAAACAGACATGTCTGCTGCTTTTCTTCAAAGCCATGTTGATGTAAGCCTTTCATGATAAATCCTTCCATTTTTCATCTAAGATACTCCTTATAATAAACTGCCACAAACATTAATTCAGTTTCAGTTTGAGTTCTTTATTTGATCATTTTTTATTGGTGAACCTAACAGGTTGCCTGCTTATTTTGCAATAGTAAAATTCTAAAAGATACTATCAATATTTTACATTTATGATAAACCTTTGTCTGTCTTCTAGGCATAACAATAAATACTTTTTCAGCCATTTATAAAAGTTTACTTTTAATTTGGCCAGTTCTCCTAACATGTTTCATTTGTAGTCTGTGATTGATTCACTGCCAATTATTGTACTTTCTTACCATATTGAGTAATTACTTCCCATTGTTCTCCATTTTGAAAGTATAAATGCTTGCAATATTATTACCAATAACATTTTTGAAGCATACTTCAGAGCTGATAATGGTTTTATTGTTTTCTTTTCTTGAACCAAATATGCTCAGATCATGATCACAGAGCAGTATTTTCAGTAATTTGAGCAGAAATCTCTGGTGGTTTATAACCATTCTTCTTCATTGTAAATATCAACATCACAGTTTCACTACTTGTTAGTGGACAGCAAATTTTTGGAACAATTTAGGTAAGAAAAAGAGCATTGATTCACATAAACTGTTGTACCTTCAGCCTACATCTAAAAATGTGTAAGTTGGTTGGGTGCTTTTCCACTAATGATCTTGACATTCAAGGACATTATATTAATGTTGAAAGCATACCCAGCGATTTGTTAATGGGAAGAGTTATGATTGTCATAGTTGTTCAACCCCAAACAAAAGGCATATTCTTTTCCAGATATAAACAAACCAATGAACATTCCAACCAAAAAAACAGGCCCAAACTCCTAGATTTCTTCCATTTTCAGATGCAATAAGGGGAAGTTACAACCCCTATCAACCCCCTCCCAGATATGCCAGTGGTTGAAAATCCTCAGCTAATTAGCCTTACATAATGTATAAAAAAATCCCAATTATCTTATATTTTATGCTAGGAGGGTTCTGGCAGTTGAGCAATTCTAAATTGTAATGTGTATATATATATATATATCTGAATTGCCTGAGGAGTTTGAACTGCCAGCAATACAGTCATGGATCTGCACAGCTTGTTGAGGCAAGGTCACCTGCCCCACATGTGATAATTATCACATGTTAAGATCTTTATAAATTGTCTGTGTGAAATACATAAATTGATTCAGCCTACTCCTGATCATTTTCTCTCTGGAAGGAAGTTCAAAATTAAATACTTCCTTTCTTTCCCTGAATCCTTATAAATTGCAGCACAATCTAATCTACGAAGATTTAAGCATTAGTTGTCAAGTCAAATTCTTTTATTTCATATCAGACAGATTTAATCCTTACCTTCATTGTTGCCATTCTTGTGTCTCCCTCACCTGTCTCACATCAACCTTACTGTCTTTCCTATCTTAGATCTAGCTAGTACATCTTTTGGATTAGCTTTTCTGAGAGAAGGTTTACAGTACCTCTGAAGCATTTTATACAAATTGCTCACTTTCACTTTCTCATATCTATCACAGGCATTTCTCACCCAGACTATTTTAGGGAGATGAAATAAAGGATATCATGATGACTTCTAGCTCCACATTGGCTTCAGTTCTTTTAATTTTACATTTAATCATGAGCTACATCAGTTAGAATTGTGGAAGATTAACGTCAACGATGGCAAAGCCTTCATGCAACTTGTTTTCCAGTCTGTATGTGTTTGCAGCAAACCTTTTGACAGGAATAGATATTCTTATCTTTGTGGTTATTCTATATTGACCAAGCAACACCTTAAAAGAAGAGGAGATGTTTGTCACTTCATCTTACAAGGCACTCCTTTTCTATTTATACTCTATACTCCACAAGAAGCTGTTACTGCTTGCCTTTCAACAGAACTACTATTTATCATTTGTAGCCTATATCTTCCTCCCAACGTAACAATTTCACCTACAGATTTGTAAAAATCTCATCAACCAATTTCCCTCTCCCTTTTAATTAGTCAAAAATGTTAATGGCCATTCTTCAGTTGATGCCTACAACTCAGATGCTACTATTGAAGACATTCAAGCTCATCAATATCTTTGTATCTTCATACTGGATCATCAATATCTTTGTATCTTCATACTGGATCATCAATATCTTTGTATCTTCATACTGGATCATCTACATCTTTGTATCTTCATACTGGATCATCTACATCTTTGTAGTCCCCATTTGTATATTGTCTGCAATTGATTTGATACTTCACTTTTCCCCTATTTTTCTTGGAAAGTTGTTGGCAGTCCTGGAGATAAGCCATCATTTTCTAATTATTCTGAATGATTTCCCTTGATCTTCTACTTTTATTGTTATCCATCTAAATAGAAATTTGAATTTGCGGATTGGGTGACCTTTATTATTAAATGTAATCTTCAGATGATTGATTTATCCATTAACGTAAACAATAACAGCCAGAATGTTACTGATGTGGATGTATTGAGTGCTTGTGCAAAAGATATATTTTTATTCCTCAGACTTCTTCTTATTTCCCTTTATATCATAAATCTTGATGTTCATGCATATTCGCAGAAAAAAGCTCAATATTCATCGTTGAATGCCTTTTGTTGTTTTGTTTGTCCTACTATTAGCAATCTTCTAACATTTAAAAGAACCCAAGCTTATGCTCAACGAATTTGGGCGTCTGCTCAGAAAGATTTCTGGCATTCATTCACATCTGTATTAACAACCACGTTTCATCGAAGGCTCCTAGATATAACGCGGATGCATGGCTGATACTTTACTTTACACCTTTAACAATTATTAATGAGAAATGCATCAAATGATGTAATACCTGTAATTACGGTGAAGCACTTCGAAGAAATTTGCTCATAGCTCCAGCTTTGCTACCTTTATTAACAAATTTCCAAGTCATCAAACAAACTGAAGCAGTTCTACTTTTATTCACTTTCTAATAATCAAGAGATTTACAATATTGTCTTTACATTACAAGAACTTTGTTTGCCTTGAACACCTGGAGAAATTAATACCTGTGGTCCTGACTGAATAAAATATGAAATGCTGTGACATCTAGTTCTTGACTCTTTACAAGTTATTCTGTCAATTTTCAATGTAATATGGTTGGAGCATTTATTCTGAGATTGCTGGAATGAGGCCATTATCAATATTGTTACAGTTCTTAGGTCTGGTCTATACGAGCATTGAAAATGAGGCATTATCAACAGAGCATTCTAACTGTCTTAAGGTAGGGTTCTATTGGGGCTGCATGAGTCAGGCAGAGTTGAACTTGCAGTTTACCTGCAGGCTGCATAAATGAGGGCAGCGCAAGCACGTTCGTTGGTGTAGCTTTTGGAGTTACGTCAGCTGCGTCACTTCAGCCCAAGGCAAAGAGGGTGACATGCTTTTCCCACATTTTTCAGTCGCAATGGATTCTTTCTCAGAGGCGGCAATATTTTTCTTGCACGAACAAACAGAAAGAGAAGCCATAATTGGCTTACTTTATGATCAGCCCAAAAGAAATATCATTTTTAGATGAAGAAGTATGGAAGGATATTTTAGTAACTTGATTTCCATAAAATAAAAATGCTGTCGAGAACCCCTTCCATTTCGAAATTTTTTTATTATTTCACATCAGTGTATTAAAGGCTTTGCCGAGAACATCAAAACAAAATAGACAAAAGAAGATTTTTCTAGGAAATTCACATCTGTAAAATTAGGAAAATTGGAAAAAAATTCACAAAGAGCATGAATGAAAGATAGCAGATCTAATGGCTTAAATCCACTATTTTTTAGGTAAAAAAAAAACCACGTTTTTTTTCAATAGAAAGTGAAAAAATAGTTTATTCAAAGTACTGGCCCTCCCTAACTATACATTTTTCCCATCTCTCGGGCAATTTGTGGATACCTTGCCAAAACAAATCCCTCCCTTTTGAGGCAAACCACTTATCGAGCCATTTTCGGATGTCTTCGTAGGAATCAAAGTGTTCCTCAGCAAGTGATTAGTCCATCGACGAAAACAAGTGGTAGTCGGAAAGTGCCATGTCTGGTGAGTAAGTGGCGTGGGGTAGCAGCTCCCAGTTGAGTGCCTCCAAGTAGTTGCGGACCATTGTTGACGTGTGTGATGGTGCATTATCATGGAGAAAAATCAGCTTGTCATGTCTTTTCTGATATTCCGGCCTTTTTTCACGAAGAGCATGGTTCAATTTGATCAGTTATTGGTGGTAGCAATGCCCATTGACATTTTCCCTTGGTTTCAGCAACTCATAATAGATGACACCCTCCTGATCCCACCAGACGCACAGTATCGTCTTCCGTCCGAAGCGATTGGGTCTTGCGGATGATGTTGATGGTTGGCCAGCGTCAACCCACGATTTTTTGCATTTAGGATTCTCGAAATAGATCCACTTTTCATCGCCAGTAACAATCCGATTCAGAAAGGACTTTCTTTTTTATCTGGCAAGCAAACTTTCGCATGTGTTTTGGCGTCGCTCCATCTGCCGATCGGTCAATTCATGCGGGACCCATTTTCCGATCTTTTGGACCTTTCCCATGGCACGTAGGCGATCAGAAATGGTTTGTTGAGCAACACCCAATTGCTGGGCAAGCATTTTTTGCGATTGCGTGTCGTCCTCATCCAATAGAGCTTTGCAGTTCACTGTCCTCAAATTTTTTAGGCCGATTTTCATGCTCCTTGCCTGTAACATTGCAATTGCCATCTTTAAACCGACGAAACCAGACTTTGCACGTCATTTCCGATAGAGCATGGTTATAGGCCTCCACAAGCATTCGGTGCGATTCGACCACCGATTTCTTGAGATTGAAGCAGAAAAGCAGAGCTGTCTGCATATGCTCCTTTTTTGCACAAAACTCGACATGACTACCACAGAAAAAATTTATGTTGCTCTTTGAAATTGCGTTTGTTGTGCACTGATTATTGTTGACAGATGTCAAATGCATGAAACTAACAATATGGCGGTTCGATAGTAGTTTTATATGACCACTTAAGCCATCGATGAGCAAACAGCGGATTTAAGCCGATAGATTTGGTAAATATTGCTACCGAACTTTTGCATAGGTTCGGTTGCGCTGGGGAACAAAGTGCGACTTGAGCAAGAATAAATAAAAATCAGAATTTATTCAATAAAAGAAAATGTGATAACTACATATCTCAAATTAACGATTTGATGGCTCCCTCTGGTTCTGGCTAACTAGTAGTTTCTCTTTCGTAGCCTTCCGTAACTGGACGGTCCTCTTCAAAGTCTCCCGGTACTTGGATCGAGTTGTGTGGCCCAGAGTTGTCTTCCTCGGAGCCTTCTTGTCTCAGGACGGTCCTGGTTGTCTTCTCCAGACTGAATTGTGCGGCCCAGAGTTGTCTTTCTCGAGACCTTCTTTAACGGGACGGTCCTTGGTATCTTCTCTCCGTAATTGGACTAAGTTGTGCGGTCCAATTCTGTCTTCCTCGTTCTCTTCTATAACGGGACGGTCCTTGTCGTGTTCTCTCGAAAATAGGATTGATCTGTGCGGCTCAGTTCGGTCTTCCTCG
>JAFIDM010009631.1:3944138-3957038 GCA_023159025.1 Thereuonema tuberculata
TTCTCTTCTATAACGGGACGGTCCTTGTCGTGTTCTCTCGAAAATAGGATTGATCTGTGCGGCTCAGTTCGGTATTCCTCGTTCTCTTCTATAACGGGACGGTCCTTGTCGTGTTCTGTCGGAAATAGGATTGATCTGTGCGGCTCAGTTCGATCTTCCTCGTACTCTTCCGACTGTCAGCGAGCTTCTCAGATTCTCTTCGGTAAGAAGTGCGTCTAGCTCGGCTTTGCTTCTTCACTATCTCCGGTCTGGTGATCTTCCCGTGGCTTGGCAGCCACCAATGTACTTCCCTTCTTTCTCTCCTAGTGGAGCACTGTCTCACTCTCTCTCTCTCTCTGGGCAGTTGCCCATCAAACCTCTCTGCTTCTCTCGGTCTCTGAGTGGAGAACCCTTTGTGGCCGATCGCCACTGGCTGCCTTTCCAGCTCTCTGCGCTGCTCTTTATGCCTGCCGGCTGCCTTCCTTTCACTCCGAGAGAGTCCACTACCGCAAGGGAGATTGGGTTGGTTGAACCTATTCTTCTCACAAGGGAGTCAGCGTCGGTTGAATCCAACAAAAAAGATGGGGGAAATTGGACTGTTCCATAGGTAACAATATCAATAAATGAAATGATTATTTTTATTCTTGCGCTACCTTCAAATATAAAAAAAAATGCAGTTGCAATAGAAATCATGCCTATTTTTTTCTCAAAATGTGGCTTTCTTTATGTGACTTCCCAATAGAAATTATATTTCATTGGAAAGGAAGGAAATTTGATTTTAATTGAAAACGTTACATTAAAACTTTATTTCTAATGAAATTTATAAATTTTAAATACACTTTAAAAACAAATATTTTAAAATAAATTGAATCCAAGCTACCATGAAGTAATTTTAGAATCTTGATTATCAGTTCTTTTTAAGTATTTAGGTTTTCTTTTAATATTCCAGTAGGATTCTATTTTTCAGATTTAACTTGAAATTAAGTTTAAAAAGAATAGAAAGTTTTATTGTAACTCAAAGTTTCATTATAACAGTAAAAAAAATCCATTTCTTAAACATAAACTCATGTCATAATTTAATTGTCCTGAATATTAACTTAAACATATTTTTGAAACAATAAGTTTCAAGAAATTACAATAATAATATATGATTTATATCAATAATGAGGATGTATATTTTAATTGAATTTCCTTATTTTTATAAATTTCTGTAATAGGTGTCAACTTGTATTTACTTTGTTTTCAAAAAAAGAATTCAAAACACGATTTATTTCAATATTTTGGCTATGGAAAGCTACAGAAACTAGACTCTGCAGGTGCCTGCACTTGGTAAATAGTGGTCCCTCTCTGAGTTGCTCGGTGTCTCTTTTTTCGCGGTTGTGAGAAGGACGGCTTTAGTACCCTCAATTACAACAAAAGCCTGCCGTCCCTATTGTAAATTAAAGGCCGGTAGCTGTAAGGGGTGGAGGGGGCTGTAATTGAAGCCAGCGCTGCCCGACTCATGCAGCCTCAATAGAGACCCTACCTTTACAGAACCAAGCAAAATCTTATGCATTTCTATGGAAAGTGAAAGATGCAGTCTACACGAGCGTTTTCAATGCTGGTCTGGTCTAAACAAGGCATTGGTGAGTGTTAGCAACACTCATTCCTCGAGATTGCACTTTCCTTTATTTTATCCATATAAGAATGTCTTGGAGCTAAACTAACGTGGCATTAACAATACGCATGTAGACCATATTTTTGGGCTTTAGCAACACGGTGTTTTCAACCCTCGTGTATACCAAGCCTAAAATCTGGGAAAGACAGCAGTGGTCCTATCAACAGCTGTCGAATTGCACTATCAGACTCTGTCTGCAAAATTTTGGAATGTATGGTGAATGGTCAACTGTTCTGGTTTCTTGAGATTAATAATCTTCTCGCAGCTACAAAGTATGGCTTCATACACATAGATCAAAACTAGCCCATCTTATTCACTTGGAATATACTATTTCCACTATATTTGTTAATAGAGAAAATCTAATAATCCATCTTCATTTGGAAATGTTAAATTTTAAAACATCTTCACAGTTATGGTTTACTTGGACACCTGTTAGTATTTATTCAGAATGTTCTTACTAATTACACTTTCTAAGTTGATCTTGGCTCCACAATGTCAAGGTCTTATTCTCAGGAATTAAAAGTACTTTCAGGATTATGCTTAAATCTTTTCTACAAAGATTAACAGAATCACTTGTTTTCTTCCATCTACTCAAAACTCATTATACAGGGGATAGACAAAATAATGGAAACACTTGCCATTTGAACAAATATCTTTATTGATTTGTAGTTGGACCACAATGAGCATTCTGAACAGCAGCAGTTCGACATGGAAGAGATGCACATAAACACTGGCGGATCCAGGATTTTTCAAAGGGGGGGGGGGGCTAACTTTTCTGAAGGGCTGACTATATCTGTGAGTCTGATGCGCATGCTAGTAGCCAGCTTTTTATTAGCAATTGAAATCGTCATCATGGCAATTTTAATGTCTATCAGGCAGCAGCCTTTGTAAACCCCATTTTGTCCAATCTATATTCACAGCTGAAGGGAGGGGCTATAGCCCCCCCCCCCACCGGATCCGCCTTTGCACATAAGATAACGGTATTTTGTACTGTACTTCTTTTAAAATCTCTGCAAAATCTGTGAGCAATGAAGACGGAGGAAATTGTGCAGTCATCTGACGTTCAAGAAGTTCTCATGCAGGCTGAATAATGGTTAAGGTCTAGTGACTGAGGACACAAGGATAGTTGCTTTACTTCCTCTTCATGCTGTTCAAATCAACTTATGATGCACTTTGCAGCTTGGATGGGAGCATTATCTGTCTGAAACCAGAGATAGTCATCAAGGAAAATGATCTGCACCATTGCATATATGTGGTCCCAGAGAATTTTCCAACTTATTATAGCTGTTGCAGGACTCTTCGAATGACTAAAGGTCCTAAAGAATGCCATGATAAAAATATCCCACATCATCACAGACCTGTCTCTGCATTACAATTAAGACCATCTATCAGGGGATATGTTTCTGCCGGATGTCTCCACAATAAAATCTTCCTGTGGTAGTTCATAATGAAATGCTCGGGTTGAAAGATTATTCCAAATGACACTTTCTGGTCATCAAGCTCCAATTTGATGTTGTCTGTACCATTATGAGTTTTAGACATTAATATAAGTAAGGAGAGGTTTGTTTATTGCAGTGTGGCCATAAACATTTAATCTGTGAAGTTTATAATGAAATGTTTGGGTTAAAATGGGGCTTTCTCAATATTTAACTGTGCTATTATTTGCTCTGCCATTGTGTTATGTTTTCAGCTCAGAATTGATGTCATTCCTCAGTGGTCTTTATATTGATATATTCTTTTTTTCATCAACGATTTCCGTGTTTAGAGGCAACAAGCTTCTCTGTTTGATCGGCAGCCATAATCTATTCCTCTTGCAACATTGACTATTTTTAAGTCCATATTTCTTTCTTATCTCCTTTCTACTTATTGTCATATTAACAAATATACAACATTTCCACAAAAAATATATTCCACAAAATATATTTATTAAACAAATTTTCAGAAAGTAAAAGAAACAAGTTGCTTAAATGAGGAAGACATGATTTTTTTCAATTAAATTTAAAAAGAATAAAAAAGAAAAGAAATCCTGCCCTTCCCCCTCCAAATAAAGAAAACAAATCAGCCAAATGAAGAGAATAGGAAGAGGAAAGATACCTAACATAAAACATCTAACAATATCAGACAGTTTTAGCTATACGAATTGTTGGAATTTGAAAAGATAGTTACATAGCAAACTTTCTGTTCTGTAGGAACCTTCCCATCACTTTCTTGTTTAACCTTGAAGTAGATTGTTTGTTGCTGGCTATCTTCTGCCATCCTAATTAAATGTTAGGTCAATGCAATAATAATGAAGGTTGCTATATTGCTTTTTTTTCTCACTGCTGTATTTCAGTTGTCCATCTGTTCACTTTCTCTTTACGCCCATAGATCTACTCAGAATGATTCTGTATTTTATGAATTGGAATTTTATGATTGAAACCTGTAAACAAAGAATATGCAACTATATAGTCCTTTCCTGCTTTTCTCCATTTATTAACAAAAACAGAAACACAAAAAAAGAAAGAAATAACTTGTGTGTCATACATTTATTGAATAAATATGCAAATGAAGGAAACAGGAAACGAAATCAATAAATTTCTATCTAACGATTAAAAAAAAAAAAAAAAATACCAAATACCAAAAGGAAGTTATAGTTGTTATGTCACCTTTTGAATACTTACTTGGTAAGATTCAAAGTAGTTAATCACAATAAACTTTTAGCCTTTCTTCATTAGGATTTGTTAAACTGAAAGAAGAGGACTTTAAGGATCAGAAGAATACATGTTTAATATCAGAATAGTATGCAACAAAGATCTTATTGTACGTGTGCAAGATTCAGATGACATATTGTGAACCATTCAACTCCTAACATTTTTCATGCAACAATGGAGATTTTACAAACATTGCTGCAACTGTGTCCTGTAAAATTGAATGCAACACTCGTCTGATGTTTGTTTTCAGCTTTGCAATATCATGGGGCACCAAATCACAGTAGAAGCTTAGTGTACCACACTAATAAGCATCTGGTGGTGTAAGATCCAGAGAATTCAAAGGATATGTATAGTCTGTTCCCCTTGAGATGATACATTTTGAGTGTTTTTGAAGAAGCTGCAACGTGTCCCCAGTGGTGTATGCTGTTGCACGATCCTGTTGAAACCACTGTTATCTGAAATGCAGATTTCTAGCCCGACAAAATCGTCTCAATCTGCCACAAAGGGTTAGGCAACCAGTTCTCTGTACTTTTCCTGATTGAGAGTAACATGTCTGCCATTCCATATCTTCCAAAAAATAGGGTACAATGATGCCATTGCCAGAAATGGGACAGCAGACAGTAACCTCTTCATACTATAGAGGATGTTAAAGAACCTCCGTCTGCCATTTAAGCCTGAGAAATCTAGCCATTAGTTTGTTCACATAACCATCCATCAGAAAACCAAATATGGAACAGAAAATGTTTACTTTCATGCATATTTGCCAATGTGGGAGCACAGAATAAACGCCTCTGTAACTTATTGGGGTTGCATAACTTATGGTATACCTGCTTACAATATGAAGATGTTCCCAATTCATGAACAAGTGTCTGCACAGATGTTCTCTTCATACCCCAGTTCTTTAGCAATATGCTGCTGACTTTTCTTTGGTGAACGCAAAATCTTATCAAGCACAATCCCCGCATGCTGATTGTCTGTGGATGTTCGTTTTCGTTAACAGCAAGTAAATCCTGTCTGCCTAAATTTTTTCACCAACAACAACATTGTTGGCTTCATTGGTAGGGTTTTGTGGAACGCTTCTTCAGGAAGTTAAAAAACATAATTCACAATGGCTCTCCAGGAACGGCCGATTCTGTATGAGCGAAAATAATGCTCCATAGGTAATGCCTTTCATGAATACTTAGGCATTGCATAGCACCTTGCATTACAACCATTCTCTTCATGAACCAAGGCCACACTGCAGCTTCGTCACACTGCTCTCCATCAATAAAAATGGCATACAGTGTCACCGCCTTTTGTCATACTTTATTTCTGGCCATACTGTGTATTTCATATGCCACAGCCAGATAGAAATGCCACATTAAATATCATTGAAATCTCTCCAATTTTTCCTTACTTTGTTGTAGGCAATTATGAACTGTCTACATTGTATTAAAATATAAATGTCCGAATGCATCACTTTTAAGCAAATGGAAAGAGAAGTAACTTCTAACAGTATTTACTAATTAATAGTTAATGTCTTTTTATTATTATTTTCTTTTTTTTCCTTTAGAAATAACAGTGCCAAAGATTTATCTGCATTTGCAGAAAGTGCCATTGCAGTGAATCGAATGATGCATTTTGCCTTAAGTATTGAAGAGAAGTCTGTGGATGAAGCAGAGGCAGACAAGATACCATTTGGATTATCACCACCATCAGAATCGAGGCTAGCACAACGAAGAATGAGAAGCCAAAGCCTTAAGAAAGCTGTGGAAGCAGTTGCCTCAGCCAGTGGTTAAAATAAGAGTATTCTTCTAAGTATTTGTGTTCATATTATTTTTGTTCTTTCCTGTTATTTCATTTTCACAGAAAGAAACATTAAGAAAAAATAAAATAAAACATTGTTTTAAAATCAAGATCTATTTACAGTATTAAAGTGGATTAGTATTGGCAGTATTGCTAAAAAATTTCTCAGTTAAATTTTCACTCTATTGAAATTAAAAATTTTCAGGATAATTAAAAAACAATAATCTGCCGCTAAACAAGCCTTAATATGTATAATATTGAAATCTTTGTTTTTAAGCTTTAGAATTGGTTTTTTATTGTTAAGTAACAAATGATAGTCATAATAGATGACAACCATTTGTTTGTTTGTTTGTATGTATGTGAATAATTTTATATCTCTTCTCATTTTTAATGTTCTTCTGATTGAAATTCATATTTTGTTTTCCCAAGAACATATTAAAAAAAAAGGAATGACGACTGGTATAATTGAGTGGATTAGATGTTGTGTAAGATATTGACAGTCTAGATTTCTTTGTAGTGATAACATTTAGGAATGAGCGTTCTGTGAGTTGTAAATACAGCTGCATTGAATTTGAGTATTTTTTAGTTGTTAGAATTGACAGTGTTCTCTCCAGTGCCTATTAATACTTTTGTTTTGTTATGGAAATTGAATTCCATATAAATTTGATCCATTGCACTGACAAAAATATTAAGAAAAACAAAATGGGAATGTCACAAAATAATTTAATAAATTCCTCATTAAATATCATTATTAGAACTGCATACCATTGATCAAATTAAAAGCATATAAGCTTTGAGTGCTTCTTAATTATTATATTAAGTACTTTTTGGTCCTGTAAAATATAAGAAACACATGTAATTTGAGTATCTTCTCTTTCAGTTTGCAGCCATTCTATAAAAATTACACATTGTAATGTGCAGGTGATTTTTATTTCTTAAAATTTTTTAAATTTAATAGAAGGAACTTTTTTCTTGTCATTCAACTTCTCATGAAATGGTTTTAAAAGCCTTTAGGTAGAAATGTTTCCTAAGCCACAAACACAAAACCGTCCAACAACTTTTTATTTAAATTCACAGGTGAGGAGACAATCATATTGCAGAAATGTTCTATCATGAAACCTTAACATAATTTGCACAAGAGCTTTAAAAGAAACTGCTTGTTTTAAAATAATTTTGCCCATAAAATGAAAAATCATTTTTGGGTGCTAACTTGGAAAAACAGTAGTAACTTTGTAGCTACAAATACACAGATGTTCATAACATACAAATCAGTCCAGACAAGCATTAGGATAATTTGTTGGAATTGTTATTAGTTTCTACATATTTGCCTCCTAATATATAATGACTATTGAAATAAAAAAAGACAGTAGTTACAAGAATAAACTTAATAAGCAAGATCGTTAATATCTGAAATTACAGTCAGCATTTCTAAATAGTATCTTCCAAACAAACAAAGATAATTATCTATTCTTCTTTTACATATTCTGTAAATACTATTACACTCCTAGAAATTCATAATAAAAACAACAACTTTAATTTTCACTGTATTTCATCCCTCTTTGCAAAGGACTTCATCAGGTGGTAACATAGGACAAGAACCTATTCTTCTTCCTTTACCATTTCTTTAGGATCTTTATCTAGAATAAGAACTAAAATAAAAATTTTCATATTCAAGTTAACAAATAAAATGTTATTGTATTCAGTAGCATTGTTATTGATAATGACTGGGCAGACCACTTGAAGCAGAAGGACACAACCCAGACCCAATTGTGAAAATTGAACGTGAAATTTCCAAAGAAAAAGAGAGACTCATGATTGAATCATGTTTGATTAATTGGAAAAAATGTATTAATAAGGATAAGTTTCTTAAAATGAGTTGTTTATCGTTTGGATATTTTAAAGAATTTATGAAAAAAATTAGTTTTTTTTTTAATGTTAAATATTGTTAATTAGCATGCAATGTGAGAATTGTTATTATTGTTTTTTTATGAAGTATCATTATTAATAATGTTAGAATTATTATCATTATTAATAACTATGCTAGTGAATACGATAGTTTTCAATTGTTACCTTGTATATGAAAATGTTTTATTTTAGTTCTATTTGTAATCCTAATGAAATGTAGAAGAAGAATAATAGTTTCTTGTCCTCTGGTACTACCTGAAGAAGTCCTTCGCAAAGAAGGATGAAATATCATGGGAATCAAAGGAGTTGTTTATATTAAGGATTTCTAGGAGTGTAACAAAGATAATTACTTGTCTGGAAAAGTCTTCTCAATTTAAATAAAAATTAATATGCTATAAATCATTAATAATGTAGTAGAAAAAGTATATTTCCATATTATATGAAAGTTCCAAAACAATAAAATCTTTTCCATCCAAAATTTGTTTCTTTGTTCATGGAAGAATTTTTATTCCTAAAAGGAACCCCCACCCACACCCACCCACACAATATTTTTCAATACAAAACTTATTTTTGTAATTGTTATTAAAATGGTCACAGTTATTTTTTGAGAAATGTTGTTATTAAATATACAAGTATTTTAATTTGATAATATGATAGCTAATAGTAAGACTAAATTATCCTTAAAATTCCTGATTTTAATTATTGTGCAATTACATTCTATTTAATTAGACTTGTTCGTAGATCTTAAGTTGACACTCCTAAAGCAGAAATATGTTCTTCAATCAAATTACCTTTTTTTTTAGCTTTATTAAGTAACATAGCTTAGTCCCTTCATCATTTAACACACATAATGTCTAGAAATTATCAAGTAAATTCAAAATGAGATGCTTTGATCTTGCCTTTTTATTTATTTATTATTTTATTTTTCCAGTGTTTGTCAAATCATAAGTACAACTCTTGGAAAACAATGTTAAAATCCTGCCTCAAAAGATATTATTGGTGAATGAAAATATCCCTCACCATAACTTATAATTTAAGTTAATAATGTTTTCCTTTTGACATCATTTGTTTTTTGTATGATTTGGATTCCTATTTTTCTCCTTTTTTTCTGATTAATTTGCTTATCATCATAGTTATTATTTAGACACAGGAAAAAGAAATGTTAGTCATGTTCATTCAGTTTTGTAATGATGTAAAATAGACTTTATATTAACTCTGCTATTAAGATACCATCCCTTTAATAAACTATGCAAAATCTTTATTGATTCTCTATTGAATTTCATTGTAAACTATTTCTTAAATTTAATATAAAGGTTCATATTTAGGAGGAAAAGCTAGTTTATCAAATACTCCCATTTCAGTACGTATACTAATTTAAAAGCATTCAAAGTTTTAATGCTAACTCATTGGGGTGAGTTCTGCACATTTTGGGAATGAAATAAAATCTATGCTAAAAATGAAGTGTATTCTAGTCTTGGTTAAAAGTTAATTCTGAAATCCAAAGTCATTTTGTTTTAATTTTAAAAATAAAGGAAATAATTCTTACTCTATTCCTTGAAATAAGAAAAAAATTGATTATCATGTACAAGATAATGTTAATTATTTGGTATTTGAAATAGCAAAAGCCATTTTTAACTACTAATGTAATTAAAATTTAATTTTAAAAAACCACAACTAATAAGCGGTAAATCTGTTGATTTATCACATTTGCTACTAAGGTATTTTTTTATGGTTTCTTGCTTCACACTACTGCAATTACATTAAAGGATATCATTGAAAACCTTTTTTATTTAATATATTGTTTAATAAAATATTAAAAACAACTCAATTACATTGTTTTTTGGCATGACGTATATATATGTCATTAGTCTATCAATAAGATTGTTTAGTATATACTAATGACAGATAAATTGCGCTTGAACTAAAGATGTGCATGTGACTCATATACACGTCAAGAGCCGGATTTAAAGACATCACATGACTTAAATATATGTCATTAGCAGTGAACGTGCTAATCTGACATTATAAAATCCTGGCAGTTTTTAAAATATCCTTTAAAAGTTTGAGAAAAATCTACTGGTTTTGAACAACACATTTGTGAAGGGGTGATTAAAAATGCACCTCTATTAGTCAAGCCATCCATTAAATTAGAAGCAAGTGATAGTTTTACCATATAAGGAAATATCATATAGGATATTGACTTAACATTGTTATTATTTTGTTTCTAAATTTCAAAAAACTATATTAAAATATCCAGTCACATTTACTTCTTTTCTAGTCTTTCAGTTGTAACTTATTTCAGAAGCTCAGATCCCCAGCTGACATCAGTAATCATTGGTTCAGAAGAAATCACTCGTCTTTCTTTCTTTCTTTCTTTTTTTTTTTTTTTGTAGATAAGACATCAAGTGAATATGTAGAGCATTAATTCCATATGTTATTATATCAAAATTAAGGAGAATGTTGACATCTGTCAAGAAAGAATAAACTATAGCTTTATTTGGGATTTAGAAAATATTTTATTGGATAAATTAGAAGCCAAATTACATTATAGCACCTTTGAATAGTTTAATAATTATGTATTGGTGGATTCTTTCTAATGCAGTCATTTCAATAGTTGTCTCGTTATCACTTGTATGGACAGTTTTTACCTTTTTAAGTACAGGTTGACCATTACTAATCTGGTTCCATCACTAATCAAGCACATTTTGGCTAGCATAATTTCAAATTTTGTGGGTCTCCACACCAACCTGCCGCAACTGTCTGGTGTTCCTACTTGCTGCATAAACACTGTTGGCATTACTTGCAAACACAGGCAAACCATTCCAATTTATTTTTCTCCATTTAAAACCTGCTCACTTTTAGCCCCAGCCATGGTTCCAATGAATATTCGTCACTTTGGAAGTGGCAGTGATGAACTTTCTTGTGTAAGTCAACAGAGTTACCTGTACCCATTTATTTTACCTGTGTTTCATTCAAATTTCACTTGATTTTCATTTAATGTTTCTTTTTTCTTTATTAACCAACTTGTACTGATTTACAGGGTATTTTAAAGGCAGAATGAGGTGGTTAACCATTGGGTTAAAGGTGTGTTCTAACCTAACCTTCTGTGATCTGGCAAAATCACTAATCCAGCACCCTACCAGTCACAATGTTGCCGGATTAATGATGGTCAACCTGTAATAAGTACTAAAAAAGCGTGATTGACAGAGTAACTATATTATTAATTAATTCATGAAAGATAAAATTAAAATTAGAAATGTCACGCCATTGAACATAATAATGACTTAATAGTAAATTTTCAGAATTAAGTTTTTTTGTTTTCTTTTCTTTTTTTAAAGTCCCATGAAATTAAATGAGAAAAATGGTTATAGAAAATAATTAAGCATCTAACAGAGTTAGTATAGACAAAGTTAAAATTACAGAAAGCATTGTCAAAATAAAATACATTAAAAAAAAAATGAATAAAAAAGAAATCAACATTAGCAAGATAAAAGTTGGATAAGGCAAGAAATGAAATGGTCAACTGGGCTAAATTGAAAGGAGGGAAGAGGAAAGAAGCTGTTTTATTCTTTGACTATTTCCTTTTATGTTGTTGTTTTATTTTATTTTGACAGTACTTTGTACAATCTAATTTACATTCATTTCACTTGAAATAATTTGAATTGAATTCTTATGTAGAGCTCATTACTTCTAAACCATTAGGAAAAGATAATAGAGATGACTTAAAATTTACAACACTATTGATGTCCAGCATTTTTTAAAGCTGAAATAAAAGTGTTTGATAAACCTATGTTGTTTCTGACATTTGGTTGATTTCTAAAGAAAACTAATTATTTACTTTTTATGCAAAAACTGTTCTCTTCCAAAAATTGATGCCAAATTGTTTGAAGTCATTGATTGTCAACTGCTAATTCCCACATGTAACTTCCAAAGGCTATTCTTTTACTAGTCTTTTTATCTGCCCAAAATAAATATTCTCGTATGTATTTCAGAGTAATTTGTATACTATACTAATATGAATACTTTTTTTTTACAACCCAGGTTTTTTTCCTGAAGAATACTTAATATTTTCGTTATCAACTGTCTAAATTAAATCTTTTTTATGTTTTAATTTATATTTTTTAATAGAGACAAAACTATATTGTTTACTCTAATTTTCAATATAGGATATAAATAAATAAAATTGACCTACACATGACTAGGAGTGATGATTGGCTTTTTTAAATGGGAACAACAACAATGTTGTAAAACTTAAAAAAAACTCAGTGTTATCTTTTCCTAAAAGAAAATAATAAAGATATAGCAAAAAATACTGATTTTGATTCTTCATCAGCATGTTTCTTAATAAATTCATATGAGTTTAGGACAGACTTCTTTCAGATTAATGATGTATTTATAAATTTAACCTCAATTTTTTGTTAATTCATGATTTGCTTCAGTTTTTGAAAGTATTTTGTTTTTTCATATAATTTCTTTCATACACTTGTTCTTAAATAACTTTGTATTTTAAAATCATTGTGAGAAATAATATTGTATTTTTTTTTTTTTTTATCTTCTGATCGGTAATGAAAACAACAGACTTGTTAATAAGACATCTAAATGATTGAAACACAAAAAATATTATTGTTAAGTTATATCATTGAATTTTATTAATTACATATAGAAATGAAATTATGTTAATTGTAAATATGGAAAGAGCTTTATTCTCTATTTGGTTATTTTCAATAACCATTTTTATGTTTAATTTTGTTAAATTAAAAAAGAAAAAAAAAATACTTTCTCTATAACTTCATCAACTTGTGTCTAATAATGAATGCTTCCAAAGTAATTTTCTTTTAATTGGTGTTTTAGTAAATAAAAAATTGCAACTTTTTCTATCACATT
>JAFIDM010009631.1:3957138-3971671 GCA_023159025.1 Thereuonema tuberculata
AGGAAATTACTGCGTTATTGTATCCACTTACTCTAAATTTGTCTAAGAAGTCCAAGCAATTATTGAACTTCTTTACAGCATCACTGACACATTTGGCTTTCCCTTGAAGACTTTTACTGATGATATTGATTTCAAATAGCAAATCATGCCATACTAGTAAGCATATTAAGAAAGAAAAGTCTTCCATCTGGTTGACTAAGGAATGGGCCTCACTCGCTGTCTGAGGATCGTCCGTTTCCTCATTCAATTCGATCAAAGCATCCCGGACTTCGACGTACTGATAGCGAACAGCCTGCACCGCAGATATGCGGGCTTCCCATCGTCTTTCACATACTTGTTTTAGCGTGAGATTCTCGACATGTTCGCTGATCACACACCAACGCTTTATAGAGCCTGCAAATATTGTATAAATACGCTGGAGAATTCCAAATAGAGATGTGGATTTGACTGAGGATTTCGCTCCATCAGCAATTACCAGGTTCAGACTATGGCATTCACAAGGCATGAAAAAAGCCAGAGGGAAATCTTGTAGTACACGAGCTTGAACTCCTTTGTAGATTCCTGCCATATTGGCGCCATTATCGTAACCCTGCCCCCGACAATCTTTCATGTTTAGTCCACATTCGGCAATTTCCTTAAACATAAGGTCAGTGAGAGCTTTTCCGGAAGTTTCTTCAGCCACTCGATATGCTATAAAGCTCTCCTCTATGTTAATTTCATCATTTTCTTCATTAACATAGCGAATCGTTAGAGATGTTTGCTCTTTATGGCTAATATCGGGAGTGGAGTCGAAAATTACTGAAAAATACTTGGCATTCTTTATTTTCTTGATGATGCTCTCCTTTACTGCATTGCCTAACATGTTAATAATCTCATTTTGACTCGATACACTTAACAAGTGAAAGTTAGTTTCTCGGTTGGATATTCTGCGTAAGTGTTCCATTAAAACTATATCGAACTTCCCTAATAGTTGTACAAGGCCGAGAAAATTACCATTGTTTTTTGTAAATAACTTGGAAGACGAGCCTCGAAATGCTATGTTATGCTCTGCTAAATACAAAGTGATTTCGACTATCCGTCGCAACACCTCTGCGGAGCGTTGTGTTTCAGTGTTGATTTGATTAATAAGTAACTGGTTAATTGAAGTACCCCCTTTGAGTCTATTTTCAGCCGTGCACCACTGGACCATGTATTTAAAGTGATCCGGTGACATTTCATGAGATTTCAACCTATCAGCCATGTGTTTCCAATCATTAAAACCCATTTTTTGTCCAAACTGTGATTTTGAGGATGGGTCAAAAATCCTGCAGCAAAAACAGTAAGCCGAATCATTTTTTTCGGAATAAACTAACCAACGTCTAAGTACTTTTTCACCGTTTTCAGCGAAACGGAATCGAAAACAATTTGAAAAATGCCTGTTATTGGAATTTTTTGGATACTGATAATCTTCTTTGGAAAATTCAGCAGGGTATTTTAAAATTAAGTCATTGCGCTGCTCTTTTAAGATGAGCTCTGGCCAAGTTGCTGGGTCTTCCGACAAAGCCAAACTATCACAATGTTTGCTGGTGTCATCGTCAATCTTAGAGTGTAAAGTTGAATTTATCTCTTGATTATTATCTCGACTTTCAATGTCTGTAGGAAGGACAGAAATTTCTTCGCTAGTCCCTTGAGAACTGGTACTTGGCAGGTCACAGACAGTATTGGGTTCGGGTTCTGCCGCTGGGATTGAAGATGAAATATTAAAAAAAACTAGTTAGTTTTGGCACTTTGGACAGTAACACTTCCCGCGCTAATTCACTTTCCTTATTTAATTTTCTCCGCTGAGCTCCCGAAAATTTTTTTGACATATTGGACACTGACAGAATTCACGTAACTCATCAATGCAAAAACTGTGACCGACGCAGCCATGCAGTGGCAGGTGGATGCGAGAGGTAAAGCCCTATATTGCCAAAGCAGCGACAGACTTTTTTAAGACTGGTCTTTTAATCATAAGATATTAATTTACTACTGGAAACTAAACAGTTAAATTTGAAAGAATTAGCGCTCACAACAGTAGCAACAGAGCGGGGGACTCCAAAACCTTGGTAGTATATAGGCTTTAGCGAGAGGTAGGAGGGGTAAGTGGGGTAGGGGCGGTGGAGGATGAGTCAGGGTTCCCAAGATCGGGTGAAATAAAAATAGAACAGCGCAACACGGCAGCGTGTGTATACGTAAGGGCGCCTCTATCGACAATGCAATATTGATATTGAGATAATTTAAGGAAAGAGCTGGCTCCACGTACGGCCGTATGTCTACTTCCATCATCACACAAACAAGAATTTTGAGAATGAATTATTTTATTGGAATCAGAGTGACCTGTTAATATCACCTGAAATTTCCCCAATAATAACCACCCTTTCGGATCCCAAAGATCTTATTCTCTTAACACAAATGTATTGTCGTCACCTAAGTCAATAAACTTTTAACATAAATGCACGAGAATGAATGGATCAAAATCTATTTTCTAAATATAACACATTTATTTATCAGATAAGCATAAAAATTCAAAAAAACAAAAATTGGATAAGTAACACGGGACTAGTCCCTTTTATGAGATATACATCTCCAAAATAACCTCCTTCATAAGTATGATTAAACAACTAAAGATTAACTTGAAAGGTAATTACGTCACTACAACAAACAATTTATTATAACATTCAGTTTAAGAAATTCGATTAAAACACAATTATTTCTTTAACTTTCTTCAGCCAACTGTCTTTGGTTCAACTAAAATTAATAATAATGGGCTATATAATAATACATCTCTGTTATAGTAATCAAATGTCTGTGATTTACAGTTCGCAGATTTTCTTTAGTTCACGCGTATTCGATGATATTATAAGTTTGTTGTGAATGGCTTTCACCTGTATGTTCAAACTTTAGAGTTCACAGAAAGTTAGTGTTTAAGAAACACAATGCTTATTTTCAAGCATCCCATCATTCTTTCATGCACTGTAATAATGATTTAGAGCTTTTTCTCCACCCGAAAACAGTATTCACACACCACAAGCCTTTCCAGGGTGTCTACAAAATCTGAATAAAAAAATTCCCTGATTTTTCCCTGATTTTATGAACAATTTCTTTTAAAATTCCCTGATCATTAGAGAAAAATTCTATAATTTTAATTACTTGGTAAATATTTACTCTTTTCTGTAAGTTACTAAAAGAATAAGCAAAAAATTCTATAAAAACCGTACTTATGAAATACTTAAAAAAAAAAAAAATTATAAATGAATGAGTTTACAATATCTTAAAAGATTTATTGCAACAATATACACAAAATTAAACTCAAACTAAATTTGAGATTCATTGTAATATAAAGCATGATAACGATTATTTAAATTTTTGAAAGCTTTATCCCAGCAATTTCATTTTCAATCATTTCAGATTCCTTTTGTGCTGCGTTTATCCTTGAATGCTCCCATAAGATAGGCACTCATGCTTGGCAAAAGATCATAAATTTCCCTGATTTTAAGTAATAATTGCAAAATTCCCTGATAATTCCTCGATTTTTTCCAGAATAACAAAATGTTCCTGACAATTCCCGGTTTTTCCCGATTTCCCGGTTCTGTAGACACTCTGCTTTCGCTGCCGCCCGCATTAACAGTTGTTGTTAATGAGTGAGATTATAAAGTTCTCTACTTACAGATTAATCGGCTCGGCATCCCTTACACCTTCTGTAATTCCGTCCGATACGGTCCCTGGTTGTGTTTCGTTTCTCCCGACTATGTCAACTGCGGGTCACAAGCCAGCAAGAGTCCGCAAGGGGTCGTCCATTAATTACATGAGGTCAAAAGGGGGGGGGTCCGTCAAAATCTCACCAAATCTCACCAAGGGGGAGGTGGGGTCAACGAAAATCTCACGTAAACTTTTTCATTCAGAGAAAATATATATTATAGGAAGATTTCCGTTTTTTTTTGTTGTTTTTTTTGGTTGTTAAAGCAAAATTTTCGTTTTCTTTTTTTTTTTTTTGGTTGTTAAAATTTTTGAAATCTCACCAAGGGGGAGGGGGGGTCCAAATTTTTTAAAAAACATCTCACATAATTAATGGACGGCCCCCAAGGCTCTCTCTCCGCTTTCTGTGCCTGCTTTTCGCTTTCGCGCCAAAAACATAAGTTTCACTTTTGATTATCCAATCCGATTGTTTCATTTTCATCACCTGATCTTCTTATTCCTACCAGTGTGTATTTTACTTTCTCACCACTTTCCCACGAGAAACAAAACCCAGATAAAATCACGTGATCACTAGATCGAAATCACAATTTCTTTTGCGAAGTTTTTCTGTCTTTTCACTCATATTGGTTTCTAAATAAACTCAAACCAAAATAATATCTAACTATTAAAAATGTCTAAATAATAAAACACAAGAGTTTACCAAAAACAAAAATTCAAATACTTAATTACAACAATACAATTATTAAAATTCAAAATATATTCCCTTAAAGAACAAGATTTTTCTGTTGTCATGTTGCCAATTCCACAACATGACAATACCTAACTTTAAAAAATACGTTATGTACATCAAACTTATTTTTTTCAAATTTTGTTGTTTTATTTTTGCCGTTGCCGCGGCGCCCCCCTTACCGCGGCGCCCAGGGCGATCGCCCCGGCCGCCCTGCCCACCCGACGGCCCTGGCGCTTGTCATTAAGAAACTCATAGAAACAATTGTAGATGTTGACAACAATGAAATTGACAATGGACCAATCAGTGTTCAAAATGTGCAAACAACAAAACAAACCACAATAATTGAAGACTTTCAAACAGTGGTACGTGTTCCAGTTCAAGACATAGTTCCTTTGCACATTTTGAACACTGATTGGTCCATTGTCAGTTTCATTGTTGTCAATATCTGCAATTGTTTCTATGAGTTTCTTGATGACAAGCGCCATCATTTTAGTTTTTCCTGACTAAACAAGGAACATTAGAGGAAAAAGGTTTTAGTAAAAGTTGTTTCTTTTCAAAAGACCGACCTATACAATGATACCCCACATGACCTACACTCTAATTTGAAATTTCAAAGTTGACCCCGAATTTCAAAGTCGGGGTCAAGTACACCCATTTCCGGTTTCTACTGGACATCCACAATGCCTCAATTTTTGGGTACCATTTGGTAATGAAAATTTTCATGCCAACAATCTGTACCCTGTGGTTTTGAAGAAAAACAGAATATGGGTGCTCTTGAACACCCTGTATATACAGTAGTAGAGAATTTCAGTAAATAAAGGAGAAGCAGAAAAAGTTAGTAGGTTGCCCACTGCCATCTCATCATCTTCCACTAGAATAGATTTTAATACAGGTGTCTGAGAAATCTGGTACAACAATAAAATATAAAATAAAGTACTTGCAAATCCCAATGAAGTTGATGTCATATTGATCTCACAATTATAAAGGTATTCTAGTCATGAAAAAGCAAACATGTTTGAATTGTTATCACTTCTAAATTAATAATTGCATGGTAGGTGATGGACAATAGTTTCTAGCTGAAATTGAGAAAGTCAGTTTTGAAAAATAATGATTTCATGTGCAATTTCTTTAATATACTAGTTTCAGAAAATCTTTCCAAATAATGACTTTCCAAATCTGGCTAATGCTGACAAATGTCTTGACAAATGTACAGTGTGTGTCCAACAGGAACACATTGTCATTTAACCAAAAAAAAAGGCATTAAAGGTTTACAATTATACAAAAATGTACATTAACATGTAATGTTAATGGTGAACCCTTTAAATAAATTTGTTTTGAATCACTGTTTTGCCACTTTGTATTTCTTAGATCTTATTGGGTTTTTGTTTTTAGCCTGTAAATAGCTTTCATGTAAGATTTTTTTGTTTCTTGTATGTTCTCTATTGGAGACATTAATATTCAAAAATTTGAATGAACTGCCATGTTTGAGACCCAATAAAAAAAATAAAAAAATGAAGGGTTTTGTACTAAGGTATGAGATTTCTCAGACTCATTGTCTGATGTAGGGAAATAGTAAATAAAAATTTATATTCTACAATTACTCCCTTTCTGCATTTTTAATTGACATAAAAATTGCATTCATATGCAAATTCAAGGCATAAAATTCAGTCACTTGGCTTTAAAATAGGCAAACGTTTTATAATGACTTATTTGTTATTTTAAGAGCAATAAAATGGCTCGACTCCCAAATTTCTTAATTATTTTAGTTTCTGAAATATGGAAGTTTCTGTTAACCTCCAAAGTTGCAAAAAAATTCTATGCGATAGAAGTATAAAAATGAGTGGAATTCAAAGTTTAAAAAAAAAAAAGAAGGAAAAGGTTTCTGTTTTACACATACATGATGGGAATGTGTGCAAAATAAAATGACAAATTTTAAAAATGGTCATGCAACTACTACGGGAGTAAATTGGCATTGATAAGCTTCATTACTTCTGTTCCAGTTGTTGTTAACCATAAAGATCAAATGTGGATCCTTTGGAGAATCCCACTAAACATTTGCTCATGCTCTTGAGGCCATGCTAGGCATTTCTCATTCATGAAAATGTCAGCAGTAATTTTTTAAAATCCTGTGTGTCTTTCAACCACTGATACAAAAGCTTCACTGCCAAATTGTATTTTTAAATGGAGGCATACAAGTGATATCTTGAAAAACTTTTCTGCTTGATGTCACTTATTTTCCAGGACTAATCAAAGTGAAACAAATACTTCCTGTGCAGCATTGGTGTTCACAGGCTTATGAAACAGTTGTCTCATGATGTCACAAGGTTTGCATTTGTTAATATTTTGATAAATTTCAGACTTTTTATTTAAATCGGGCACCCATGTAATTCATTTGTATCTGGTTTGAATCCTGGCATATGAATTACTTCTCACTTAAATAATGATTTTTCTAGAAATTCAGTTTTTAGGTCTCGCTGTCTATAAATTCACCAACCAATAATGAGAGAGAGAGAGACAGATGACAAAACGTTTGTTGAGCTGAGCACTGATATACTGATATTTATTATTTTCAACTAACATTTGTACCACATTTTCTTTTTAAGAAATTGGCATATTTAAAAGATTAATTATACCCAATTCTTTTTTGCAATTTGCAACATGATCAGTTTCCTTTGTCTTAATCAGCAATAACATTAAATCCAGAGCATTGTCTGCATCTAATCTATACAGGCATTGGTTTTATTTATTGATTCAAACTGTATTTACAGAAAAGATACTGCAATTCCAATTTAATATACACTAAATGAAGTTGCAAATTCACCAGTTAATATAACAAAAATACCATTATATATTGAAACTATCAAATGTATATATTCAGAAACTACCATTTGAAAGTTAATTTGGTAGGGTAATGCAGTTTCTGGTCACTAACTGCATGAGGGGGTTTATGTGTACTTATAAGTCAAAACTTATTTATTTATTTATTTATTTATTTATTTATTTATTTATTTATTTATTTATTTATTTATTTATTTATTTATTTATTTACAGGACATAGAACCTGATCTCCTGAAGTATTTTTAGTTTTCTTCTAATGATAAGCTGAAGAAGCCTTATGATAGTTGATCCATAAATCTTCTTAGAAGAATTGATCAACTGGATGCAATTGCTTTGTAAGCCTATTGGCAGGAGATGCTAGAAATTCTGTTACAAGGTTCTGATAATACAGTTAATCTTATAGACATATAAATTTAGAGTGATTCTTTTATTTCAATTTGAAGTGTTTACTGATATTGTATATTTATTAATTAATTATAAATAAATATTATCCCCAGTTTTGATTTGTCATGATTTTAAAAATGATAGCTCTGTTAATAAAGCTTTGAAACCAATCCAGTTTACAATTTAAAGTTAGAATTTTTGTTAATTTCTTGATTGATATTTTATTATTATTTAAAAAGCTACAAGCTTCATGAAATTTTATTATTATAATTCTGTTAAGCAATAAAAATAAAAATACAACTAAATTTATTCCTTGTAAACTTGAAGATCCTGAAGCGTTTTGTTAACAGAACGTCACAAACATTAGGATTGCTTCCCATCTAAGTTGAATTTTTGGTTTTAAAAGAAGGTCAAAATTATTGATGACGGAATTAACAAAAGTACTAATTACTATAATGAAGTATTTTCTACAAAAGAAATATACAAGAAAGAAATTGTTATAATTATTTAATATGATGCTGCATTGTGATTTTGAGCCAAATGAAGTAAAAAATTGTGCACGAAGAAAGATTTCTGTTGTAGTAGACCTGTTTCTGGCACAACATGGCTTTCATTATATATTAATGGTAGGCCTTCTTAATAAATATTGAAAATCAGACGTAGCCAAACACTCAACTTTTCAAAGACCCTTGTGCACAGGACTAGAACAATCTGTTGTGCAATTGTACTGTTGTTCACATATGACCTAGTTCTCTGCTTGCTATTACGGCAGTGTAGTTATGCTAGCTTAGTTTGTAAAGGAATAATTATGAGTTAAAGCATACCCAGCAGAAGCTGTTTTAGATATTAATTTTGAATGAAGATAATGGAGGTTTTAAAAATGTTACAATTCCTCTTTGAATTAAGAAATAGAAGCAGAATTTTTGTAGCTTTCATTTCCTCACCATCAAATGATGAGAACCAAAATTGTAAAAAAAGTAAATCTTTAACCCAGAAAATTGTAATTGAAATGTAATTAAAGGCAGGTGCCATTTATGGAATTCAATCTTTTTTTTTTCTTCCAAAATTAAGGTAAACTTATTTGTAAAACAAAAGATTGTTTATTGAGTTGCAAATGATTTTCAGACTTTTGTAATTCTTTGATAAAAAACTAAATCAAATGAATTTTTGGTTAGCATTTTCAGAAGAAGAAAGAAAAAGCCTAATTAATCTCACAGGAAATGTTTTAAGAATTAATGTAAATGGTAAAATTAAAGATGAAATTTACTAAAACTTCTGTTCATTTTCATAATAGTAATGGTTATGATGGTAATACAAAAATTAAGCAATTATCTTCTTTTTTTAATTGTTAAGAAAATAAAACTACAATTCAGTACTGTTTTGATATGAAACAAATATATTTGTGTTATTTTCATAGTTTATAGATTTATCACTAATTTATATCTTATTAATACTCACATATTAAAATGAATTTAATAAAATCTTCTAAAAATTGTGTTGCTTGCAATTGTTTGTTTTTTAAGATTTGATTTAGTCACTTTTTTATTATTATTATGATTATTATTAGTGATGTGAACTCGCTGTAAATAACAAAAAAAAAAAAAAAAAAATCCGTCAGGGAAAAAGATTCTTTAGTAACGATTCCATAGGTGTTTGTTTTCCAAATCAGCTGGAATTTATTGATAGTTATTCCAAACCTCTGATTCTTCACTGAAATAATTCACATACAATTGAAGTTTCAAAATTCTTGAGGGGGAGGGGGAAACAGAACCCTGAAAATAATAGTCAGTCCTTACAACATAAAGTGTATCTTCACGTATGCACAAAAAAAAAAGACAACAGCAATGAGAAGTTTTTAAACAATCTTTTCTTAGCCCACTGGAAAAAAAAAAAAAAATGCTTAGCATCCCAAAAATATATACATACATCTGATGTAAATGATTGTTAAATTGTTTATTTTCTTACATTTGATTTCATAAATATTAAAAATAAAGATTTGATATAGAAGCATTAAATATTTAAAATGATTAATTATCTGAAGTCTTCAATCTCATCAAGGGCACTGCTGATATATGATGTTTTTAGATCACAATCTTGTAATTCTCATTGATTTCTTGTCATAACTATTGAGTTTTGTGACATAAACTTGTCTTTCAGTTATCCTTAGAAGTAATAATTGAGTGATCGGGTGAATGGACACGAATCAAATCCATCTGTCCAACAAAAATGCCATCGGTACAAATTATTCCAACCTAAGACTGCCATTCTTCATGTCTTAAGTCCAGTTTTCACCTCAAAAGATGTTTCCAAGTTCCATTTTTTGTGCTACCCTGTAAATTTAATTATCAGATGAATGATATATTACAGTCATACATTTGTGTGTATTTAAATGTATTTTATAAGCACTGACTTGAATCCCGAATGCTTTTGTTAATTTCCTAACAATTACTAATGCAGTATAAGCTAGTTTGTCAGTAAATTTATTGCAGATCTGCATTAAGAGTAATTTTAATTTTGAAACCTTATATCACCTTTGCCCAAACTAGGCAAAATTAACGATTTCAGTTGAGCATCTCTTATCCAGAATGTTTGAGATAGAAAAGATTTTGGATTTTTCTAAATTTTCGGAATATGGCTTTGTGTGATGCATTGAAGTGACAAAAACGATTAAGAATTCCCTGTTAAAAGGTTTTAAGATCTCAAGCAATTAGCATCAGTTTATCTATCTAATGTTTATCCCTCAGTGCAAGGTATAGGCATTCATCACATAGATAGGATATCATTTTGGAATTCTGGATTAGGGATGCCCAACTGTAATAATAAACTACCTGAATATAGTAAAAAAAAAAATATCAACAATGTTTTATATTAATAAATATCAGTAAGTTAGTTTCAACAAGTAATTAACCAGAGAATGTCCTAAACTAATGAAAATGATATTATAGAAGATACGAATGATTTTTCTCTTAAATGAGAAAATCGGTCAAATATTGAATCAAGGCAGAATCAAATCAAAATTATCGATAAAAAGAAAATCCTATTTTTCCTTTTTCAGCTCCACTGGTGAGACAACATTTTATATAAATTTAAAAGAATGGAATTAAGAGTTTACTAAAATTGTAAAATTTAAATGCCTTTATTCTAAGTAAAAACTATATTTTGCTGCCAGTTTTAGTTAATTATCTTTGTTTACATAAATATTGGATGAATTTTTAATAATTAACATCAAGACAGTTTAATGAACTTTAATCATTTCCAAAACTGACATTATTTCTTCTTCAAACAACCTAAATCAACTGCTGTGTAATGTAAGGTAAGATTTCGTAAAAATTAATACAGTAGCTAGCAATTATGTCAGACCAGTTGGAAAGTGTTTTGATATCATGTAGGCATTGACACACGCCAGCTTAGGCTTGTATAGAGTGATGCAATTCGTAGAAACTGCCCATTATTGTTAAAGCAGACTATCTTGAGTTGTCAAGTTCAACTTCACATTTCTTACTTGTTCTCTTTGTTCCAAATGGCACGTAAGACTTGAGATACTCTTTTGCCAGTCATTCTATTGAGTGCAGTCAACTTTACTTCAGACCAGTTCACCTATCCAGGACTTTCCTTTTACACCAGTCGCCTCCATGTTAGTTTGGAGGTGTCGCTCTTTTTTATTTAATTTCAGGAGTACATGAAAGAGACACTTGGAAAAGCATTTGGCCCATTCTGAGAATGTCCTATCCGTCTCCACCATCTAGTAACACTTTCTTGGATATTCTTTGTATGTGCAAAGTACCTTCTGGTTGAACCTAATACATTCCTAGGTCACAGATCAGTAGCATGGAAAGACAAAACTACATACTCGGAATATGGTGAACTGTCATTTGGCAAACATCCCTCAAGTTAGCATTTGAAACATATCGGTAGCTTTGGTGAGGAGCATGCCTATTTTTGATTTTGAAAAGGGGGACAAAATTGAGAATGCAAAATTTTCCATGCATGCCTTGAGTTAGTTTGGATGTTCCAGAAGGAAAGAAGTAACATCAATACTCATAAACACAAGATTACTTGACAATCTGCAAATCAGCTGTAAAAACATTCTCCACCTCACATCGGACTGATATAAAACGTCCATGTTTTATTGTTGCTACACTCTTACTACCAAGTCTATGTCTGTCTAGGAACTTGATTAATACAAAGCGGCCTAATATTCTTTCCAGCCTCTAGGTCTAGGTGCTACCTTTCTGGACTAATCTTACTGCAGAAGAGAGCGACACTGCTGCCTCCATAAAGCAATTTATAAAGGGTGCATCAAAACTCTACAAATTTTAATGGGAGATTCAAGACAAATCTTTTTCTACAATGAATGTATGACCGCTGACGGAAGCTTTGGTGCTAGAGAGACTATATAGCTGCATTGCAATTGGCTAAAGAGGAGATATGGAATACCAAGAGAAACCTAAATAAATTGAAACAAGTGTAAACAACATGTTTATTCAAAGAAGGTGCTCAAAGTTGTAGCCGCCAATAGCAATGCATGCATGACGGCATCGAAATGCTGTCGGTACAATTTCACAGTAGCTCTTCCATTTCCATTGGCAGCCCAATGCATGTCAGGTATCTCAGCAGTCGTGAAATGCTTCATGTTACACGTAATGTTTCCTATTTACGAATGCTGCTGCAAACGCATATCCATTCTCCATTCTCACTTTGCACCTTTAGCCGATTGCAGTGCCCTCTAGCACCGAAGGTTGCAATCAACAGAAATACATTCATAGATGAAAAAGGTTTGTCTTGGTGTTCCCTATTTCTCATTAAAATTTGTACAGTGTGTTTTGATACTCCCTTGATGTCAACATCATTACTCTTTAAGAGATCGATACAAAAACACCATTCTGTCTACAGTGTGTGCAAAAAGTCTGTATGCCTCTGGATATAAATGTATGCTGTGAAGACAGTCATATATGTAATATTTCTGGAAATAAGTTAATTAGCGAGCAATGGAAGCCACAATGAAACAATTGCACGCTCATGCATTGACAACACGCAAGCAATCGAATAATGGCAATAATCAAAGAAGCAAGCAGTGACTGAAAGTATGGCTGATTTAAGTAGATTCTCAATTGAAGAGAGTTTAGTGACTGCAGTTTGGATTCACGAACAACAGCATATGAGACAAACAATTTCAAAAATTATTACCATTTTCAGCTGCGATTTTGGAAGGCAACACCATCCAAGAGAACTTTATTGGCATGGGAATGGAAGACTTTTATTCAGAATCTGTGAAGAATTCGCATTGGATGGGAAGACCTTCAACACATTTGAAATGTGCTGTTGTGGAAGAATCCATAACACAATCTCCCATGAAGTCAACTTGCAGGCATGCTGCCGTATTGGATATTCCCTGGTGAATCATGAGAGACCACATGCGAAACGATTTGAAAGTGAAACCTTTTCACCCATTGTAAGTAAATGAGCTTAAGTCTTAACAAACAAACAAAGGGACCACTACCAACAAAGCAGGTTTCGGGTCCCAATAGTGGATGTGGATTTAACACAGTGCGAAGAAGCATGCAACTTGTTTCTCCAACATTTCCCAACAAGAGAAGATCAATGAAAAGTTTTGTTTAGTGATGAATGTACTATCTATCAAAGTTCGAAAGATCGGAACTTTTAATTTTGGTCAACGGAAAATCCACAATTCTTTCAAGAACTCGAATAAAATCCATCATATACAATATGATTTGGGCGCGGGGGAACAGAAGAACATCTGCTTGGAAGACATCTTTCTTCAATGGCCCAGTGAATCAGACGACATATCTGCGTATGATTAACGAATGGCTGCTGCCTGAACTCCAGTTGAAAGGCATAGCTGACATTGGTCTCTAACAAGACGAGCACCAGCTCATTTCGCCATGAGAGTGCAACTGCGCCTTGATGAGCTTTTCCCAAACAGCAGGTGGATTGCCACTTTTCTTTGCCTTTGCCATGGCTACCTCGCAGCCCAGATAGACAATTCTCCACGGTAGACAATTCTCTGTGGGGAATCATTAAACAGGAAGTTCGCAAGCAGAATTACGTTTCCAATGCAGAGTTACAGATTGCTGTGCACAATGCCTTCACAACTGTGATGCCACAAATGCTGCAGAAAATGAACATATGGGCATGTAGATGCATCCATCTGTGCAGAGACCATGGAGAAGTGCATAAAGATGTTTTAGTTCCATAATAGAGACATTAATTCATTTCAAATCCAGTTTACTGACAGGGATAGATTTGGCTTTTCGCCCACTCTGTATTAATGTGACATCAGCATTAGTTCCACCTTAACATCTCCATTTTTGTTTTTCATTTAAAGGTCTTTATTCACTTTTGATCATCAATTGTAGAGATTATGATTACTCAGGAATTTTTGAGTTCTTGCAATTCAATATTTCTTGTTTTCTTGAATATTTTTTCTTCAGAATTTGGAGAAGTGATTTTGCTTTTTCAAGAAATCTCGAGATCAAAAATAGTTGCTGCATGATAGATATTTTTATTAAATATTAAAAAAAAAAACTTGTTCTCACACATTTACATATATTCACAAAAATAATAAAAGCAAGAAAGTTCCAATATTTAAAAGTTAATTTGAAATAAACTTTCTCCTAGGCATCTGAACTCTATTCTTAGACTGCTGAGAAGAAAGGAATTATTATTTTTATTATTAATCTTAATGGTTAGGAATTTTATTTTATTTGCCATTTCCAGACAACAAATATACAAAACTTATGGCGGTGTGCACCAAACTTCAGTTAACTTGAAGGACTGCTATTTGGACGGAGCTAAAATTAGTGGGGGGTGCTGCTCCACAAAAATTTTAGCCTTTGTTTTAAAATT
>JAFIDM010009631.1:3988260-4000080 GCA_023159025.1 Thereuonema tuberculata
CTGTGCGGTGACTTACGGTCAATTTTGGGCCTCTAGCGGGCCGTCTTTTGAGTGAGGTTAGCTTCCTTCAAGCGTCTTCTGACTGTCCATTGACTAACAGCTACTCCACGAACTTGTCTCAGCTCCTGTTGCAGATCGACGCCCGTGAGATGGCGATTTCGCAGTGAAGTTGAAACGATAAAGCAATCGTCCCTCTCAGATGTGCATCGGCGCCGTCCAGTATGTGATCTCCGAGTGAAGGTACCAGTTTCCTGAAACTTTCTGAATACTCTTGAGACAGCAGATTGGCTCAAGTTTAGTTGACGAGCGACTTCTCGTTGACTGTGGCCTGTTTGCAACAAAGCAACAACTTGTGCGGCGTCTTCTGGCGTAGTATCCATGGGTTTGTGAAAACAATGAATTAAACTTGCAGAGATGTGTACAGATAAACGTCTGATAAGCGACTGATAAGAAATATTGGTCCACGTGGGATTTTATAGGGGAGTGCGGCGCGCAACTCGTGGTTTCCGTTCAGACTGCATTTTGCTACGCTTACGTTCAGATCACATTCATTTGGAAAATATTGTACAGATTTTAATGATAATGGTGTCATTGTAAAGTAAAAACATTAGGCTTTCAAAAAAAAAATGTTTTTTGAAAATCGGTTAAGAGATTTAAAAAACATACGCCTTTTTATGCGTTCTGAAGGAGTGAGTCGATTTAGTTGCACGGGAGTGTAGTTATTGTCTTAAGTTTCTTCCTTCTCCTGGAGTAGTGAGGTATTCCTTTTTTTTTCTTTTACTTCCTCGTCCCTGTCTAGCAACAGATAGCTTTTCTTTTAGCAGTATTTGGACAAGATAATGGTCCGAGTCACAATTTGGTCCTCTTGCTGTTCTAACATCTGCTTTTGATGTAAAATGTTGTCTATTTATTAGAACAGGATCTATCTGATTGAAAAAAGATGAATCGGGTATTTTCCATGTGTTTATGTATGTTTTTATGCTCGAAGAATGTACTCCTTATCAATAGGTTTGTCGCTAATGCTAGATTAACCAGCATTTGTCCATTTTCACTTGTTTCTGTATGGAGAGATTATTTTCCTGCTACAGTGGATATCCTTTGCTCCTTACCTACTTTGGCGTTAAAATCGCCTAGTACTAGTTTCATATGATATTTTGGGACTTTGTTACATTCCTTCTCTAATTTATCGTAAAAAATGGATTTTTCATCATCAGGTCTTTCCTCTGTTGGAGCAGGTGCAGAAAATACAGTGATGTTTCGAAACCTTCCCTTTAGTATGATTTTACATAGTCTCTCCCCTAATGGTATAAAGGACTGAATGCTTTTCTTCAATCTTCCATTGATCATAAATCCAGTTCCATATTGCCCGGTTCGTTTCTCAGATCCTGAGTAGTATAATGTGAAATCCTTATTATCAATTTTACCATCACCTTTCCATCTTACTTCCTGAAGGGCTATTATATCGAATTAAAATTTCTTAGCTTCCTCTGCAATCTCCATCATTTTCCCTGGTTGGTGCATAGTTCTAATGTTCCAAGTACCCATCTTGATTTTATTCTTTAACCGTGTTTCGTTGCCGAGTCGTCTCCATGAATTAGATCCCATCTTCCGAGGCATATCTTTAGGATTCGTGACATGTAGTTCTTTTAAGCCGCCAACCCTATGCTTAACCCACTCGCTGGTGGACCGGGTTTGATATCGGGGTTTCCTTCCTCTAGGGAGGTTGGTATTCATTATACCTGAAGGGTCCTCCCAACTCTTGGTTTTCTGTCGGGGTTTACCTTCCCTTAGCCCAGTTCTCCCGTTTTAAGGCGCCGGAGATTCGCCTTTCGTCCTTCCCCGTTAGGTATGACGTAGGCTCTCACCCTGCGTCGTATCCAGGGCCGCCACGAGGAGGAGAGGATAGGACTTGTTGTCTTAGCTTTATCACATGGCTCTCTGTTACGGAGGGGCATTTCCTGGTATTTATTGGTATGTGTCTTTGGACATCAACACATCCCACCAGGTCCCAAGACAACCCATTCTGGCTCCTCGACTACACAACAATATTATACAAAATCTTTAATCACGAGACAGAGGCTTTAGAAATACGAAGAGGTAAAGGAAAAAAAAACTTATTGAAAAGTTCTATCATTCCTCAACGTTTATTACAAGAATTCCTTTGTTGATAAGTTAAAAGTTGTTCTTTTCAGTCTTAGCCATGTTAAAGAAAACGAGAAATATTTCTGTAAGTCAAGTGGAAAACTTAAGTAATTCTAGTAAAACTCTATTAATTCTGCAAAAGAAAGATTTTAATTAATGGGAAACTGTCTTATAAACTACCGTATTGTCCGGCGTATAAGACGACTTTTTAAACCAGGAAAATCTTCTCAAAAGTCGGGGGTCGTCTTATACGCCGGGTGCTGAAACTTACGAGCCGGACTGGAGAATCTGCGGTCGCCGCATATGGTGGGGGGAGCTCAAAAACGGCCGCATCCCCGCCGTATGCGGCACCCGTGTGAAAGCAGCAAGGACGGCGCTGTACAAGTACGTTAGAAGAAAATCCACTCACCAGGATTCGTGCAAAGAAGTGACTTAACGCGGTCCCGATGACGAGGTGAGGGGGCGCCCTCACCGGGAAGGTGTAAGTGAAGGGCGGAGCAAGGTGCAGGCGTCCGTCCCGGGGTATGGAAAAAAGAGATAGAGCGGAGACAGAATAAACAAGACTACAGTTAAGAAATGCTATGATTTTAGTGAAAGTCTAAAATAATGTAGCATTAAAATAATTCACCAGAATAAACAAAGCTGCAGTTACTTGGAGACAGGGAGAGCTGACCAATCCAAGCAGGCGTTGTATACAACAACCAGCCAATCGCCGATAAGATACATCGCTTTTAAAGGAAAAGTTTAATCCACTTGCACTGTTCTATGTTTACATGTTTGATGACAAACAGCGTTATGTTTATAAGTGACAGTTTTCCTGCTAAGTATCTGCATGTCATAAGCATTTGAATTAAAATTACCATATTGAAATCAAATCTGATGTTTTTTTTAATTTCTATTTGGTGTGCGTTGGAAGAGGGGTAGTCTTATACGGCGAGTATATCCCAAACTCTATATTTTAATTGGAAAAATTGGGGGTCGTCTTATACGCCGGACAATACGGTAATTACAAAGCTGAGAAAACTACCTCTTCCAGTTACCATAAGCACCCACATGATTTTTTTTCAGGGAGAGGCAAAATATATTGGCAATGAAAAAAAGTTTGTAAAATTGTACTTTATATCCTGAAATTATATAAAATAAGTATCAGTAAACTAAAGTAATTAGTTACAATAAAACTCACCAGTTTTCTATCATTTAATCCTATTGAGAGAAAAAAAATCTTTTGGCTTTCATTTAAATTGAAAATTTGGGGGGAAAGGGGGGAGGACAAATGATTCCCTCCCCCCCTTTTGCCCTTAGGTGCAGGCACCCATGCCTATTACGAGCTTTGCAAGGGCCATACGAAGACATACTGGGATTTGTAACTAAATTGATTGACAATGCTTACCTTGCAAGGAAGTATTTTACACATTTGGATCAAGTCCCTTCCTCCTAAATTACAGGAGGAACAAAAACCTTTAAACAAAGATAACGGTTCCCTCTTTTTATTAGTTAAAAATTTGTATAAATTGACAAAGCCAATTTTTGATATAAAATTTAAAATATATCTTAATCATTTTACAGTATTCGTTAGCTTTGTTAAAAAAAGTTGTCCATGCATTTTCTTTCATCAAAGCATATTGGCTTGGGGGTACATTGTACTGTGGGTGGCATTCCCAATATCACATTAGCTGTCCGATGCTTCCCCGCAGGCAACAAGCTCTCCAGTCTAAGAGCAGTACATGTAGAGGGTGTTTTAAGGCACAGACAACAGTCAATGACAGCTTCTACAAAGAAGTGTCAGTAAAAAAAATGTATAATTTTAATATAGGGTCGGCAATGCATCGTTTATGATTTAATACCCATTGTTGCATTAGATATTTTACTTCATTAATTGATGGACCCGTGGTTTCACCTGGGATTTCTCCACAGATGCAGGTCGCAGAGATGCCTCCAACAGTCCCTGTCCTGTGCCTTCCTCCTCCAGGTTCTTCCCAACATCTTGACCAAAGGATCCTCCCATCTCGTCGGTGGTCTTCCACGTTTTCTTTTTGTTCTAGGTATCCAGTTGGTGATCCTGTATATCCATCTATCGTCCCTTAATCTCGCCACATGTCCAGCCCATCTTCTCTTTTTGTCATATATCTGATCGACCACATCCTTCAATCCAGTTCTTCCACGTAAATCCGAATTTTTGACATGATCCAGTTTGCTCACACCACAAATTTTTCGCTCCATTAGATATATGATGCATTATTGCACACACAATATAATATTTATCCAATGTAATGATACTGTGTACATGGATTGTGTAGGACGTTCTAAAAATTACAAAGAAAAAAAGATTCCAATATTTATTGCATGTATGATTAAACGTAATAAAATACAAATAGGTAACAACTGATACAGAAATAAATGTTCAACGAAACCTCCATCAACAACAGACATCTAAAGTGAATGTTTGAAATGTCCACCACCTGCCTCATTCAGGCGTGCAAGTGTTGGGATAGTGAATGTCGAATCCACTGACAAATGTTCCAATACTGACAGTGTTTTCCAAGTTACCTGAAAACCGTTGTCAGCTGTGCTATCGTGGGCATGCCCAATTGATAAATGATGTTTTTTTTCATATATCCCAAAGATAAAAATCCAGACGATTTAAATCCAGGAACTATGAAGGCCAAATAACAGACCTCCCCAACCAATTCAACATTGTAGAGTGATAGTTAAGGTAAACCCGGACTTGATGATGAAAAGGATCTGGAGCTCCGTAGAGCATAAACCGTAATTACCTTCTAATTTCAAGATTAACATTTTCCAGCATCTCGATTAAGTGTCTTTGAAAGAAATCACTTCGCCATTTAGCAGAGAATGGAAGAAGCAGGGATCAATTATCTACTCATCCAAATTACCGGTTTGTACATCTAAAGAAAATTGCTGTTGGTGTTTTCTTTGGATGAACCCATATGGGTTTTTATTTGCCAATAATGCACTTTATGAAAAATCCATAATACCATTTCGGAAACGACGTTTCATCAGTGAATAAAATGAAAGATGCAAAGTTAATAGTATCCATACAGAGAACAAGAAACCAACGATTGAACTGCAGCCTTGAAAGATAATCTACAGCAACTAACTCTTAGATCCGTTGAAGATGATAGGGGAACAATAGCTCCTCATGAAGTATTTTTCAAACCGTTGCATGCGAAATTCCTTGTTCTCGCCTACTGTCCTACTACTTATTCCTGGAACAGCGACTGCTGCATCAAGGATTCAATTTTTTTTCTTTCTGATGTTGAACACTTTTGGCCTTTCACTGTGGCTCAAATTTGCCCCTTTCAGATGTTCATTTATGGCAACAAATGTACTGTGAGGTATTCACTTACCTTGAAAATGTTCTTGGAATAGCCAGTGCTTCACATCCATTTCCATTAGCCAATCCATATATCAGATACATGTCTGCCGTTTCAGAAAATGAATACAAACTCATACTGCTAGCAGTTATGCAAAGACACTTAATCGAGACACACACGAAAATAAAAGCAATTTTTCTTTAGATTTTTAATAACACATTCACAATAAAATTTAGCATAAGCTTGTAACAATGACTGACATGGCACTATTCACCATGAGCATGGATGCTGAAACAAACAAAACAATTCCATAACACATTGTTCACCTTCTGCATCATCAAATAGTCCTTACGTTCAATATTGATATTTAGAAAAACATGCATTTTCGATTCTATGTTTAGTGGACATATTTTACGGATTTTATAGAACCTGACACTTGTTGGTACCTTTAAAAAAAAACATCCTATATATTTCAATGGTTTTAAGTTGCACAAGAATCTCTTAATTCTATTTGTACATTATACAGAATGTATTATTAAATCCATATAGTCCAATTTACCTGCTATTTTAAGGAATGTGATTGATTTCTACCAAATCAATTCATTCACAGATGCCAAATGGTGTGTACACAAATTTATTGTAAGAATGAAATGAATTACTGAAGTAATTTGTTGTGTTGAAAGACACTTGAATGGGTAAAAAAAGTTTTTGATTTGGGAATCTGAAATGCATTAATGGATATTCTTTTATTTCTTATAAATATCAATTTTCCTGAAGTTTCCCAGAATGCATCCCTTGTACTTAAAGAATTTCCTGTCACTGCTTTAACCTAAGTAAAACAATGTTGTGCAAATGCCGCACTGGCATCTAAGAATCGGAAATGGATAATAATCGAATAGATACGGTAGAAAGTACAAACTCAAGTAGAAACTTAAGAAACTAGATAATAAACTTCTTCAAGAACAGTCTAGTTAGAGTTAGCTGTCAGTTATCTATTCCAGATTAAAACTGATTAACGAAAGACTGAAATTTGTCAACAATTAAAATAATAAACTTAGGAATGGGTGTTTGGTAGGGCTTACATTTGCAAAAGCAACAGCAAATTTTAGGAATTAATTCTCTAAACTCTGTGCAATCACAATGTAGGGATGAAATCTGAAGTGATTCTTTGTTAGTTTCAAAGATAGATGCATAATATACTATTCAATTCAAGTTGCAAAACTGTTTTTTTTTGTAGGGAAAAGAAGAATTACGACTCAATTAAGTTCTGTTCTTTGGTATTTGAAATTTCTTAGAAAACTTATAGTCCAACGAATAGAGACCAAAAAAGGGGGGGGTTACCTTACAAAAGGTCCGGTAGTTCTGATTTTTTGATATGTTTTCTAGGATTGTTAGTAAGTGTTTAAAATGCAAAATGCACAATTCTTCCCCCGCCGCGCCCGCCGCCATCTTAAAAAAACCAAAAAAAATCGGCACTTTGTTTAGATTTTCGCTTATAACGTCTGTTTGGTGATTTTAGCTACAAAAGAGTTCTACGCAATGTTGTAGAGAATACAATTTCCTGCAATTTAGTTTTTAAATTTTGTTTCTAGGACTGATAGTTACGGAGATATAGACTTTTTGAAAAAAAAAAAAAAAACACGCACTTTTCGGAAATTTGTCAAACTTTGAACTTCAGGACGCTGTAATTCAGTTATGGCCTATTCTAGGGAAACAAGTATCAGAATAAAATTTGTAGGGAATTTAGTTACCTACAAAACGCATGTATATTTTTATGAACCAACCCTACGAGTGTTGTGTAAAATCAAAAATCAAGAACAACGGAATATTGCTGGTTTTTGCTGTTTTGACGCACTAGTCCATCAAATACAGACCAAAGAGTGGGGTACCTTACAAAAGGTTCGGTAGTTCTGATTTTTTGATATGTTGTCTAGGATGGTTAGTAAGTGTTTAAAATGCAAAATGCACAATTCCTCCCCCGCCGCGCCCACCGCCGTCTTAAAAAACCAAAAAAAATTGGTACTTTCTTTAGATTTTGGCTTATAACTTCGTTTTGGTGCGTTGTAGCTACAAAAGAGTTCTACGCAATGTTGTAGAGAATATAATTTCCTACAATGTAGTTTTTATATTTTGTTTCTAGGACTGATAGTTACGGAGATATGTTTGTATTGAAGAAATAAACAAAAACGCACTTTCTGGAAACTTGTCAAACTTCTAACTTTAGGACACTGTAATTCAGTTATGGCCTATTCTAGGGAAACAAGTATCAGATTAAATGTGTAGGGAATTTAATTACCTACAAAACGCAAGTAAATTTTTTGATCCTACGGAGAGTGGGGTAAAAAAAAAATCAAAAACAACGGAATATTGTGGTTTTTGTTATTGTGACGCACTGAGTATCTAAAAAAAATTCACCAATTACCTTCCAGTGTTGGCTTGAAATTGGAATGTATACCAACCCTACTTGAGTTTCTGACATGAAACTAAAGATGCTGACAGGTTGATAGTTGCCACAGCTAAATGCCTCTCCCCCACGTACGACGCCGTCGTCATTGTCGGTGAAGACATTGACCTACTCGTCCTGCTGACTGCCACAACACCTGCGGTCAGCAATGTCTACCTCAAAAAACCAGCGAGAGGGAAACAGCCAGACGCAATCTACTCCGCCTCCTCCTACAAGTTTAACTCCACAGGCTGTGTCTTGCTCCTGCACGCAATATCGGGCTGCGACACCACTTCAACCATTTTGGGGTTTGGAAAGAATAAATTCTGCCAACTTTTTAGGAAAGACCCATCATTGCTGTAGCAGGCGGAGAGGTTCGGAGACCTTGCTGCTACTCCCCACGAAATTTCAGCAGCAGGGGAGAAAATCTTGGTATCCCGGTATGGTGGCAGTAACGAACAGTCATTGAGTCACTTTGCCATAGCAAATTCATGACTAGTACCATCAAGCTCAATCTGGCTAAACTACCTCCGACCACTGATGCAGCACATTTCCACTTCCTGAGTTCATACCAGCCGGTCATGGAGTGGATGGGGATTGTCAAAGACCCCGATCGAGTGGGGCTGGTGTAGAGGAGCTCGAGAACTGGAACCCATCAGAACGAGTAGCGACGAGTAGTTCCTCCAAACCTGCTTAAGACCATCTCATGCAGATGCACAACTGGCTGTATGGGAGCATGTGGCCTCAACTGTTCCGCCCTATGCAAATTCTGTGCTGGCCAAGAATGTGACAACAGGAATGAGGTCCTCGTCGACGACGAAGACGACGACAATCGAGTAATTTCGCCATTTGACGAAAATGAAGACCCCGACTTCATTAACTCACCCCCTATGAAACGAGCGAAGCGGATGTAAATTTGTTTTCTTTTCAGTTTTAGTTCAATTAAATTTTGTACGATTTTGGTATGATTATTAATGCCTTTTGTTCTTACTTTGTTTACATACATGCATCTTTAAAAAATGTATCTGCTATATTGGTGGGATATTTTAAATTGAACATCCGCTCTCACCAGTAGATATTCCAGTGAAACAGTATCTGCCTCACGAACATTGCGCTGTAACATGTCAGAAACTCAAGTAGGGTTGGTATACACTCCAATTTCAAGCCAACACTGGAAGGTAATTGGTGATTTTTTTTTAGATACTCTGTGCGTCACAATAACAAAAACCACAATATCCCGTTGTTTTTTTTTGTTTTTTTTACCCCACTCTCCGGAGGATCAAAAAATTTACATGCGTTTTGTAGGTAATTAAATTCCCTACACATTTAATCTGATATTTGTTTCCCTAGAAAAGGCCATAACTGAATTACAGCCAGGGCCGCCCAGAGGGAGGGGCAAAAGGGGCAGATTGCCCCGGGGCCCCACAAAAAGAGGGGCCTCATGAGGCCCGAGGGGCCCGCCATATTGATTGACTTTTTGTTTTGGTTGATAAAATAGGATTGACCTTTTTTTTTTTTTGGTTAAAGATTTTTGGGGGGGGGGGGGGGCACAAATCCAAATGTTACCCCGGGGCCACCACTAGTCTCTGAGCGGCCCTGATTACAGCGTCCTAAAGTTAGAAGTTTGACAAGTTTCCAGAAAGTGCGTTTTTGTTTATTTCTTCAAAACAACCGTATCTCCGTAACTATCAGTCCTAGAAACAAAATATAAAAACTACATTGTAGGAAATTGTATTCTCTACAACATTGCGTAGAACTCTTTTGTAGCTACAATGCACCAAAACGAAGTTATAAGCCAAAATCTAAAGAAAGTATCAATTTTTTTTTTGGTTTTTTAAGATGGCGGCGGGCGCGGCGGTGCGGCGGGGGAGGAATTGTGCATTTTGCATTTTAAACACTTACTAACCATCCTAGACAACATATCAAAAAATCAGAACTACCGGACCTTTTTGTAAGGTACCCCCCTCTTTGGTCTGTATTTGATGGACTAGTGCGTCACAATAGCAAAAACCAGCAATATTCCGTTATTCTTGATTTTTGATTTTACACAACACTCATAGGGTTGATTCATAAAAATATAGATGCGTTTTGTAGGTAACTAAATTCCCTACAAATTTTATTCTGATACTTGTTTCCCTAGAATAGGCCATAACTGAATTTCAGCGTCCTGAAGTTCGAAGTTTGACAAATTTCCGAAAAGTGCGTTTTTTTTTTTTGTGTTTTTCAAAAAGTGCATATCTCCGTAACTATCTGTCCTAGAAACAAAATTTAAAAACTAAATTGTAGAAAATTGTATTCTCTACAACATTGCGTAGAACTCTTTTGTAGCTAAAATGCACCAAACAGACGTTATAAGCTAAAATCTAAACAAAGTGCCGATTTTTTTTGTTTTTTTTAAGATCGCGGCGGGCGCGGCGGTGGAGGAATTGTGCATTTTGCATTTTAAACACTTACTAACCATGCTAGACAACATATCAAAAAATTAGAACTACCGGACCTTTTGTAAGGTAAAACACCTCTATTCGTTGGACTATTATTTGAAAAAGCATCAGTGAATGAATAACTGACCTAATAAGGCACAGACATACAATAAGACTACGAATGAATTCACAGTCAACTCTAAAAGATGGATAGCGAATTATCATAACCACATTACTTTATGCAGTTGTCAAAGGTTGACATTTAAGATTTGTAATGGCAGCCATACTTCTCCCTACAATATTCTAAAAAGCCCATTTACTTGAAAGAAAAATAATATCACAAAATACTTCCTTCTATGTTCTCAAGACGGTATTTAAAGTGTATTTATCAAAACCTGAAGTCAGACAATCCTTATCCCATCACACACTATATCTTGAACATTTCCTTAAAATGAACTTTGGCAGATATCATCATTGCATACGAACACACAAATAAAAGCCAAAAGTAGTGATTATACATGCTTTGCTGTACATGTAAGGATGAGGGTTCTGATAAAGAGGTCTTTTGGAAATTGGAGTCTTCAATAACTTACAATATCTTGAATACTATTGTAATTAAAAATCTAAAACTTTCTACAATAGAAGAGAAAACATTTCAATTATTAAAGTTCTTTTTAAATTATAATTGATAGTTTTGATAATAATAATAGCAATCAAACTGACGATAAAAAATTGTTTTAATTGTAATATTTCTGAAGATCTACCGGTTTGATATTAAAACCTTAAATGTAATTCAGAGTATAATTTTGTTTTTCTTGGCGGAGACATTTTTCTTATTTTGTCAATACTTTTTTTTTTAAAAATAAAATCTATTTCAAACTTTATGAATTTCAAATAAATAAAGGAAAAGAAAAACAGCACCTGAACAAAAGAAGAAGAAATTGCCTTTCTGATTTTAGATTATGGGGAGGAGTTGGGAATGGCCGTTTCGTCCTGCAACGGACTCATCAGCCCATAATCTAAAATCAGAAAGGCAATTTCTTCTTCTTTTGTTCAGGTGCTGTTTTTCTTTTCCTTTATTTATTTACTATTTTCCCAGCACGTTAAATTTTTTTTTTTTTTGAACTTCAACTTTGATAATTTTTATTTTTCAGATTTCCTATTTATTTTTATTGAAAAATGGCTGCAACAAGAAGTAATAGCATTTATGAATCTTAAAACAATTTTTATTTTCCAAAATAAGGTATATTTTTTTAATAAAATACCAACAAATTTCTCATATTTCCGGACATAGAAAATAAGTTTACAAATTTTAGCACCAGTTGGTGTCAAGATAGCCAAAAAACCAGCCATTTTTCAATAAAAATCAATAGGAAAGCTGAAAAAAATTCTCAAAGTTAAAAATCAAAGTTTGAAATAGATTTTACTTTTTTAAAAAAAAGTATTGACAAAATAAGAAAAATGTCTCCGCCAAGAAAAA
>JAFIDM010009631.1:4003592-4039106 GCA_023159025.1 Thereuonema tuberculata
GCATATAAGGTCACTTTTGTCTGTGATTTCAGTGCCACACTGATTCAATTCCAAGAATTTTTCCGTGGGTACAATCTTTTATCGGCGTCATTTCTCCTACTGATGGAGGGGAGAGCTTTTCCATGCCTGGAGCGAGTGGGAAGGATATTTCTCTGCTCCCATCGCGTCACGTGTCTATTTGTTCACCAGGAAGTCGAAGGAAAGGATCTCATTCCAACCGTTTTTGTGCTTGTGTTACGATGTCGACAAAAAGAAAAACGATGTTTCTATCAGAGAAAAAGAAAATCTTGGAAGATTTTTGATTTTTTGTCCTCGCATACTGTTGCAGAAACATGTAATGGAAAGAGAAAAAGGAAGCGTTAATCACCGTAAGAGAAAGTTGAAGAAGGCCTTCTCCAATGGATAAAATTTGCTAGAGCGCATAATGTGCCAATATCGTGCTTAGTACTGAAAGAAAAAGCTCTACAAATAGCTGCCGAATTAGAAGAGAACGATTTTATGGCGAGAAATGGATGGATACAGAGATTTAAATTAAGACATGACTTAATTTTTAAAACAGTGTGTGGTGAACCTGGGACGTGGATGATAGCGTTTTAAGTGATTGGAAGAAATCCGTGTTAGATGACATTTCAAAGCGGTATGAACATTTCGATATTCAATGATGATGAATGTGAACTTTTATTCCGAGTCTTTCCCAACAAAACTCTTACTTTCAAGAAAGAAAAATGTATACCGTAGGGGGAAAAAAAAGTAAAGACTGACCATTTTTTTAGGAGCTAATATGGATGGCTCTGAAAAACTGAGATAGCTAGTTTTCAAAAAATTTCAAAAGCCACGTTGGTTAAAAATTTCAAGTCTTTACCTTTGGATCATGATGCAAACAAAAAAGCATGGATGAATGCTAACATATTTGAGAAAACTATACGGCGTTTCGATAGATACTTTTTGAAAAATGAAAGAAAAGTTGTTTTCATCGCAGACAATTGCCCTACTCATATCAACATACCTCAGTTGAAATCAATTGAGCTTGTTTTCTTACCCCCAAATGTTACCAGTGTTTTGCAACCTTTTGATCAGGGAGTCATTCAAAATCTGAAAAATGAACTACAGAAAGCTCCTTCTGAAAGACTTGATTTCAGCAATTGATGAGAAAACATTTTTTCACGTGTCTGTGTAATTTTAGATGCAATTTTTTATATTCATAAAAGTTGGAGCTTGGTGTCAAACACATGTATTTCAAATTGCTTTCGACATGCTGGTTTTCAATTTTCTACAAATAGTGTGGATGAAATAACAGATGAAGATGATATTCCTTTAACTGTTTTAATACAAGATCTCAAAAATTGCAGATGTGCTATAGAAGTTTAAAGTGAATACGTGAGAATTGATGATGAAATTGCTACCACTTCTCAAGCTTCGATTTCCGAAATTGTTTCGCAAGTTTTAGATTCTAATGCATTAGAAAGTGAGGATAACGACAGTGATACTAAAAGTGAAGTGGTGACACAAGCAGAAGCGCTAAGAGCATTAAATGTCGTAAGACATTTTTTTACGAGCCATGAGGGAGCTGAAGAATATTTTCAGAAACTACAAAACTTAGAAAACATTGTACAAAAGATGAAACTAAAATCGCGACCGTCCTGTATTATGGATTATTTTAAGTATGGTCGTTGTACATCAGTACTTTGCTTGAGCATACTAGTACTATTTGTATACAACTTTCTTCCGAATTAAAATTTTTAAAAAATAATTTCTTTCTGATTCCTGATTTTAATTGGTTGAACTAAATTAAAAAATTATAACTTAATAAACTGATATTTTTGTACGTATTAAATTTTACGAAGAATTATACTGTATTTATATAATACTTATTTATTGACAAAAGCCTATGAATTGGTTATGTCACTTTCGCGAGGTCCCAAAGGGTCACCTTATATCGAGGTCCGATTGTACTTTAGAGAATGAGGACTTTGACACTGAAAAATCTGTATTACAAGTTCGTGAATATTTATGGACAAAGAACATTTTTTTTTTTAGAAACGGATTTTAATAGAATTACCAAAAATTTATTTATATAAAAAAAATGCTTCAAAACAAATTTATTTTTGAAAACAAACAGCATCCAATGAATCTGCATTGATATTTAGAAAGGCTTTGATGAAAACGTTTTTTATTATGATTATTTGATAGCACGTAAAAAAAAAATTAATCTCAAACAATTTAAAAAAAAAAAAATATTAAAACTTAGGCCTAACTATTGCAGTAATAATAAATATCTTAAACATAAATCATTATTTCATGAATTTTTTTTTAACATTTAGGTGTTCGTCAAGTTTTTTTAAGCTGAAAATATCGAGTAATACCTCGACAACCCCCAAAAAATTGACTGTTTTTGAATTTTAATTTAATTAATTACTGAATATTTTGAAAATTAAACTCAAGAAAATAGAAATCCAACCTGCTTCACAAGTTCATATTTAAATTTTCAGAATTTTAGATGCATTGGTAAAATAAATATATAAAAGAAATGAAAGGTTTGCAGTTGCCTGAATTGCTTGAGTCACTTTAATGAGCTTCGGCTGGTTGAGTGTCTGGCCGCACTGCCATGATCGCTTCGTGTATAAAGGCAAGCGATCTTGGCCGTGCGACCATGGTCTCTTCGTGTAAAAGAGCACTAAACATTGAAAAGTGCATTTAGATCCCATCCACCTACTGATGCTTGATAGTATGTAATGTAAATATTAAAAATAAAATGATTTTAAACATTGCTTAATTATACTTTAACACTAACAGATCATGAAAGTAATAACCATTGGTATACTGTAATTTAAAAAATTGGTATGATAAAAAAAAAAATATATTTTATGCTATCCACGAAAAAATGGCAACTTATTCATATCTTAAGCCAATCTGTGATGAAAATGGTTTGGCAAAGGAATACAGTTTGTATAAAGGCCATAAGGTGACAGCTTTTATGTCTCAAGTTTTATGAAAAAGCTAAACTGAGGTTTAAAGAGATTCTCCTGATTTGAGGAAAAAGAGTAACTGAATAACTGATGATAAAGAAAGTGAAAAGTTTTACACTGCCGTAGAATCAATTCAGTTTCACTGCCTAATTTGTTTAGGATTAAAAAACCTTAATGTTTTCTTTCAAAGGTAAGAATATTCCACTAGACAAGAGGAGGGCCTAATCATTTGATTGTACAGTTTATTTTCTTTTAACGTTAATAGAAAATTTTAACATCATCAAGAAAATTCTGTTTTTCCATTAAAAAAAAACAATAATAAAATTGATACTTGGGTATCTTTTGGTTCAGTATGTACCAAATCAACAGGAATCTTCCTTACAAGTACGTAGAAAATCTACGAAATAGAAATACTTCAATAGTTTTTGGAGGATTAGAGAAAAAATCTAATTTCCTTTATTGCTGCCAATAATTTTCCAATAAGGTGCCATTTCTTCAGATCTGTCGATATCCTTCCTCAAATTGATCAATGATGCTGAATATAGATAAGATACTATGGATGCAGAATGACAAGCCTGAAGATTGGGAACTGTATGGTTATCTCTCAGATGATCACTCCAAACTACCATTGTTCCCTTAATGACCATTTGCAACATAGAGGGTGTTGCACAAAAATGTATCCACATTTTGAATGATTATAAAGTCTGTATTTATTAGCATACAGTTACTTTCAACGTTCACAATAAACTACATAAATGTATTTTTTTTTATACTAGACATTGCTGGCAACGGAGAATCGTTTCGTTTGGTATTTGGGCACATTCTCTTTCAATGGCTACTACTCGTAATTCAACAATGGTTTGAGGTTTTTTAGCATAAATTTTATTCTTGAGACATCCCCAAAAGAAAAAGTCTAGTGGTGTGAGGCTTGGTGAACGTGCAGGGTAATCTACAAGACCTCTTCTTCACCCAACCCATCTGTTTTCTCATCAAGATAGGCCCTGGATCATCTTCCTTGAGAGCGTAGACTAATCGTGGTATGTAACTTTTCCACTGGAAGCGCTTCAGAATGTGATTGATGCTATCCTTTGGTAATCCTCATTCATGAGAAGCCTGCCGAACAGATGTTCTTGAATTTTGATGATACGGATGCAATACCCTTTCTTCCATGGCATTTCTTTGCATTAAATTGTATCAAGTGTCCCACATCCTGGCAACTTATCAACTGCTTTAAAAGTTTTTGGCTTGTCGTATTGGTCGAATGTCATGAGGCAATTCATAAAGTGAATAAATAGCAATGGAATCATTGCAAGACACTCTCCATACAAAAGAACTGTAAATAGAAATAAAATGCTTCAGGAAATAAAATACTTATCACTAACAAAGATAGATAAAATCTTATCACCTTTCCACATAATGCAAAATTTAAAGTCAAGTCAGAACTACAAAAGGACATACTTTTGTTATCTTAAGAAAAATGGACTTAGTTTTGGGCAGTAACGGGCAAGGAAATAAATTCATAAACACTACTCTCTTTTTTACATTATTTTTCAGATACTTATACTCATTGCATGGATACGGGCAGTAAACTATGCAAGTAATGCAATAGTTTCTCAGCAAGGCCTATGATGCAAACAGGCTTGAATGCAAGGATGGTGTCTCTGAGCTTGAATGCCACTTCACAGTGGTTGGTGTCATGTAGGTTTTTGCTGACTTCCTGAGCTTTGGTTGTAAAGTGGGGATGATTTTAGTGAACATCAGCTAACAGTTGTTGAAGGGCTGTCGCTTGGTCCCATGTTGGTTTCTTAAGCACGAGTGAAGAAAATATCAAGGGTCTTATATCATGACGGCTATGGAGGAGATAAAAAGGTGTGATGGACATTGCTTTATTGACAGCTAGCTGTGTTAGAAGCAAAAGTGACAAAGTGCAGGATTTGATCTGAATTGGAATGTTGGTGACTGAATACACTGGCAGTATTTTGGCAATAGTGACAAGAGGATGTGTGAAGGTGGAGGGTCTGGTAATTAAACAAAATTACTTTCATGATATGACTGAGAAAATGAGTCCTGCAATTGGTAAGGATGGCAAATGGAGGACCATGGCATAATATGATGTCCCATACAAAGAATCTGGCGACATCAGTAGTAGTGGCATTATGTAGTGCTTTTGGTAAAGATAAAGTGGAAGAAATGATCAGTGACTATGATGATTCAGTATTATCAATGATGCTTGAGAAGATCACTTGCAGGGCTGCAACTATCACAGCACATCACGCAATGGAAGGCTATCTGTAGTATCCTGTCCTGGCCAAAAATGGTCGATGAATTCGACCATAAGTTAAGCGAGCCTTAGGTTGCCAGACACTGGCTCTGCTTGACACGATTCAGTGATAAGTTGGGAGAGATGCCGAGTTTGCTATGAACCAGCAGTGGGAAGCAGGATCCGCAGCTTTCCTTGTAGAGCATATGATCAATAAACTGGTATACCTCCTTGTGAGATTGTACAGGCGTTCAACATCCAGGATAATTTTGATAAGGATGGGATCTTGTTTAGGCGATCTGTGATTACAGTGTTGATGGCATTGTTTGGGTAAAAAATAGAAAATGGTACTACAAGCACCAAAATCTAAAGACAACTGGGCTATATGATTAAATCCTGAAGTTAAAATTTTAACGTGCGCCAATTTAGAGACATCATAATTCTAAAAAACTGCCGTCGCACATATTGATGATAAAAAGACATAAAAGTTAAAACATTTTAAAAAGAAACTACTAGTTTTGGCTTCGTTATATATGAAGCCTTCATCTGGTTAAAATTCAATAAATTAAATGAAATAAATAGCTAAGGTTTGCTCCATGAGATCACCAGAAATCCTGGAATGCTGGGAAAAGGAAAGGTACATTTCATTGTGTCGGGGGAGAAAAATGTTTAAATATTGTACTTAAAAATATTAAAAAAAAAAAAAAATAATTAAAGTTTATTTTGAGCCTTTGTGTTTTCTGTGCAAACCATAATGCTTTATGTCATGAACAGATAAACAGTCATTATATGTATTAGGTTGAGTTAAAATATAGAAGAACTCCCTGCACTTACGTCGAAATTCATTGGATTCGCTATCAATAATAGAGGCACGGGAGAAGTCCAATCTGTGTCCCGTTTTTAGGGAGTATGAGGCGGTATTATAATTTAGATTGCGATTTTTTAATGCATACTCGTGCTGGTACAATCTCTTTTTTAATTTTTGCCTGGTTTCTGCAATATACTTAAAGGGGTGGCCATTGGCACACGGGATGTAGTAGATTACCCCTTTCCGTTCCAGGGGATCACCTGTTTCGCGGGTATTCCCAAAATTTCCACATAATTTGGCCAGGGTGTTATTGCTGGGAGATGTCAAAATGATTATGGCTCCGCAATTTTTTAGATAAAACAGGGAAAAGGGTGGAAAGGAATGGAAATAAATTTTCTTTTGTCCGGAGGGGATAAAGTTTCTTTATCTTTTTTCTGGTATCGATCCTGAGTAAAATGGGCTATATATTCAGGATCAATACCAGAAAAAAGATAAAGAAACTTTATCCCCTCCGGACAAAAGAAGATTTGTTTCCATTCCTTTCCACCCTACCCTTTTCCCCGTTTTATCTAAAAAATTGCGGAACCATAATATCATTTTGACATCTCCCAGCAATAACACCCTGGCCAAATTATGTGGAAATTTTGGGAATACCCGCGAAACAGGCGACCCCCTGGAACGGAAAGGGGTAATCTACTACATCCCGTGTGCCAATGGCCACCCCTGTAAGTATATTGCAGAAACCGGGCAAAAATTAAAAAAGAGATTGTACCAGCACGAGTATGCATTAAAAAATCGCAATCTAAATTATAATACCGCCTCATACTCCCTAAAAACGGGACACAGATTGGACTTCTCCCGTGCCTCTATTATTGATAGCGAATCCAATGAATTTCGACGTAAGTGCAGGGAGTTCTTCTATATTTTAACTCAACCTAATACATATAATGAATGTTTATCTGTTCATGACATAAAGCATTATGGTTTGCACAGAAAACACAAAGGCTCAAAATAAACTTTAAATTTTTTTTTTTTTTTTTTTAAATAATTTTAAATACAATATTTAAACATTTTTCTCCCCCGACACAATGAAATGTACCTTTCCTTTTCCCAGCATTCCAGGATTTCCGGTGATCTCATGGAGCAAACCTTAGCTATTTATTTCATTTAATTTATTGAATTTTAACCAGATGAAGGCTTCATATATAACGAAGCCGAAACCAGTAGTTTCTTTTTAAAATGTTTTAACTTTTATATCTTTTTATCATCAATATGTGCGACGGCAGATTTTTAGAATTATGATGATTAAATCCTATATATATGAAGTTTAGTTGATTAGCAAATTATGCTTTGTTATTTAGGCTCCATTTTCTACAAAGGCCCTTAACATGCACCTATAACATATATCTATAAACATCAAATTGCATTGGTAAACACCGAAATCTGAAGTGAAGTACATGATAAAAGTAGACTTTTAAATAGGCCTCTCACTAAATAGTAGTTGTTGATACCATGATACCAGGACCTGGGAGTTTTCGGAATTCATGCAAGTTTGAATTTTTTTTTTGCTTGCAGTTACAAAAAGGAAAGAAGAAAATGAAAATAATGGAATTACTGACTAAGCCAGCACTGTACTACAATCACAATGGCTGCTTATTCATATAAATCAGACATATGTACTTAAAAAGTTGCATTACAATTCACTGATCATAAGCAAGTGGCAGTTTTAGGGTCACTTGTCTAACCTGACTACTAAGGTCAATTATCTAAACTATCACTCGGTAGTGTAAATCTTATATTGAGACCTGAACTGCACATGGGACTTGCTTTTAAATGTGAAATTTAATATCGATCAGTGTATTACTTTCATTTTTTTAAGGGCACATTGTAATTTATATTTTCGAGTAGTCCATAAGTTGTTATTGTTAGTATCTATCCTACTACAGGCCTATGCAGGCCCTTGGGATTATGGGAGGTACGATTCCATATATTTAATGACCAACAGGACTAAGTTGAGGTTGAGTGGTCTTTAACGCCCCGGGAAAGAAACCAAAGAGCCATTTTAAAGCAGTATGGGTGGATCCAACTGGGAAGAATTTAAAGCGGAAAAACTCAAGGGCATTACTACTTGGCTACCGGGCTAACAATTCAAAGGAAGGTTGAAGAAAGAACAGTTGAATATCTGCAAGTTTGGGTTTATGAATACCAAAGTCTAATCTCAAATAAAATTATACTGAGGTCCAAAATGTGAAGTTTGATAAACAAAGTAGAAGGTGATTGTAATTAAACTTGGCCTATTCAGAGCACTCTGTATAAGCGGATTGACACCAACATTTGTATACAGACTATTCAAAGATTGTGGTAATGATTATGCAAAAAAAGCTTCCCACTACAGCAAAATACACGAAAAAAAAAAAAAAAAAAAGCACAGTAAATAACTAAAACCAACCTAAAATGATATTTTAAACTTTTAATTTTGCATTTATCAACATTATGAATAAACTTAGTGGAAAACAACTGCACATTTAGCGCTGCAATAAGCAAAAACGCAATCTCATTTTATAAGCACCCACATTTCAGCAGAGTTTTGGGTATAAAAATGATTACAGCTTATGAATTCCTTTTTTAGCAGCTACAATGGCTATCACTTTACCGGAACATTCTTTAATTGTGAAACTTTTTACAAAAACCATGGTTATGGCTGAGGTTCATGAATTTCGCCGTTGTAAGAACTTACACCACAGACCAATGACTGCACAAGCTGTGAGTAACATGATACATCGATTCGAGAAAACTGGATCATTAGGAGTTCAACCTGGCAGAGGATGCATGCCTATCACTGAAGATGTTTCGACGACTGTTGTTGAACAGTCAACAACTCATGTTTTTGGCGCCTGTAATGGAGTGTCATGACACTCCATGTATCGTACAGCACACTGTGATGGAAGGTATTGTGACAGATAGTGCAATTTTTTTTTTCTATACAAGATCAGCCACAAGCACCAGCTGCCAACAAGGATCATCAACTCACCTTTGCATTGACCGCTCTTGCCAGAATAGAAGTTGATGTCTTGTGGCTGTGGAACATCCTGTGAAGGGACGAGGCACATTTTTATCTTAATGGAATAGTTAACATCCAGAATTGTTGCATTAGGGCCAAGGAAAATCCTTGTGTTTTCCAAGAGTTTCCCCTGCACTCTCCTAAATCTGGTGTGGATTACTTTTACATTTATCATAGAACCATTATTCTTCAAAGAAGTTGCTCCTAATGGCCCTGTGATGATATAATATGCTCCAGAATTTTGTCGTACCCAAACTTCAACAGCGACATTGCCTTGTGTCTACAACTTTCATGCAAGATGGTTTGATCCCCCATATTGGACTCTAATGTACATATCACTAATCATCTCGATCATTTCCTATTGCCTGGCCATCACATTCTTTGGATCTCAATCCATGTGATTTCTTATTGTGGAGTCATTTAAAGAATATGGTTTACCATGGAAACGTTGCAGATTTGCCAGACTTAAAGGACCGTATTATGCTACATGTGCGAAGCATCATGGGGGATCAGTTGCTGTCAGTCGTTCAACACATTGTTCATCCTTCGCAAATTTTACAACTTCATGATAGGAACATATCAAGCAATATTCCTTACATCACTAAACAGTCAGTGCAGCAGGCATGTCCTGTATGGAATGAATAAATGCTTTTTGATTGTGTTTTTATTGATTATTATTTATTCATGTATTTTGCTGTAAAGTGCCCCTAAGGGAACTTTGTTAAACTAATTTTTTTTTCCTGCATAATCCTTTTCTGCATCCTTTGAATAGTCTGTATACAAATTTTAGTGTCACTTCACTTATTGGTTACAGCTTTGGAGTGCTCTGAATAGGCAAAGTTTAATTGTGATAATCTTGTATTATTCTTTGAGTTACTTCAAGAAACAGTATGTCACCCCTATTGTGAAGATCGACAAACAGGGGCTACAAACACCAAAATCTAATCAGGGCTAACAAAATTTAACACTGAAATTTTAAGTTTGATGCTGATCAGTGAATTTCTTTTAAGTTATTTATTTTTGAATGCTGTGGCTCTCAGGTCAAGTGATTCTTAAAATAGACCTGTATATTCCAAGTTGAATAGTCTAGATTGGCTAGTAATTTTTGGAGTTAAATTCTCAACAGATTCAAAATATATATAATAATAATAATAATCATCTCAATAACATTGTAGAATAATATAATGTACAAGAAATTAAGAGATAGCTCAGAAGTGAATGATGAAATTTTATACAAGTAATTTTAAATGCTCCCATAGCTGAAGTTTCTTGCATTCACACACACATCACTCAAAAAAGCCTAAATTTTTTTTCTAGGAAAGCAAATAACATGATTTTCAATTAAAATCAGGACACGGATATTTAGTACGATTAATGTCATGCTTTATATGTTAAAGCATTTTAGTTAATGCTTAGATATATTAGAAAAAATAATAATATTGTATTTGCACGTTGCTTACATGATTACTATATTTTTCCATTACTATTATATGTAGAAAGGAAAAATAGATTTGCATTCTTTTTTGTTGGTAAAAGAACATATGAAACATTTTCCTATTGCAAGTCCACCAATTGGGATTATTTTATTGATAACATTACACAAGATAGCACTTTTCTCAAATTCTTCACTAAATAAAGAATAGTCTTTGGGAAGGTAGTGAAATTAGTATTATCAAAGTAGGAAGCATCTTATAGACCATATAATTCAAGTGGTGTCCAACTAAAAGTTCAAACTTTTTGTGATCCTCCAATATTTTGAATTTACATGACTCAAGTTCACAACTCTTATTCTACTTCAGTTGTCAGCTGAGAACATTCTCTGACATTTTATCACAAATGATAAGAGGCATCATCATATTTACATCAGATAAATACTCTGGATTTATTATTACTTTAAGGAAAATAATAATAAGAAATACATACTGATAATAAAGTATTATATTTGCTATTGTATGCTAATCATGGTTTCTCTAAAAAAACATGGCCCGAGATAAATCTTGAGCACTACACTTTATGCCCTTGTAGTAACATGAGATCACAGCCATACAGAGTTGTCAAGCAAAGCAAAAGGCCTCCAAATTTTAGCAAACCTGCAATTTCTGTGTTTCTTTCAGAGGGTATCAAAGTTTTGTGGCAGACGGTTGAAGACAACTGCTTGCAGCAATAAGTCTAACAAGGAGAGGCCATGGAGTTGTATAACATGGAATTTAATGCCCTTTTGTGATATGAAAGTACTCATGAAGTACTTAAAAAATATACTGGGGTTTATGGTCCAACAACCTGCCGTTTCGAGATATTTAATGTTTTTTTTTTTTTTTGGAGTGTTAGCTTAATGTGTCGAGAGAATGAAGTAGTGCCTTTTTGGCGCAGTAGGTAGCATACTGGACTTCTCAGCAGAAGATCCCAAGTTCAAGTCTGCTACCTGACGACTTTTCTTTTTTTGTTTCTTTTCTTTTGTGTTAATGCAGTTTCTTTTACTTTGTTTGCCCTCCTTTATTTCTATTTATTTATTTTTTTCTTAGGCAGAAATAAAAATACAGTCGGACCTCTATTTAACGAACCTCTATTTTGCGAACTTTTCTTTGGAACCAAGAACATTTTGCTAATTTCTTCGTAAAATAACCTCCAAATAGCGAAGTGCATTTTCTATTTAACGAACTTTTTCGAGGATAGAGCTGAGGGAAAAAGAAGAAATTAACGATGATGTTCTGATTGACGATTATCTTTCACTTGATTTTGAAGATGAGACCTCGAAAACACTAACTGAATCGAATATTTTGGACAGAGTGAAAAATAAAAACAATACAGCAATGAATTGCGATGAAGATGAAGATGATGAAAATGGAAATGATCATGATGCAGAAATAAAAAAAAAAAACCCTTCGTATTATGAAATGCTAAAATCATTTGAAACAATCCGACATGGATTACAATTTGAAGAAAATACGCCTGAAGGGGTTTTTGGTGCATTGCAAAGATGCGAGACATACTATGAGCGAAAACACTTTTTCAAAAAAAAAAAAAACTCAGACAAAATTAACAGACTTTTATTTGTAAAATTTAAGTACGCATGTGGTAATGTATGCTTTATGTCATTATATTATTACTTTTTTAATAATATTTATTGTTTATGTATTTTAAATATGCTTTATTTAGTTTAAAGTAATTTTAAAAGGTGAATCTCTATTTAATGAATTTTCCATATAACGAACTTTTTTTCGGGATTTAGCGACTTGGTTAAATAGAGGTCCGACTGTATAATCAAAACTATATACAGTCGGACCTCCATTTAACGAACCTCTATTTTGGAATTTCTCTATTTTGCGAACTTTTCTTTGGAACCAAGAACATTTTGTAAATTTCTTCGTAAAATAACCTCCAAATAGCGAAGTGCATTTTCTATTTAACAAACTTTTTCATGGTATCTATTTTTTTTTTTCCTTGAAATATTTTTACAAGGGGCCAATCGCTGTCATTCTTTACATTTCAACCAAAGCTGACTTCTTTGTCAACAATGATAATAATGATATTTTCCCTTAGAAGAAATTGAAAGAAATGTGGATACAGCTGAGGTCAAAGAAGAAATTAACGATGATGTGCTGATTGATTATTATCTTTTAACTTGATTTTGAAGTTGAGACCTCGGAAACACTAACTGAAAAGGATATTTTTGGACAGTGTGAAAAATAAAAAAAAAACAATTCAGCAATGAATTGCAATGAAGATGAAGATGGAGATGAAGAAAATGAAAATGATCATGATGCAGAAATAAAAAAAAAAAAAACATCATATGATGAAATGCTAAAATCATTTGAAACAATCCGACGCGGATTACAATTTGAAGAAAATACGCCTGAAGGGGTTTTTGGTGCATTGCAGAGATGCGAGATGTACTATGAGCAAAAGCACTTTTTCAAAATAAAAAAAAAAAAAAAAAAAAAAACTCAGACAAAATTACCAGACTTTATTAGTAAATTTAAGTACGCATGTGGTAATGTATGCTTTATGTCATTAAAATTATTACTTTTTTGATTATATTTATTGTTTATGTATTTTAAATCTGTTTTATATAGTTGAAATTAATTTTAAAAGGTGAATCTCTATTTAACAAATTATCCATATAATGAACTTTTTTTCGGGATTTAGCGACTTCGTTAATTAGAGGTCCGACTGTAAATATCTTTTATTTCTTTTAATTAAAATTAATATTAATTTAGAAAAATAAAACCTACGTATCAATTGTTACTATATAATTATTTGTATTAATTGTAAATTTCAAATAATAATCTAAGAATTTTTATCTTCATTTGCTTACCCCAATATTAACAATAAAAGGAAAAAAAGTTATATATACAGATATGTAGATTTTGTTTCTAAATTAAAAGTAATTTTAATTAAAAAAATAAAGATATTTATATAGCTTTAATTGTATTTTTATTTTTGCCTAAGAGAAAAAAAACGCAATAGAAATAAACAAACAGAAGCATAAAGGAGAGCAAAAAAAGAAAAAGGTAAAATTAAAAAAAAAAAAAAAAATAAAGAAATAAAAGAAACTGCATTAAGATAAAAGAAAAGAACAGGGGGGAAAAAAAAAAAGTCATCAGACAGCAGACTTGACCTTCTTTCTGCTCAGAAGTCTAGTACACTATCCACTGTGCCAACAACGCACTACTTCATCCACTTGATACAGGAAGCTATTAAGCTAACAAGGGATAAACACTCCAAAATACATCAAATATCTCGAGAACGGTAGGTTGTTGGACCCTAAACACCAGTATATTTTTCAAGTACTTCATGAGTATTTTCATATCAAAAAAGGGCATTAATTCCGTTATACAACCAAGGGCCTCTCCTTGTTAGTCAAACTACAAGAAAAGAATATGTATGGAATAATAAAAAAAAAAAATAATTCGCTTGAATGAAACAAGTGTAGTTATTTCAAGGAATGCTTAAAGAATATGAAACTTTCAAGCTAAATTGTGACAAGGATATCATGAAAAACAAATGCATCTAACAAACCAAGACATAAATCCAGATGGGATTTCATCAGTAAGTTTTAGAATGAGGAAAGGGAAAAACTATTTCAAAGTGTGATTTTAAATATTACAGCTAATGTACATGGTTTGATTTTTGTCCCTCAGAGTATTAACAAATGTTTAATTAGTTCTTAGCTGAATATTAAATGTTATATTCTGTTATTAAGTGCCAATGAAGAAAAGTATAGAAATGCTTTTTTATTATTTACAACTGAAAACATGATAAAAAAAATGAAAAATGTATTTTAACAAAACAATTATGAAAAATGATAATCTTGAACAATTAAAAAGAAATCAGTATTTCTTGCAAAGAATGGAAATTTTAATCACATTTTTCACAGTTTCACATAATTTTAAATTGTACAACAAAGGAACAAATATTTAAATAAACTTTTAATAAATAATTTCTTAAATATGAACTAATGGTCAAGACTAATATCATTTCTAACTAAAAGCCATGGCTATTTGGGGAACTCAACAGAAAACATCGTGAACGAGTGCTCTAAGGAGGCTTTGATTTTGTACCTACATTGAAAAAAATAAAGTAAAACATAAAACAAATTATGGGGAAGCTGCATAGTTGAAAAAGATGGACTGGGAGAATGAGTAGATTGGTTGATAATGACTGGCAAACAAATACAACAATAAATGCAATATCTGCAGAAACAAAAAACATCTGCTAAGAATTTTTTTCTGAATGTTTATGGTGATACTGATTGCTCTTTTTCCTAGGGTTGTCATAAGATATGGCAGTCGCTTGATGAGACAATAAGACTTTTGTCAATGTTTACAGTAGGGTTTCCTTAGTTATTACACATTGAAGTAATTAATAGTATTTACAATATCCTTTTACTTGTCAATTAGCAAAGCAGACATATCCATGTAGAAAACAAAAACAGAAAATTGTTCCAGATTAGCTAAAAAGAATTCCAACACCATTCCTAAGTATGTTCCAACCAAATCAGCACTCTTTTAACTTTTACATAAAAAAGACAAGGGAGAGTTTTTCATTATTTTAGATGCAAACGATTCAGTGCATCCATTTCAAATATTTAACAAAACTATACTTTGCAAATTATCGTCCAATTCAACAAAACATTTATACATCCATGATTCTCTTTCTTATACTTTATCTTCAAAAATAAATAAAAAAATTCTCAGCAATCTAGTATGGAAAAAATAATTAGAATGATACTGTTACAATGGTATAATCTACTTATATTCATTATACAAATAATGTGTGTACAATATAATAAAAAAGGTATAATGTACATTTTATGTAAAGCTTCATTAAACACAAGTTTCAAATTAAAAAAGACAATGAAAACACACAAATTATGATAAAATTAAGTTAATATTCCAATTCAATATCAATGGCATTTTTTAAAATAATACAAGTTTGATTTGATACCTTCAACAGTAGCACTGTTTGCAGATCATTCTCTGTCACTGAACTACAACAAATAACAGGGGAAGTACGATTGTTGAAAAGATCTTAGGACTGGGGAGCAATAACTACAGATGAACAGGGTTGCCAAGTTAAATAGCAGAAGCTTACAACTCCTTTCTTTTGAATGCAAATCTTTCATTTTCAAAGGATGATTTCTGTAATTATCATTCTTTCCTTTTGTGCAAACCTCCAAGTTCCATTTTGAAAATAGGAAACAGCTGTTATAGGAAAGAGATTTCAATGTTCTCATTTTACATCATTTTATCTAAAATTAGAGATAATCCATCAGATATAAAACATTCAAAAGGTTTTTAAATAGTTTCAATATCAGTTGTGTAGAACCACTTGGTAGTTGCCACGAAAATGATGCTTATGTAGAGTTAAGAAAGCAAAAAAAAATTAAATAAAAGAAAAATAAATAAATAAATAAATAAAATAAATAAATAAATAAATAATCTGAGATCTCCAGAGAGCAAATAATGCTGATTTATAAAAAAGTGTTGACACTTTAAAAAATTTTCTATCTATTTCAAGCAGAATTATGAATACAAGTTTTTCACTGATAAATGAAGTGATAATGACTTCACGATTAAACCATCAAACTATCATTGATAGCACAATAAGGATTCTCTAATTCAAAGGGACACTGAAGAATCTCATTAGTAGAAAACCAAAACAAAGATAGATTTAACTACCTCCCTTAAGATTCAAATAAATTCTATATACATCTTCATGTACCAACACACATCATTTGGTTTCATGTAATGACTGAATAATTAAATGAATTGGTGGAGTAAAACCTCACTATTACAGATACTTAATTCTAGGCATTCAGATGGTGTGAATGATCACCCAAATCCAAGTCTGGATGTACAGAAAGATTATCAAGATCAAGTGGAAATAAACAGCTTGTGCAGCTTTAATCTTAGCAAATGAGAATGAGACTTATTGAATGTTAGTAAAATGGCAAATATCTTGAGATAAAGAAAATTGAACTTAAACTAGAAGCTTATAGGCTAAGGTGAACGATCGATCTAAGGTTGCCTTCCCTCACCATCTGACGTCTGGGTATCAGATCCACATGGTGTTGTAAAAACAATTCACAGTTGGCCCATACGCTGCTTGTCAAAATATCAAACTTTTCTTTTTGGTTATCAATGTATGACACTGCAATGATGTTGATGTTATAATGGCCAAGGAGAGGGAAAAAATGATATAGAGATATTTAACTATTCATTTTAAGAATTTGTCATTAGTTTTAAGAATTTTACAGATACTTTTCAATGAAATTCGCATCTTCTGGTGAGTCATCTGAGAATCTTGAAGCAGTGATAGACAAGTGAAGCGAAGGATATTAAAATAAAAGGAAACAAATAATAGCTTTATCAAGAACCAAAATTTGGAAAATGATGATGCCAAAATTAATGAATGGGATCCTATAGTTGAATCTTTATTTAAAGTTGTCTTCAACATCTTTCAAATTTTGCCTGTGAACAAAGATAGAGCTGTCAATCCCACAAATGTGGTAATGAATAAGATAATCACAGACTGCACTGAAGTAATAGAAAAATTCAAAGATTTTTCAAAAATTTAAACAAGAAGGTTTTGATAGATAACACGATTGCCCAGATATAAACTTAGAAGAATGCAAAATAACTAAGTGCTTATGCAAATTTGGACACGAAAAATTTTTAAAATTTGAATTTCAAGTAAGGAAACTGAAATGCTGAGATACAAAACAAATCAGAATTTGGAAATAAACATTCTTGAGATCAACGATGATGGACTGTAAAGGCTGCATCAATTCAAAAATATAGAATGAAACTAGAAAGATTAAGATGTCTTGAACATTATTGAATGTAAAAAGTAGCTGAAGGAGAACTGCTGGAAGTGGATGAATAGCAGAAAAACTGCTTTTTCAAGCTATGAGAAATGATGCAAGAAGAAGTAATTGATATTCAAAATATGGTCTTCATTCACCATCATTTCCTCATGCTTTAAGCAAGCTAAGAATAGGATTTTTATTTGTAGAATAAGATAGAAAATCATGAAGCTGCAGCAGAGAGCAATTCCTTGGCAATCTGCTGCACTACCCTTAAGATCATTGCACAAGGCTTTAAAGATATCTGGATGTCATGCTCAAGAAGTATGATGTTGATTTCCAGGTTGTAGAAGTCAATTATTGATGGATAAATCCTTCATCTCTGAAAGATATTAGTCAAGTGGAAATCTGGAAGGAAAATTTGAACTTCAAAACAATAATAATCTCAAATTGTTGCCAATATCAGGAAAGAATCCTAGATAGGATTAAGGACGATCTAGACTGGACACAAGCATTTTCTGAAAGGAGAGAATGTGCAACTTCTCACAGGCTTTAGAGACACTCCACTAACTGGATTATAAAGAAATAGGCAATAGCAGTTCTTCACTGTTCTTTTAGACAAAGAAATAAAAAGCCACACTTCTGAAAGCAACTTTGATTGAAAATAATGAAATTTTCTAGATATTGAAATTTTAAAGGAAACAATTAACATTACATATTGAAAATAAAGATTACTCTGTCTGATTAATAAAGGAAAGATAGATCCTCTAATGAGGGGAAAAAATATGGATAAAAGTTCACAGAACTTTGAAGTCAAAGCTTTTTTGATGAAGCATGGACTCTTCATGACTGAATTTTCTAATTGTAAATTAGTGAATTTATTGACTTTAGGAAAAACTTTCTTTTAAAAACCAGAGTTAATGATGTAAGTGTTTCAGCAAAGTGGAAAGTCCTATTTGATAGTCAATGGTAAAAATCCATGTAGCACGTATTGTTTTATTCTACTGGAAGACCATATTCATATAGATGACTGACAATGGAACTCAATTCAAAATTACTCCTTTGATAAGACAGACACAATAAGATGAAGAACAAGCTAATGCTTTTGTCTATATTATCATATAATGTTTATTAGTAAAGAAATTCAAACAAAGAAATGGCTTTCATAACTTAAGTTCTGAAAATAACATTTTCTCATCCATACAGATCAAGTAACTGCAAAAACACAGTTGAGTGGCTGAGAAGTACAACAATTTCAGAACTGAGCACAATTAACCTGTTTTGATAGAGATGCTTAAGTAGAAAATTGACAAATAAAATATAAATAGCATATCTTTACAAATGCTTCACAGAGCTTCTTCAAATTATTTGTTAGTTGTTAACGTTTCTAAAGTCTGAGAAGAAGCAACAATGTTGGCCAATTATAAAATTTCTGAATAATGAAGGGGCCAAATCTTCCTGTCCACAATGACATAAATGAAAGAAAAAGATTTCCGTAGAATATTAATCTCCAAGAATAAAATCAAGAGAACTGAAAGGATCAAAAAAGAATGTCATTTTCTTGAAACATCATTTCAGAGCTGTGGAGAAAAATCTGCAGACAACAAAGATGCACTTTAAAGAATATTTTTCTCTTACTGTGATACAAAGACAGATCTACAAGCATAGCTATTGTCAAGGGAAGCAACAAGTAGTAATAAAAAAGTAATTTTATCATTTTCATATTAATAGAAATATATATGTATTAATAAAAATTAACATTTTTATAATAAAAATATAAAACAAAAATTTGTGTGTTTAACACAACCAAGATTTCCATATTCATGATTTGCTCAAATATCTTTTAAATAACAAAATAATTGAAGTTTAAGATTTAAATTTCATCATACAAGTTTTAATCATTTCATAATAAAATGCACTTCTGTATAATTTGAATCATTAAATTTAAAGAGCTGTTTCTTCTTGCTGCAAGTAGCCATGATTAGCATTTCAATCAATAAATAATGCCATGATTATGTTGAAAAGAAACCAAGCTCAAATGCATCAATTCCTGAAATACAGATATGGCAGTCATCCCCTTTGATTATCAATTAACAAAAAAAAAAAAGACAAAAGACCAAAAATTGTTCCAACAAATGACACAACTGGATACATACATGAGAAACTGGCATTGATGCCATGACAAAAATAATATACAAAACATACAAAACTTCAACATTTTTATTTATGCATAGAAAAACTTGATTTCAACCTGCAGAATTCTATTATAACATCACTTCATGTTCTTTATGGCAAGGGGGAAAAAAAGATGGAAAAAAAAAAAACAAAAAAACAAAACAAAAACTCAAGCACTGATTAAGGTTTGAACATTAGAGGGGTGATTATCTATCAGTAGATAGTATTTCTGTGTGTTTGTAGGCATATATATACATATATACACACACACACACACACATACATACATAAATACATGAAAGATTACACCTCTTTAAATATACCCTAAATATAATGTTAGAAATTTATCACAGCAAAGAAATCAACAACAACACATTATACAAGGAGATTAAAGGAAAATAACACGTGGCAATTGCACGATGTTTCTGGTAATCCATCAGCTGGTATTCCAGTTTCTTTTCTGTTTTGTTCTAGATAATAATTTTCAGTTTTGACAAAAGCTAAAAGTAAAACCCTCAAAAATCTGATAACATTGGAAAAGAAAAAATAGTTTGTTTATTTTGTTTCAATATTTAAATATACTTGACCACACAGCTGCACCTTTGCATTCACTGCCTAAAGGATGTGGTAATAATATACACAGTGGTGGGATTAAGGTTTACAACATCTACAAATAAAAGAGAGAGAGAGACCACACTTTTTTCTTCTTCATTATCAAAGTTATGAATGGAATTAGTAATTCAAAACTGTACAACATTCAGATTTCGTACTCAGAAACTATACCATTATTCGTGCACTTTTTTTTTTCTTTTCCATTTTTTTGAAGATATGAGGTACAAGGGCTCACCTTAAAAAATATACTTCTGCCCAAACACCTTAAAATTCTAAGAATACAAGACTTTGGTAAAGAATGGACTCAGAAAGTGGTCTTTCTTCTTGAAAAAAAGTTGCACTTCACTGCTGCATGCCCTGCATACATGAGGTAGCATGTTCCAGTTCAGAATTATTGGATATTACTTGTTAATTTTTATTATTATTATTATTATCATTTTAGAATTAAGCTAATGGAATATCTTACCTCTCCTACAAATATATAAAAAGAAAAAAATACAGAGATCAGTATCAGAGAGGCAAAAACCTGAAAAACTTTTTTTTAAAAAGTTTGTGGTCATAAGAAATCTTTCAAGCATTATTGTAGATGCATATGAACAAGTACACTAATGACCAATCACACTAGAAGTTGGCAAATAAGGAAAAAAAAAAAAAAGCATAAAACTAAGGAGACTCCATTTTCTTTTTTCTTAGCACCGTAACATAGAAATGTAACTGTGGGAAAATACTACTTTACATGCATGAATAAAAAAGCTATTTGAGAGCAGAATTCACACATGCAACTAGTCATTAGCAATTACAACACTGTACAGAGATTTATCGGCTATTTTCATAGGCCTCAATATTCTTTTAAGGTTCCTTGAAAACAAGAGAGGTAGTCAGCAACATCCCATTATATAACACATCATGAACTACGTAGAGAATCTGCACCTGCAGATCTTAAAAGAGGTTGGAAGATTATAATGCTGGATACCATTATTTAACTGTATGGTTTTGTTTTTTTTGTTTTGTTTTTTTTTTTGTATTTTTTTTATCTGTTTTTGTTTCTTGTTGTTGTTGTTGTTGTTTTTGTTTTAATCTTTGGTGGGTTCTGAGACAATCAGTTCTCTTTATAAGAAAAAAAAAATACTAATTAGTTTTTCCCACAGTACCTAGCCAAAGCGTTCCTTGACTAGAAACATGAGTTTCTTTTTTCCTTTGTAAGCCATTTTCATATTTTCAATTAGCTGAGCAAATTGTAAATGCCCGTCCTGGGCAAGAAGAAAAGTCTCCCTGGCTTTACTAAGGAAATCAATAAAGTCACCATAATGGCGAGGACTAATATGTGTTAATCGCGAATGAGTTGTATTTATATAGGCTGTGATAGCAGCCTCAAGGAGTTGGCGTAAGGGAGGCTTGTCGTAAGATAAAGGCTTCAGAGATCTGCGCTTACTGTCTGGACAAGCCATGCCAGGAGCTGTCATGGAGCAACGACGAAGAATATCAGAGAGAACTGTGGCACACTGAACATTTTTTACTAAAAGAGGAATCATATTTGTGAGTTCTGATTTTCCTAGTGAATGACTCAAAGCACAAGCCCAATGAATGTCACTGATTGCAGGATGTGCATCCTGATTATAAGCTAAATGGATGTTCTTCATGGCCAGCATTGCGAGTTTGTATGCACGATGAGGATAGCCACGATGCTCCATATACCTTGCTATTGTGAATAGCTGTGATGATGTCATGATATGTGAGGCTGCATCAATCACAATCTGATAAGCAGTTTCAAAGGCAATAGGATCATTCTCACATAATGTTAGTGCATTTAAGGCACAATTAGGAGGATCCTTTGTGGCACACTGCAAAGCCAGATTGCGGGCACAACTGGATAATTCTTCTTGTTGCGAAAAATCCAAATTGAGTCGCACAACTGTAGTATGAGACATGATGGTTGTTGCTACAGGACCTACGTAATAATAATAAAAAAAATTAGCAATTTATATTACTGATAATTAGCCTAAACATTTTAGAACAACAACACTACACATTAATTTCCATAACTGACCTAATTTAGATATTAATTACAATTCACAGAAGATTATATAAATTTTAATTGTGATTGAATAACAGCTACTTACAAATATACAATCTATTCAAAAACGAATAAAATAAGTTAACCTTGGATGAGGTATTTGAGGCTACCTGTCCTTGTTTTTGCTTACTATACAATTCAAATTTCAACATGCCCAATGTATAATATAATCTGACTCAACTTATTAGATGATTAAGAATATAGCCAAAGCAATGACACTCATCCTCATGCAAGACTGAACTAAATATCAAAAGGAAAAGTAATTAGATACATGCCTGTGGCTTCAGTGGGAGTAAACAGCTGATACCAATTTTGCATTATTGATATAAGAGCTTCCACTCCAACTTCTGTGGCACAAGTAACCAACCATCGCACCATTTCCCTTCGACGCCAATTTAATGAAGATAAGGTCATTCTCATAACTTGTAATCCTAGTTCAAAAGCAACATTTAGCAATGTAACATGTCGTGGACCATCAGGAGGTGTTGCAAAGCGGAATGCATCTTGGGCTAATTTAAAAAGATGTGAAGAACTGTGGATATTTCGCTGTGCTGATTCTAGAACAGTTCGTAACCTTAACATATCAGCTGTTAAAAAGAAAAAGAAAAATTATTCCATTAAACTGGATTCAAAGAACTGTTAACAATTAGAATTTACTCATTTTAATAATTTACTAAAGTCTAAACTTAAAGAGAAACTGTCACCCAAAATAGTATTCAATATAATTGCCAACCAATATCTTATCAATCCCCTTCCAACAAATGAAAAGCTAATTACCATATGAACAAACTCAATTTGATCAGGAAATTCAAACATTATTTTAATAAAAGCAATTAAATTCTTTTGTAAATAGTGTTTACTTTTGTCAAAGTCTGTTTAAATCAGTTCAAAGTTTTTTTCCTTTATTTATGAAAAACATTTAATTACATATCATTTGCCTACAATTTGTTTGAGAATTTTTAAGTCAAATTTAAAGGCACAGTAGCTCTGAAGTAAAATACCCCAATTTCATGTCTGGTTCAAATATTCGCACCATAAAGTCAACAAGTCAAGCAATACATAAACAAATATAAATTGAGGTAGAATTATGCATTCAACTTTTTACTCTGGACTGCAAACATGTAAAAAGAATGAAATCCAAATAATACTCTAGAAAGGAAACCAGTTAATAAACAAAAACAATAATGACACTCTCCATAATATTATGAATACAATGGGTGTCATATAGAAACTAAAATGCAGAGATTGTGGGAAGGTATACTTTGGGAGCACCTTAAAAGAAAGGGTCTTAGAACACGTAAGAGCATTTAAAAATAGAAAACATGGTATATCTGATTGGGCAGATCACTGCCAACAAAATAAACATGATCCTGACCCTATAGTAAACATATTATTTCATATTCCTGAAGAAATTAATAGGTTTATGATTGAATCTTGTATAATTAATACTTTTCCATGTATAAACGAAGAAAAATTCTTAAAATTCAGTAGTTTTCAACCTTAGTAAATTCAAAAAATGTATAAAAAAAAACACAAAAATATTCTTGTAACAAACTATTCAATTGTTTGTATTTTTTATTATTGTATTTTAATAATTTTAAATTCTTTTGTAAAGACTTATACTTAAGCATTGTATCTATAATCAACATATCATGTATACTAAATATTATTTATATGTAAATGCTTTTAAAATCCCTTTGTAAAGACTTAAACTAAAGTGTTTTTTTTTTTATATATATATATATATAATTCTTTTGTAATGAATTCTATAGATAGTGAATAGGGTTAACATATCCCTATCTCAAATCACCTGATGAAGTTTTTTCGATAAGAAAAAATGAAATATTATGAGTGATTAAGGTTTTGGTTGAAGATTACTAAGATGAGAAGATTATTTAATACATGAATTTATTTAATGTATGTCTTATTAATATAACTAAACAACTAGCTGCTAACAGAAATTTGAAAACTTTGGCATTAGATGACACTACCATCCAAATGAATGATCACATGACATCTAGTCATTATACAGTAAAAAAAAAAGGTGTACAATGAGTCTTTTCAAGAAAAACTCCAGCACTAGATATCCCATGCAGAGGATTACCTCATAGAAGGAAATGTTTACCCTGCATTCAGATAGTACTGCAAAATTAACAATGATGATATCAAGAGGATTAATTCAATTTAGACAGAAAGGTAAAGACATTTTGAGAAACTTTTTTTAATTGCAAGCACATTCATTTCAGCACTGCAGTTTGATGTCAGACAATATGTGCAAATGTAATGAGGCAAAACTGAATTGTAACTTAATTGAAGTTCTTCAGAGACCAAATATTTTCCAAATCTTATTACCATTTGGCATTTACAAGAAGTCACAACTGCTATCAGTGATTAGTAGAAAATGTGTAACACTATCCAAATAGTCAAAGCCTTACTTCTCAAAACAACACCCTTGGTTAATTCTAAGATTGTTCAATAATTATTATTTCTATAGGAACAATGGATTGATCATGCAAATTACCAATGAATAACTTTAGTTCAAATACTTTATGATTTTAATTTATGATTCTGAAACACTTTCTAGCAAGCCAAAATATTTCTGTATTTCTTAAAACATTAAATTAAGTTATAGATGGCAATAATAATGCTATTCCACACTTTACCTTGCATTATTATTGAACACTGACACATACTAATGATTCACTTGTTAAGGACAAGAGAGTTGCTCAATCTAAGACTTTTGAACCAGGAAGAAATGTTTAAATGACTACATCTATGGACTATGAAAATTCATAAAATCATTAAATTCTGATTAAAATATTCTGCTTGCAGTAATTCACTAAATCAGCAATTTGTTTTAATGAATGATATAAAAATATCTTTTAAGTTAGAAAACAAACAATGATGAAAGGATTAGGGATATAAATCCTACAAAAACAATCCCCTTTCAAAAAACTCATTATTAATTACTTACATACAAGTTATATTACTGTTGAAGGAAGTAGAATTCTAAGAGTGAAATGACACAAGAAAAAAAAAAATCAACAAGAAGTTTCTAAATACTTTTGAAACCCTCTTTCCTTGATCTATCAAATACATTACTATCATTCTTTTTTGAAAATGGTAAAAGACAAAAAAACAAAAAAACAAAAACAAATTGCTTTTCATAAAACATTTGTGATGGTATTAAAACTAAGCTTATTACCACTACCAAGTGGCAGACAATGACTTACAGTGTTAAATCTAAATCAAATTTGAACTGATTAAAACTTAAAATTAAACTTAACTGAATTAATTTTTAAGCTAACTTTAAGAAGTCAATATTCCTTAAAATTTTAAGTTTTGAAGAAAATGTTTCAGGCAAAAAGTTGATTGGTTTGGTTTAAAAGATCTGTTGGGATATCAAGACTCCTTCACTAGTTCTATGAGGACACACATAAGCATCTTTCCTTTGGAAAGTATAGGACAACAAAATAATTGCTACTGGAAATTATAAATAATCATACGACAAATATTCCAAATCTTACTTTTGGCAGCACTGAGCATAGTGGAAGCTAATGAGCACTGCTGAGTTTCAATGTGGCCTAAAGTAAACCATCGTGGGTAACGGCTTAAAACAATAGAGCTAACGTTCCCATTGACAGGGTCATCCACATCTTCATGATCTTCTAGAATTGGTAATCTAAAATGACATACAGTATTCATACTATTAACCAACTTTCTTGTGACTATCAACAAATATAAGCAATTTCAAAAACAATTAGGGGTAATTTGAAAGTGCTTTGACTTCTTTTGTAAAATTAATGATGTGATATGTGAAAATATTTAAGATAAAAATAAATATTAGTTTATAATAACTGTATCACTGCATTACACTCATTTGTAATTAAACAGGCACAATAAAAGTAAATTATTAATGTAATTTTAGGATCTGTAAAAAAAAAAAAAAAAAAAAAAAAAAAAAAAATCCAGTATAGCTCAGAATAAAGAGCTTATCAACTTACAGCCCACCAAATGCAACATAAAACAAGCCTCATGTTCACTACTGCACTAAAATACAATGAATAGTTATGAAAAGGTTTTTACAGTAGAGAATTTTTTCCTCACAAATGCTAACAGATGTTGGAAATCCAAGCATTGTGGTTAACAGACTGGTTTTCACTTTCACTTATGGGACTGCCTTGCTGCTGGGTTTCATTAGCGTCCTCCAGCCAAAGTATCTCTTCCATAGAAAAAACGCAGGACAACTGGTTTCTCAAGGGGTCAGTTGCTTGAGGGATCTCCTTCATTGCTGTTTTTCATTACTTGGGAAGTACTTGGTCAAGGTCAAGGCCCTTGGTGCTTGGCAGAACCTCCACACTTTTTGAATACTGTCCCTTAGAAGAAGGGGATGTTTTACTGCTTTTGGCTGCTCCGCCTCCAACTCAGATGACCCAAATTCAACTTTTGATTATTTTCAGAGGTTAAGAGCCTATAGGTTTGCTGTCAACCAGTCTTTCCAGTGAAAATGAACATAACATACAGTGGTTCACTGAGGAAAGTCAGACAGCAGGCACACTGCCCACCTAGTGAAAATCAGCCTTAAACTAGGCATTCAGTTTTAATTTTAGAAGTTGAGTTTAAAAAAAACAGCCAAGAAACAAAATCTACAATTTGCATTTGCAAAGGAAAAAAAAAATGTAATGCCTTTTATAATGCATATATGGAAGTGTATAACAAAATTCTCAGTCTCTAAAGAGAGTCAAAGCCATATATAGCAAAAGAACTGAATGTCCTTCAAAGAATAATGCATATGCTAAGTATGCGTTCATATTGGTGGAAGTATTTCATTTCTTATGTGAATTTCATAAGATATATAGAGAATATACTGTTTACAGCCCTGAATACATTATGATAAAGAGTTTTTCTTTTGAAAAACATTTGTTTCCTATCAGTGTTGTTTAACTGTCACAACACCATATTAAACAACAGTATATTTCAGTTCTCAGATTCCTGCACAAGAGACATGTGACAATCTAGTGTTCTATTACATGACACAGAATTTACTACTTATGAGGACAAGATGCTTATATTGCTACTGCTAAAAAAGAGTATTACCATGATATCACTGTCATAATAGTAATCAATGAGTTATAATGAAGTTGTTGCTACATGAGCTTCAGTGATGCAAATTTATACTGTCTACTTTATAGTAGGAAATAATAGATGCTGAAAAAATACCTCATGGCACGTAGTCCTGCTCGGTAAGCTAATTCACTATCATGTGGAAGCAAAGCTGAAAACAGGTATTTGGCAAAAGTATGCATAGGTATACTCTCTGAATGGATACCATAACCAAGACCACTCGTAGGGCCACCTACAAGTATAGAAAATCACTATTAAACAAATATTAAAAGTTTTAGAATAATATAAGCATTCCAGATCCCTTTCACAAGTCCAATGAAAAGTTTATTTTATCACACATACACATCTAAAATGTGCTTATAAGCTAATCAATTTAACATCAATTAAACTTTATAATAGATTGCTGTAATCTTTGCCAAACAGACAGGCTAGCAAAATTTATTAAAAACAGCCAGTACAATTTATCATATTCCTATTTACATGTGAAAATAATTATGCAGAATGTAACAAGTTCTTTTTAATATGTTTTTAAGCTAAAATAATAGTAGCAATATATAGTTTTAATTTTAAAAAAATGCTTAGATAACTTAATTAAGGTATATGAAAAACAAATGTATAAAAAATTTGGCTTTTAACATGGTTGTTTGGAAATAACAGTACAATATGCACATTCCATTGAATGTGATTGTTGTAATTCAAAGAGTAAATGTAGAATTTTATTTTATTTTCTGACTTTTTTGTTTATGTATGGTAACTGATATGTTCCCAGCTTAATATAATGGTTACATTTCACTGAAATATTTTCTTATGAAAAACCTTCTGTTATTCTAATTATTAACAAAATAAGGCCAAAAATAATTCTCACAAAGTACAAAAAGTCACATAGAATGATATATTGCAAATTAACGTGACAAGAAAGATGATGTCCACGAAAATAACAAGGATAAAACTGGCTGAACTTTTCCTGCAAAAATTGCAAGGGAAATCGGCAACATGTTTTCTAGTAAGAAAGCTTTCGAAATGAAACATTTTTTATTGACTATGCAACAATGATTGGTGTCCTGGTTGCACATGCTTAATGTTTTTGTTTCTAAGCATTAACATAAGAATTACACATAACCTAATAAAAAGAAGTCAACTATAAAAAGCCAAACAAGCAATATCTTAAAATCCTAACTTATAAATACAAGGCACCAATTTTCATTTTTGCTGTTTTGATGATTTAAACAAACAAATTTAAAATGTTGTGATTAGGTTATTTTGCTTTTAAAATTTAAATGGCCTGAACTTAGGCAAAGTTCTTTTCACTTTCATTGTTTTGAGGAACTTTAAACCAATCTTCTCTCATTTCAAGCCTTTTTTTTTTTCAGCACACTTAATTTTGAAGATTGATATTATTGAGTAAACAAAACTATCATATCTTGAAAACAGAAGCCACCACACAATCAACAAAAATCAAGAACATAACCCTAGTAAAGTTATTGTTTATCTCCATAACCCTGATTTTATACTTGGTCAATTTAAACATAATGTTGGCATGTGTTAAGTCTTTCACTTGTATGAATAAAAATCATAATCCTATTCCAAAATCAGTATCTACTTAAACTAAATATAAACTAACCTAATTACATACTGAAATCTACTCTGGAATTCTTAATTAATACAACTACCAAATCTACAAAACTTCAAACATTTTTATTATTTCCATTCTTTGATTGTATGTGATAATTATGCTAAAAAATATAATCAGCAGATTCATCAGAAAGCCCAATAATATGTTTATACTACAAAGAACCTACAAAGTAACATGGGAGACATCAATACCAATTGGTATTGATGACTACAAGCGGGGAAATGGCAGTAGTCATAATCATGGAAAGCTACTGACTATGGCTACTTTCTGAGAATTATCAGAGCACATCTGATAGCCACCAGCTGTTACACCTTAACTGTAGAGTGTGCTAGAAAAGAATATTGCTTGAATGACACTATTAAAGGTGAAAAAACATCTTATAACATAATTAAATCAATAAAGCATGTGTACTAGTATTGTGACTAAATTACAAAACAGTTTGCAAACAAAAAGCTATAGCAACTATTCAATGAAAGCCAATTAAAAGCAATCATCACTGAACAAAGGCTAACCAACTAAAGAAAGAGATACTATGAAAAATAATTTATCTATAAAATGAAGAGGGATAACTAGAGAAAGAAATTTCAAATTTTAGTAGATATTACTGATGAAAATACATACATACAATCAACATATGACGGAAACAATAATTAAGTAACGCACACAAGTTAATATTACAAACATATCATCAAATGCAAACAATAACATATAACAAATTATCAACAAGATGGATGACATTTCTAGGCTCTTCTTAAAAATAATGAAAAAAATAGATATTTCCTAAAATATACTTGCAAAATGCTTACATTCACAACTTGCAAAATGGTAAAAAAAAATTCTTCGATACCAGCACAAGTGGTGCAAATGCCACTAATGACAGTGGCTTAATCACATTTATGGACACATTGGTCCATAACTGTCTGTAAATCAGATAAAAACAAGCTTCTTTACCTTCAAGCAAGAGAACTGACTGTTTCCTGAGCACTCCAACAAGAGTTGTATCTAATTCAATTTCTTGAAGTTTGGCAATTAATCTATCTTCTTGCTTGCATGCTTTTTCTTGAGCATAAAGACCAGCTGGCATAATTCGTTGCTGGCCTAATCCTATGAGAGCTACCTCCACAGCTAAAGTCAGGTACGATTCACTTCGATCTCGGCTTCCAGGAACAGGGATATGTTGGTAGCGTGGAGGTAGGCCATTGGAGCCTTCATCTGTACTAAAGGCAGAATCTACAAAGAAAGTCAGCAACATTTTAGTTAAAAAAATTATTTATATTTGGATTACAAACATACCAAATTACTTTTAACTTTTATAAATGTTTTAACTTTTATAAATACCTTTCAAATTAGATGTTAATTAGTTGTAATAAATGCTTATTTCAATTATTATTACTATTTACTGACTTCTTACTATTAAACATCAAATTAATATCCTATTAAGAGCAATTTGAAGTTAAACAAGTTTTTAATTCATCAGGTAAAGAAGGGAAAATTCTACTTTTAGGAGGATTTATACAAACCCATTACTGAAAGAAAATAAAAAGATAGACACTTGCTATATACAGGACATTACAAAACAAAATATTTTGTAATTTTGTAATTATCAATGTTATGTCACACTGGAGAAATGTTTTCTTGTTATCATATTTCTTTGATAAATCTACCTATCTTCTTTTTCTTGCTCTTTTTTTATTTCTTTGCTTCAAGATCTCAGAATAAAATTAAGTCTTTCACAAAAAGACTGAAGAAACCAAATAGCAAAGGGTGAGTTTGAAGAGTAAAAAAAGGATTATTTTTTTTTTAGTTATTCATTAGCTTAAAGTTTTTTGGGGAAAAATACATTTGAAATCTATTTTTTTTTTTTTTTTTTTTTTTTTTTTTTAGTATTGCTACTATAAAGTAATTCTTGAAAAGGTAAAAAAAAACCAAAAACTATTTATATAATGATATTATTACAGCACACAAAAATAGGGTAGGTGACATCATCTTAGTTTAAGATGATAGTTTTTAAATGAAAATACACAATGCAATAATGAACTTACTAATCTAAACTGAGTAGATGTTCCATTTACCTTATTCTCTCTTATAAGGAGACTTTAAAAGTCTAATTCACAAAGTTTTGTAAGATATTCCCCAAAATTAAAAATTTTCAAGCCTATTAATTTAGTTCCAGTCAAGTTTTATTTTTTTGAATAATCAACGTAGCTGCTTTGCCATCAACAGGAACCTTGAAACTAAAAGTCATCACATCTTTTTATTTTTATTTAATTACTATTTTTTCTCTGTTGTTCCAGCATGATATCTAGATGCCATATACAGTGCTGCCAAGACAGGAAATGGCTCAAAAAATATTAAATTAATTCATTGAAATTTGGTCGGGTGTTAGACATTTGACATGCACATTGTGGATGTTACCAGTATTTGACTTTAAGCAACTTGTGAATAAATAAGAAATGAGCAAATATCTAATAATCATAAATAGTTGTATGGCATTGAACAGATTCTATTACAAACAGCAAAATTTCCATGTCAAAATTTTGAAAACAACCGACAATTCAAGTCAAAGCAGCCATCTTGGTTCGGACATTACAAGCATTTGGCACATGGTTTTCAACAAAAAAGAAGTTTCACAAAGGTAGTTGCTTTCTACAGCAAAACCTTCTTTATAGCCTAAAAATCTTAATAAATACTAAAAACGAATTTAAATTTGGATTAGTGATTGTTTTACAGAAGGCAATCTCTGAATGTCTGTCGTTACAGATTTTGACAAAAAAGAAATTTCCCGTTTCAACATAGGCTTAAATTAAGAATTGTAGCACCCTCTGAAGCTATGAAATTTGCACAACTAAATAAACAATAGACAGCCCACTAAGCCTAATTTTGATCATTAAAAAATGCAAAAAGTATAGTATAAGATTGATTGTTTAAGACGTTACAATTTGACATACACAAAACTCAATTCAAGTTGGATTTTTGAAAGGAAGATGTGCATTTTTGCAGTCGGTCAGATATCTCCCTTTGGTGGGAATTGTTGGAGCTAACTTAAGACTTGGTTTTACAATTTATTCCACATCAAAAACGCTTCTAGAAGTGGAGCTATACTAATTCAATGACAGCGTTGTTTGCTCAGTTAACATTGCGGCTGTCAAATTTAAGCACTTTTTGTTCGTTTTATAGTTAAAATTAGTCACATAAACCATTTTAATTATGGTTTTTATTCCATTTCTTGTTTATTTGAACATTTTAAGACTATGTAATATACGGTTTGTTTTTGTTTAGGTTGTAATAATGAAACTTGAGCCTTTTAAACTTCCCAGAATATGGCAATGGCACCAGGACTAACCAATACTTCACATTATTTCATGAGAATTTGTGATTATAACAACAAGAATCCATTGGAAAAATATATATATATTTTTTATCAAAACTTTATTTATTGAATGTAAAAAAACTATCTCAGTATTTTTAATTGTTTAAGACAGAACATTTGGTGAAACCAACTCATTTGGGTTACCAACTTTTTTTTTTTTTACAAAGCCATAGAAAGAGTCATCAATACCAAAAACAAACAAGAATGGAATTCCAGAGGAACCCTAAACCAAATCAAATGCTAAAAAGACTGAAGAAAGTGTAAAACAGAAGACTCTCTATTGAAGATAAAAAGATTGTCATGTACTTCAATAATGCACCATTGTTGTTGGTTTTTGATGATTCTCTTACCAATAAAAAAAATTCAGAAGTAAAGTTATTAAGTAATAGAATATGTGGTAGAAAATAAGATAGAAGGTTTTCATTCTCTGCAGCCAAAATTGTTACAGCAGGAGGAAGATACGAATAACAAATGATAAGTAGCTGTTCAAGTGAAATTTTAGCATAAAAAGCTTAACAAATGGAAAAATAGTGAAGTGTATTTTTTTATTCTTCAACCGTCAGTCTCCTCCTCCTCAGCTAAGTCCTCGATAATTCTAGTAAACATAAGTCAATTCAATTATTAGAATAGAAAATAAAATAAATAAATAAAAATAAGGTTAGATGGGTTGATAATCAATACTGGAAGGAATGGAGATACTATTTCCTTTATCAGTTTCATACAACTGTACATACATTTTTCTCCCTTCCAAAACTCACTGGATGGAATTCAGCAGAACAACAAATGTGACAATCCCCTGCATAGATGATGTACGCCAAAGTAGTATGATGACCAACGAAAAGCTTTTATATATTTTAATAATCCACAAATTTATTTACCCAGGGTAATCTTAACTCATTTTGCCTTTCATCAATGTCACAATACTCAGAAAACAAAAATCAGTTCAATTCCAATGAATTAATAAGGAAATCATTGTCATATAAATTCTACACAACACTATGCAATGTAAAACATACATTTCTATTGATTTTCCAGAAAATAAACTATGGAATCATTATTCCAAAAACAAATACAAGAACAAGTACCTGCAACAGCTTAAACATTTCATTACGTTCTAAATAATAATTTTTTTTTACTTTTTCTTTGATCAGTGGCAGATTTCAGGAGATCACACAGGAAAAAGATAAAGAAACAAAAACAATGTAAAGAAACTAACTATTCTGTTTTTAACATAAGATGCCAATGAATTTTTATTCAAAAAAAAAATTAGCTATATAATCTGGGAATAGAAAGAACAAATACAGCAGAACCATTGATGAAGTATTACATTCTATGAATTTTTCTTAGAGGAAAAGATATTAAAGATTAAGCTTCCCTTTTCTCCTCAATTATCCACTGAACATTTGTATAGGTCAATCCTTTCACTGTCTTATATTTCTACTGCAAATCTTTCTTCATTTTCATCATCTTTGTTTCAACCTTTATTTAATCTTTCTTACTTATGAATATAAGTATTTATATGTGCTTCTCACATTTCTTTAATATTTATCTTTTTCTATTTCACAATTAACTCTTGCTTTTTTCTCCCTCTCAATATTTTTAGTGATTTTCTCCGTTTTGCTTCTCTTCCATCCCTTCCTTTATCTTTCTTCTTCATTTCCCATGCTATAACTTATTATAACCCTATTCACTGATTATTTTTTTTTTTTGCTCAGAACTGTAATATTAAAATTCAATGTGCTTTAATAAAGTATCACAAATGCAATTAAGACGACATTAAAATAAAAAAAAAAAAAAAATGAGAGCTAAAGTAGTTGGATGAGTGACAAATTTTATTAACTGTAAAGAAATTGAGTAAAATGCTTTACTCTTACCAAACATAATATCTGATTGTGAATTTTCATCTGGCTGTACTGATGCTTCTGCTAATGTATCAAACAGGCACCCTATAGGATCTAATGCATGGCCAATCCAACCTTCTGTACTACACTGTAATGGCTGTCTACTAATCCCCAAACTTGTGCAAGGCGTACCTATATTTAAACACACTGCAATAATTAATTTATTTGATGAGGAAAAAAAAAAGGGGATTCATAAGTAATAATAATATGAAATTAAAAAGTTAAATAAAAAAATAAAAAAAAACAAATACACATAGAAAAGGGAAACAAACTGATTTTGGAAACTAGGGGACAATGTCACTGCAATCTAGAAAGATTACAAATCTCTCCAAAACTTTGATTAATAATATTGAAATGTCTTAAATATTTCTGCAGCCACATCAGAGTTGTTAAGTATTCTTTGGATCTTAGATAACAGGTCATATAGTGTTTCAAAATGTTAGACACTTCTATAACAATGACCAATATTTCCACTTTCACTGGCTGTGATATACCTTGTCATCAACACATGGCAATGAGTTGGCATTTATCACCTGACAAATCAAATTGCATATTTTTATTATATTTGCATTCTGAGATAAGTTCATCTATGGCATACAGTGTAAATAGGTCCTTTGCTTCATTATTTTAAATGATGAGGTGCTTTAATAAAATTTGTCATGGGTGACTGACATACCACTTTGTATATCACTTGAAAAACTTCATTAAATTATAGTGGCAAAAATAGATATATTATAGGCACTAATTACTAATTCTGACTAAGAAAATTTTAATATATATATATTTTTTAATTAAGTCCTACAATTTAAAAAGAGAAAAAGAAAAAGCATGGCAATTATACCATTACATTCTCTGTATATAGTTCACATTATTATATAGATGGAGGGTGGGGAAAAGGAAAAAAAGCCTACAATGCAGATGTCTTAAATACAGCTAAATTTGCATTATTTATTATTTTTAATTTAAAGCTAATAGCAAAATAATCTACAAAATTTATCAATGCAATTTTACATTTCTTTCTATAAATTACACAGGGTAACAAAGTTTTTGAAAATTTCTTCCAATATCATTCAGTTTCTTTACTGAATGAAATTCAAGGAAATTGAATACAAACCTCCTCTTTCATTATGCCATCTCTGCTGTTCTATCCTTTGCTGCCTCTTCATTGTTCTTACTATACCAACAGCTAATCTTAGTGCCTCCTTAGTATAACCATGAGATC
>JAFIDM010009631.1:4039116-4174582 GCA_023159025.1 Thereuonema tuberculata
ATGAATCCCACCAAAAGAAAACTCTCCCAATGCTTTTTTTTTTTTTTTTGCTAATTACCTATAGATAAACTGAAAATGATGTTGGGCGAACAACAGGTAAACTTTAAGAAAATTTCAGTTTAGAAAGATACCATTATTCTTATTACAAACACTGGCTTCATAATGACTAACATGATGGAATTACACTTTGTACTGTATATCACTGACAAATTGGCCTTTTGGAGAAATGAAAGGATACTCAATTTATTTAAGATATACATGGATTTTAGAGCTTACGTTCTCTTTACTTTCTCATCATTGACTTTTTCTTTATGGTCTGTTTAGTAACTTTATGGTAAAATTCTGTTAATAGCAAAAATCACATGATCTTAGTTTTTGTCATTACTTTGGGTCACTAAATAGTCATAGTTTTTGATATTACGTTTCTATCATTTGATATCGTTTTCCCAAATCAAACGGTCATAGAAATAGGAAGCAATGCTTCATGTGGCTGGGAAGCCAAGAACCAATCAGCAACCAAATCTATAACTTTCGACTTTCAGTTTTTGTTATAGGTTACAGTAGTCTAATTTCTGTAGAATATTAAATGGTTTTTACAAGTCATCAATCTGTTTGAAACTATATGAATGTTGCATTTTAGCATTTCTATTATTTAAGGAGAGGCGTAAGTCAGTTGGGACGATTTGGAAGTCTAAGATCAAATCGTTCTGTAAGTGTTAAAAATACAACTAAAAATCAGAAAATTTGAAATATGACAGTTTAAATGGAGTGCTCAGAAGCCAATCAGTGTAAGTCAATAAACCAAAAAATGAAATAGGTTTTTTAAAATTATGTACCAAAAAATAACAACGTTTATAAATTTGAAGAATGAATTTTTAATTAAAAGATAACATAACTATACACTTGGAGGAGTGATTTGGGCACTTTGTCAACCAAAAGTATAAACATTAGAGTATGACTGACAGAAAAAATTTCAATTTAAAAAAAAAAAATGACTGACATTGATTGGCTTCTGAGCACTCCAAATATGAATGAATCATATTCTCTTATTCTTGATTTTTATATAATAATTGAATTAATTATACTTAAGCTCAAAATAGGCTAATTTTTTGAAAGAATTTCCGTTCTACTAAATTTTTTTAGCTTAAAAAAGCTCTCATTTCTGATTCTATGAATAAATAAAGAAATAATCTATTCACTGAATTCAACATTTCCTTTACTTTACCAATAGTTGAATTTAAAAAATAAAAAAAACATAAATCAAAACTATCAAATTTATGGTTTTTATTTTTTTAAAATTCAACTACTGGGAAAATAAAGGAAATTTTGAATTCAATAAACAAGAAGGCTTAATATGCATGTATTAAAATAAAGAAAAATAGAAAATAAAATGCACTTACTTGTAAAATAGAATAAAAACAAATAAAAAAGATGGTAATTAAATGAGTTTCTGAATACTGATTGTATTCCATCATCAGGCTTGGCACAAACATATATGACATCACAAAACACTTAGGACAACACGGGGTGAGAACACATAGTGGGAATGAGGGAAGTAAAGGGATTAGGAAGGTTTAGCAATAGTGACAGGCGTTTAACTGTCGGTTAATTATCATCTTTTTCATCCTGTTTATTCTTGGTTACAAGTAAGTGCGTTTTATTTTCTATTTCTCTTTATTTGAATTCCATGATTAGATTATTACTTCATTTATTCATAGAATCAGAAATGGAAGCTTTTTTTAAAGCTAAAATAATTTAGAAGAATGGAAATTCTTTCAAAAAATTAGCTGGTTTTGAGCTAAAGTATAATTAATTCATATAAGTAGGCATGGGAATGGCACCTCCAGAAAAACTAAACTAAAAACAAAATACACATTAAAAATAAAATAAATAAAATTCTTGTGCTGCCCTCTGGCAGCCTCTAAGAATTTTTTATGCGCAATTAAAATAAGAAAAGCGCCTAAAAAAATGGATAAACACATTAAAAGAATGAGATAGTGTTTACCAATCAAGCGAGAAACAGCTGTTTTGGGATATCATTTGTAAACACGATCTCACTCTTTTAATGTATAATTAATTCAGTTATTACATTAAAATCAAGAATAGGAGAATATGATTCATTCATATTTAAACTGTTATATTTCAAATTTTCTTATTTTTAGTTGTATTTTAACACTTACAGAATGATTTGAACTTAGCTCTACAAAATCATCCAAACTGACTTCCCACCTCACCTAAGCGGAAGCGAAGTGCATTTTGACTGTGCATTTATTGAAGAGCGACAAATACCCCACAGTCTTTTGCGAATGAGGTGTGCCCTTATGAATTTCAGTAAAAATATTATTTACGGAGCCTAAAGATGTTTGTATTCTTAAAAAAAGCATATAGCTCTGCAGGGTTCCCACTCATTTCTCAAAAAAAAATTCAAGGACTTTTCAAGGACTTTCAAGGACCCAAATGAAAATTTTCAAGGACCTTGTTTGGTATACAATTTAAGATACACCCGCATAAAATAACATGACTGAATCTATTTTTATAATATCCATATATTTTAATTACTCAGCTAAAAAAAACATCAATCTCAAACCTACTTCTACAAATCTGCACGTGCTTAGAAATACGCTTTGACCCTTGACCGTTAATGACACGGCTTGCACCGGTCCCAATGGGAAAGGGGTAAAAATCGACCAATAGCGGAGCGATTCTCAATTGACCTTGACCTAGTTTCCTACACGCGGAGAAGGGAGAAAAAGTTCGTTCCTTCACGAAGTGAATTTTCTACCGGGGGAAATGTGCGAAATTTTACTTAGCGGTCCTCGTATCTAAAAATCAAGGACTTTTCAAGGACCCTGAGAAATTTTTCAAGGACTTTCCGGGGCCCCGAGTTACTAAAGTGAAATTCAAGGACTTTTCAAGGTTTTTCAAGGACCGTGGGAACCCTGAGCCATTATTTTATTGTAAATACAGGGTGCGGCAGGGCAACTTCCTTATTTGAAATGCGTGCCCTGAAGCGAAAGTTATTCCGAGAAGGTGGGGGGTGGCACTCATTTGAAAGAGCGGGACCTAACATTTGCTGTCATGCAGGTTTAGTAACAATCATGCAGTGGACGAGGGAGGAGCGCACATTCTCCGTAGAGGTGTACTTTTCAAGAGGCCGTTCAATCATTGCCATGCAACGTGCATTCAGGAATCACTTTTATATCGTGCCCGCGGGTCGTGTTCCTGATCGGAAATCGATTCTTTTATGGATGGACAACTTTAGGAAAACCGATGATGTGCAGAAAAAAAAAAAAACCCTGGAGGTTCAAGAATAGTCAGGACACTCGAAAACATTGAGCAGGTTAGGCAGTCAATTTTGCGATCTTCTAGGCGATCTGTGCGCAAACATGCAGCTGCTTGCTCTTGGGATGTCTGATCGTTCTGTGAGACGAATTCTTCATAAAGAACTGCAATTTCATCCATACAAACTGGCAGTGGTGCAAAAACTTAATCCATGTGATTTTCTTTCACAAAAAAATGCCTGCCAAGCCATTCTTGACAATATGCCTGAAGATGCTCTTCTGTTCTTCAGCAATGAGGCTCATTTTCATTTTTCCAGTTGCCTGAATAAGCAAAACTGGATACTGGAGTGGCACGAATCCCCGAGAATTTCATGAGCAGCCCCTGCACACAGAATGTGTGACTGTTTGGTGTGCATTGTCCAAAATAGGCATCATTGGACCAAAGTTTTTTGAAGAAAATGGTTAGTTCGGTCACTTCTGTTCGTTATGTCCACATGATTGAGGAGTTTTCTTAGCAAACCTTAATGAAATGGATGTGGGGGTGTCTGGTTTCAGCAGGATGGTGCCATGGCCCATACGGCGCGACATTGATGAATCTTTTGCGAGAACACTTCCCCGAACGCCTCATCTCCTTGCGGGGCGATCTTCAGTGACCGGCGCGCTTTAGCCCCGTGTGATTTTTTTTTTTTTGTGGGGCTATCTGAAATCCCTTGTGTACACCGACCGTCCAAGGACCCTGGCTCAACTGAAGAACAATATTCAAGCTGCTATTGACAACATACCCCTCGATATGCTGGAACGAGTGGAGAGAAGCTTCAACACTCGACTATCTCAATGCATTGACCAGAACGGAGGCCACCTTAGTGATATCATTTTTAAAACATGATAAATAAAAACTGTAAATGTCTCTCTGTAACATGGAAAAAGGATTAAACTGATATCTCCTATACTGTTTGTGTTATTCATTTTTAACATAAGGAAGTTGCCCTGCTGCACCCTGTATAATAGTTTTTAATAGCAAGTGTGTAATGTAGTTCCTTAAATTCAATTTCCGAACACATGTTAAACTGGAGCAAAAATATTATTTACAAAAGACAATCTACTTACTGCAACCGTTAATTCATAATAACCTTTGATTCAAACCAAAATAGTACCGACTAGGTTCATTGGTGGGGGCAAATGTGGGGGTCTGTTTACTGATATGTCACAGCTTCACTGGGTGGATTGGTGCTCACCTTTGACTGAAACTCGTTGAATTTTAAAGTAAGTTCTAAAGCCATTTCAATGGTGGAAATGGTGAAAGGTGCAATCACAAGATCAAAGATCACTTCAATAATAGTGTCAATGATCAGAACTATAAAGAAAACCAGGACGGTGTGATTTAGACAAGAGGATAAGTTCCAAGTTTTGAGCCTCATCCACAAAGCTAGTGAACAGATGGGAATCACGACTTCCTTATTTGTGAAAAGAGGTTGTCAAGACTCTAATATCAAACTAATTATGTACAATATTCACACAGCCAGTTTATATCTGTAAATTATTCACTTTTTGGTCTAGCAGGGAAGGAGATTCCCTAACTTTTTACTGTTGTTTTGAGGATTGTGTTTGTGGAATCCCAAGTCCAGGAGAATTTTGCAATAATATGCTGGAGTTAAGCTTATGAAATTCTATCCTTTCTTTTTCACTGAAGCAGAGAGACATTTTTTTCTACTTAAGTGCATTCCATTAGTATAAACATTAAGGTTTTTTTACAGATAGAGTACTGGCTTCATAAGGAGTTACTGTGAATCACTTTATGTACTTCAATTTATCATAAAAGTATTTTTTAAAATGAAAACCCAACCCATTAATTGTTTATGATTCACAACATTAACTGACAACAAAGAAACAAAATGAAAGGTTTTTTTTTTTTTTTTTTTTTTTTTTTTTTTTATCTCCACTGCTCTACTTGCAAAAAACTAAAAGAAATCAAAAAAGTAGTCCACAAAGCAGCTGAAGAACTTTGATAAATTAGCAATGATTCTATAGCTGAAAATTACTGATTTAGTAAATCCTTGAAATTCTTTTGATTCATAAACTACCTAAAAATGTATTTAAACTCCACAAGAAAAATACAGTCAATTGCAATCAAAAAGAACTGAGATATAAAGCAATGAAAAGTTTCAAAAAATTTATAAAGAAATATCTACAAAAAAATCTTCTAAGAGCACAATTAAGAACTACTCCAATTTTCTTTTAAATAGCCGTTAAAAATTATTATTTGAATTAGATGACATTTCAAATTTTAAAAGAAATTATAATGAACTAAAAGAAATATTATCAGTAACTAATCAGTTAATATTTTTGAGCTTTGTTATAATAATGATTAAAGCTTTTGTAGTTTCACTGATACAACACGATTCATAAATCAATGAAAGCAAATAACAGAAAAATTAACATCCACAATTTTAATCAAAATTAGCAAAATTAAAAAAGTTATTAAATTATATCATCATTATTTGCATTTAAGATGATAAATTAAAAACAGCCTAGTCTATTATCTAAAGTTAGTTTTGTCGGTTTCAAGTGGCAGAATGCCATTGTTTTCAGAAAACTTAACAGGAATGGTTTTCAACCAACAAATCAAAATATTTCTAATATGTAAATTTTCTGAAAGGGCATAATAAGGTCAAATATATAAATAAAAGTGGCTCCCAAAAATAATAGAGAGAAAGAAAGAAAGGGTTTCATAGCCTGTGGTGTGATTGACTGAGGCCATATAGTGCTGCATTGTTTAGTTGTCTTTACTGCAGTGCTTAGCAAAAATGGAATGTGCTGACTTGCAGGAGGAATAAAACAGATCAGGATATTGTGTAATACCATTTTTTTTTAAATGTAATATTGTTGGTCATATGAGTAGTCTTCTCTTTTTATATATATATATATATATATATATATATATATATATAATTTTACTCATTTAAAAAAGTTACACAGTGTAAACGTTCACCGAAACAAACAAACAAAAAACACGTTTATCACTGGCATTTTCTTAGGCAAGACGGGCCTCAACCAGGGGCCTAAGTGAAAAAAAAAAACACACACACACAGGGTGATTCATGAAGATAAGCAGAAACATGTATTCTACATGTAAAAGTAAAGAAAAAAAGTTATATAAACATAGGTCTGGAAATGCTTCGGTATCAAGTTACGGCTAGCGAAAGATTTCGCCCATAAAGTAGTACCCTGGATGAAATGAAGACTTGCTGGAAGTCTGGGAAGGTAAATTAAGGGGCGAAATCAGTGGTTTCTAATGGTTGTTGACCTGAAAAATTGAATGAAACATGTCGCAGAACTGTATCTCCCAGTGATTTGAAGCTTATCCCATGTGGAACCTACAAAAAAAGTTGGCAACACAATAACAGCTGTTCAACAGTAATGTGAATTCATTGTTTTGATTTATTGTGAGAGCTAACAACTGAGGTGTAGTCCATGTGCGTATTGTTGTACTACATTATGGGTGAAATCTTTTGCTAGCCGTAACTCGATACCGAAGCATTTCCGGACCTATGTTTATAAAACTTTTTTCTTTACTTTTACATGTAGAATGAGCTCCCGAAGTTTCTGCATATCTTCGTGAATCACCCTGTGTATGTGTGTGTGTGTGTATATATATATATATATATATAAAAGATGTAATTTCTCTCTCTCTTGAATTTAATCATTTTAATATAAAAGTGTATTTAATTATTTATAAATTTTACTTAAAAATATTTGTTTTCAATAAATAGCATTTTAATATTATTTGACATATACAGTAGAGCATCGATTATCCGATTATCAATTAACCAAAACATCGGTTAACCGAAGGCGTAGATCAAAAATTTAAAAAATTAATTTGCGAATTAAATTTAAAATTTAATTTTTTTCTGAGTGATAGGTCTGATGATGGGACATAGTTCCCAAAACGACAAAAAACAATGCAACAAAGTCACAGGACACATTTAAAATAAGGTAATTTATTATCTAAAACGTGACTTGGACCATAATTAGCAATGTTTAAAATACAATATAAGGTTTTGTGTTTAATAAGTATCACTGTTTCTGTATTTCAAATTGCTCCTATGACACTGATACAATTTTTTCGTAAATGATCGGCTATCCGAAATATCAGTTATCTGAACATCCCCCCATGCAGAATTGCTTCCGATAATCGATGCTCTACTGTATTTAACATTTGCTGTAATTAATTACTTTACACACTTAGAATTTGAAAATAAACATTCTGAAACCAAAAAAACAGCTCACTGTTTTAAAGCTATTGTAATTTGTAAAAATATGAGTTGGAGTCTTTCCCGTAAACTAACTGTTTAAAAAATCAGAACAAAAAGAAATGGAACAGCAGAACATACTGCAACTTATGAAGCCTCTCTCTTTCTCTTACTATTTTAGGGGAGATATTAAGAACAACCCCCTCTATCATTGATGGACTATCCTACTATGACGTCACCAAGTATCTAGGAAGTACCTTAGGCAGCTGCAACAATTTGAACTGACAAAGGCTAAAAAACCATAACTTTCTATCCTTGTATTAATATTATCGACGTATTAAAAAATATTAAGTATTTTTTAATTAGTTTACTTATCTGTGTTTATTTATTAATTACTTCTGATACTGAAAATGTTTCATTCAGAAATATTTCTTCATGAAGGAAAAGTTAACTTCAATTACCAAGCTGTAAGAGTTCTTTACACGAAGCGACCATGGTAGCACAACCAAACACACCACCAGCCAAAGCTCATTAAGCAAAATGGATTTTGAAGCAGCAGCTATTGATGTTGTGCTGTTATCTCAGGTATGAAAATGGTAAAAACGATCAAGCTTACGTCTCTTGACATACGTATGTAACTAAATTTTACAATATATTACATAATACACCTATATATATAAAAATGAATGTATCTTTCTTTCTTTCTTTCTTTGTCCTTTATACACTCCTAGGCCCTTTGACCTATCTGGACCAAACTTTGCAGAATTACTCTTTAGGACCCTGCGGAAAAGATAGGCTACCTTAGAACCTGGACCCCCCCCCTAGGGGGTTGAAAAGAGTAAAATCCCTGAAATACCCAATATCCACCTGGTGGTGAAAATGAAAACTACACAAATATTGTGTAAAGTGAAAAATTCGCCTATGGGGGGCAGGGACACCACACTTGGGTGGGGGATGGCGACACAAGGGCCTAAGTGTCCCACCCCCGATCGACACTGGGATCTTATATTTAGGGCCCCTTCTCGGGCCCCCCAAGTCAATTGCAAAAAAGGGAAAAATTCGTTCTCCTATGGGGGGCAGGGACACCACACTTGGGTGGGAGGAAGACAACACAAAGGCTGAAGTGTCCCACCCCCGATCGACACCGAGACCTTATATTTAGGGCCCTTTCTCGGGCCCCCCAAGTCAATTGCAAATAAGAAAAAATTCGGGAGTTTACTGTATTATTTTTTTTTTTTAATGTACTGATGGGGTACTGTTAAGTTTCCTGAATGACTCAGACATTAAATGAAACCTGTAAATGAACTCTTTAGATTGTTACCAACAAAGATTGGCCCCTAAGCTTTCAAAAATCTGAATCCATTTAAATCTACGATTAATAACCATTCCACTTTACAAATCAATGCTGGAAAAACTTACAACTTTGAAAATTTCCAAATTTTCATTTCATTTGCCTATTTTATGGAATAAAATTTATAATAACTTTTTTGTATGTACTGAAATTATTTTTCAATATTTTCTGTTTTTACTTTTGAAATCACTTTAATTTTGGTGCAAAATTAATCTTGCATTTCTTTTATATTTTGCATTCTCATAAAAATTAAAATGTCATTTAGCTAATAAAAGTCGACACGATTCATTTTCTTAACTAAATTTACAGCTACATGCATACATCTTTTAAAATAAATAGTTTGGGATGTTTGAATTAAATTTCTACACCTGGCTATCATAAATAAAATATTCAATACTAATATATTTAAGGAGAAACTTACCATGCCAGAGAGGTTGTCCCTGAGAAGTAAAACTTCTGGAATTTTCTGGACTACAATCAATACCTGGTGAATAGCCATCATTTGCTAAAATGTATTTTAAATGTCGATTGTCCCAAGTCATTTGGCATGCATCTAAAGCACGATGAAATATAGTCCGAGGTCTTGTTAACAAAGGACGACTTGATGATGATGATGTACTAGGATTACTTGGACCTTTAAAAATAAATAAATAAAAACAGCATAATACATTAAAACAAATGCATCCATGGGATATGTTCACTGTAAACAGCTTATTACATTATTACCCCGTTTAAAATGATGGGTAAGTATCAGTACACAAATGGTTAAGGACCCCTAGAACACTTTGCTTACAAAACAAGAATTTAACTATCTTAACCAGGCAGAGCTTGTACTGTGTCTGAGAGATCTGAACTGTTATGTTTATGCTTTGTACACTAGATAACATGTTAGAGGATTGTTATATTGAATACACCTTCCTAGAAACATATCTTTCATGTGGGAATTTTGCCTCTGGTTCTGTTTTGCTGATCTTGACCAAACAACACTTTCTCTATTACTTGGATTGAGGAAGTGCCTGATGAGAGAGAGGGAAAATTACTAGAATAGTATCGTCTTCAAATCAAAAAACTGGAAATAATCTAAGGAATACTGCTCCCTAATTATTTTCATAGGACTCATTTTTTTATTTTTCTTATTATGCGTTTTACATTAATTTTTGCCAGCTAAGTTTGAATAAGCTTTTATCTTGTTTCTATATATAAAATAGTTTCAAGGATAATAATAAAAACATCCTAATAATGGCATTATCATTTTAATCATACATTAAAATTATTAATGTTAGATTATACATTGAAATATTAAAATTGATCCAACAGATCTAATGCAAGCATTGATGTTTCAAAAACATATACGAGCTCTGCAGGGTTAAGAAATGAATTTTCTTAAGGAAGTTCATATGATATACAGTGTTGAGAAAATAATGGAAACACTGCCATCTGTACAAATATCGTTATTAATATGGAGTTGATTCACCACAAGCATTCTGAACAACAGCACTTCAACATGGAATAGATGCATACAGATCTCACATATATAAGGTGACCAGATTTTTCAGATGTCAATCCACAACAGACAATTTTTACAATAAAAAAATAAAAACAACAACCAAAGAAACAAAAAAAAATTCTGAAAACTACTTTAACAACAACAACAACGACCTTCTCGATTATTTACAAAATCCAGGACGTCTGGTCACCCTACACATACAATATATGATAACAGTATTTTATCCCCTTCCTCCAGTAAAATTTCTGCCAAGTATACGAGTTATAAAATGGAGGAAATTGTGTTCTCATCTGCTGTTTAAAATAGTTCCCATAAAAAAAAAAAAAAAAAAAAAGTTCTGTAAAGGTTTCATTATTAAGGTCTAGTGACTGAGGATGCTAGGGAAATTGTTTTACTTCATCCTCATGCCTTTTAAATAAAATTGTGATGCACTTTGTAACATGGATATACATTAAGGATGATTGTCTGAACAACAGCATGCAAGCGGTTCTGGAGAACATTAAGATATGAACCGTTATTTTTGAAAGTGGAATAAGTCCATTTTTTCATATATCGAGATATTAAAGGGTTAGCGTTTGAATGAATTGTAGACTGAAAATAAAAACCGGGCTAAGTGCCAAAATCTAAGTTCTGAGAAAAACAGCAAAAACATTTGTGAAAACTAATACTGGCTACAGTGAAAGTCTAACAATTGGCTAAAGTTTGAAGTACTTGCAGACTGAATATCATATAGCCGGGTTTTTACCCGCACTGGCATAGGCACATAGACCATATTTTAGCAATAAAATGGAAATCGATTGTTTTGGCACTTAGCCTGGTTTTTATTTTCAGTCTACAATTTAAAAATATTGGCTAAGCTTAATCAATTTGGGTGTTGTTTTTAACACTGTAATTTTGTTAAAATTTTAAAATGTAATAATGATTAATAAAATTGTTAAAAAAATTAAACGATTGTTTAACTCCAAATGGACTTATTCCACTTTCAATAATAATATATTGTAAGAAATAAAAACAAGAGGAAAATTAAGTCCACATTGTTATACACATTGGCTTTACTGAACTGGAGTTTTTAATGTAAAAAATAATAATTTAAAAAAGAAGATATACATAAACGAGTGTAAAATATAATTACTTCGTCAAGATAAGTAAAAACACAAAATTATATTTAAAAAAAAATTTATTTCTCCTTTACAGTTAGCATAGTGATGTATTCATGGTAAATAGGTGGTATGCAAGGCAGTAAACTCATCATATCGCTGTATTTCTCTTTTGTTATAGGTCTTGACGTTTTATACAGTGGCAACATAGTAATCTTGCTGAGATGTTTGGGTCTTCCTTGTTTTCCAAATAAAAATAATACTTTAAATGGTGCATTTTCATCCATACTTGTTTTGTAAAAAAGTTTGTGCGGTTCATCCCTTTTAACCCTCATCCAGCATATTTTCAGCCATTGTATAATTTCTCCATCCGTATTTTTTTTCCTGTTTGATATTGCCTCTTCTAGAGATCTGGTTGAGACATAATCTTCTCGTTTCATTTCATACAAAATGAAACTATTTTTTCCCCGGCAACTCTTTACTGTATTATAATAGTCTTGATCAGTATATAATTGATCCTTTTTCTTTAATGCTATTTCCACAACTCCAAAATCTCTGTCGTTTGGAAGAAATGACAATAGAAATGTGTGGAATTTTTCGCGTGCTCGCATTGGAGCTTCATCTCAAAGAAGAGCTTAATCTTAGCCAGTGTTGCATAAAGAACTTAATTTCCAATAAATACAGTAATTTGACAAATCAATATTAGAAAGTTGTTTTACTCATGATTATTTGAAATGGACTTATTCCACTTTCAAAAAAACTTTTTTTGTGGTAACATTTTACAGCTAAAACTCGTTTGATTAATTTATGCAGAATTCGTGGTCCACTGACTGTATGATTATAAATATAAAAAGAGGATATCTATATCTTACTAAAATTACTATTAACTCATTTTTTCCAAAAGTGGACATTCCACTTTCAAAAATAACGGTTCATATGCTGCAGGCAGGGTTGGGAAGTAACACGTTATTAGTAACGCCATTCCTAGTAATAGTGACTTTTTATAGTAACGACTGGTAAAGCCATTACTTTTTTAACTGAGCAACTACAGCTCAGTTACTTTTATATGTAATGGAGTAATAAAAAAGTTACTTTTTCTTCCATTTTTTTTTTATTTACTTTCACACCAAGCTATTGGGACGTTTGGCAAGAGCTGTTTCAAAAGCTTCGTATTAGTTATCAGAATGCTAGTGTTGCTGAAGACCTCTTCTAAGAAGATTAACTTAGAAACTAAATCCAAATCTCATCTATGCTCTTATCTAAGTTAGCACCCCATGATTCCACTCCACAATGGCAGGGGATCCGCCCGATAGCCATGTCGCCTCCAGACTCTGACACGGTGATCATCATTGGTGAGACAGAAACGGGATTCGTCACTGAACACTACACTGTTCCATTCTGCACCCCATGCAGTTCTGGTACGACACCATTCTAAGCGATGACGACAATGGCTCGCTGTTAAGGTTGCCTTTGCAACGGATGGCTGAACAACAAACCTGCCGCAGCACATCGGAGCATCCAAAACTCCCTGTACACTTTGCAAAATGTCGCCAGTCGTGGATTGTGGGTGTGCTACGGCATGAAATCTGATGCGACGATCTCCAAGCTCCGGTCCCACTATGACGGTTCACATTTCCTTCCTGAGACAACTGTCTCCAAATGGGACAGATGGTTGTGGCATCACGTTTCGTTTCTTCCGCAATATGGTGGACAGCTGTGCAATGAAACCTCTCCTGAATGCATTCATTTGACAAAATTGCATACGACGGCGTCTTAAAGGCATTAACACTTCTTGGTCGTTCTGCAGACACAGTAACAGCAAAAACACACACTTCTCGCAGCCGGGACATCTTAAATAACAGCTTCACATGCTGGTTGTCTGTTTACATCACGAGCACGAGTCCTGTGATTAGCAAGAAATTTTAATCATTTGCGTAACTTGAACATGTGCATTCACTCTGCAATTTGCATGGCACTGCATTCACATCTTCATGGTCTGGCATTTTCTCTGTCAGGCAGTGTATAAATTCTTAGTATGTTTTTAACATAATTTTGTTTTTATTTTTTGGTTGTTAAAAAGTAACTGTAACTCAGAAATTTTTTAAAGTAACTTACCCTGGTTGCAGCTATTATGCAACCCTTCAGAATGACTTAAAGTCCTAAGAATGTTTTGATATAGCAATCCACATCATCACAGACCACTTCCATCTTTACAGATGGAACCAAACAGTCAGGATGGTAAGCACCTACCAGACATCTGCATACATAAACACTCCCTGTGGTGGGGAGCAAATTGAAAGACACAGGAACTGCTGGACAATTTGATCTTCTCCATGCCTCATCGCTGTCAGTGTGTTGTAGCAAACACCATACACTCTACTGAACAGTCAATGTAAGACACATTTTTCACGTTCAACATGCGAATGTTCATGTGTCACATCCTGCTCAATCCCGATAAATGGATTCTGCACCTCATTTGCATATTCAGACAAATTCCATTTTCGTGTCATTTGCTTCTCTGATGATGTTCTTTAATAAATAAACTCAAATGCCTCAGTTTTTTGGGTGTATTATATTCATTTCGTAATATCTCCTAAATTTTTTGAATGCTTCCCATTCACTTCCTTAGGGATATTCATTTTTCATTTTCCACCAATGTATATACAGATAATTTCTATCTAAGTTAAAATAGATAGATCTAAGTTAATAATAGAAAAGTAATGAGTTGTTTATATACTGTGGAACAACTGACGGGGTTTCATGTCATGTTTTATGATAATCACCCATATGGTTAGTTCTTTTTCAAGATATTTTCTGCAAGAATCTAGCAAGAAAGAAATAATTATTTTATGCAATTTTAATTCTGTTATTAATTCAGATAAATTAAACATTATCAACATTTTCAAATACATCAGACTTAATTCTTTCCTATCTTCAATTTAACAGCAATATTAAGTTTCCATTATTATTATAAACAGTCTTGTGAATAATGTTAAAGTTCATTCACTTACTAGGATTTTCATCATCTGATGAATCTGTGGAAGTGTTGTCATCATCTGTATGTCTCATATTATGATTATGAGGTCGAAAATCAGGATCTTCAAGTGGACAAACATCAACTTGAGACCATTTTTCTAATAAATTTTTCCACTGCAGTTTTTCAACTGCAGTACAATGTGGATTTAATACTATACAAACCCACAAAGCACCTGAGTAAATAAAACAAAACAAAAGTTAGTAAATAAATCTAAAGTAAAGCATTCAAGTACAGTTAATTACAGCAATATTTCTTTCATATACACAAATTGATTTACAATTTATGAATATAAAAATTCAAATGTGAAAAAAAAATAGATATTGATGAAATGTTCATATTTACAATATAAGTTTCAATTCCATATTTCTCTCTTAACTCTCTTCTCCTTGTCATATTATTAAAATATATATCACAGCTCCATTAAATAAATATTTTTATAGCAAACTTTCAGAAAGCTTCCATTCTTTCCTTTAACAAGTTACATAATTCAAGCTTAATAAATATATTTTGTGGAATATATTTTTTTGAGATGTTGTATATTTGTTAACATGACAATAAGCAGGAAGGAGATAAGAAAGAAATATGGACTTAAGAGCTACATAATTCAAACAAATAGCTTGCTAAAATAGAACATATTTTAGTTCTTCAAATGCAATAACATTTTTATTATTAATACAGGATTTTACTATTTCACTTGTTAAATTTGTTAAATTACTATCTACTCCAATTCCTTCATTCCTGTTTAATTATTACTCTTAGTATTCCTTATTAAAATGCTACTTTCCTTAACCCATTAGCTTTATAGGACATTTAAATTTCATGTCCGTACATGCAACAATTGACACTGCCTGGTTTATCTCTGCATTTGTTCATGTAGCAGCAATACCTGGCTACAATTCCAGGCCATTATGCGCCTCGGCTTCTGTTAGCGGTCAATGAGTCAACATTAGTGATTTAAGATCAGTGCACAGGATATTACATTCTTCTTTTCTAGGAATCCTAATTGAGGTTAAGTTGATTAATCTGCTTTTTTATAAACATTAACTAAATCTTACCTATTGATATACTGTGTATAAAATTCCTAACAAATACTAACATTCTTCTAATAGAAAATTTGAGTTGAACATGGTGTCCTATGAATAAGGACACTGGGCAGTTATAGAACCTAATCCTATTTTCATTTCTTCTCGGTTTTCCAATATGTCTCGGTAGAATATTTTTAGGACTGCTGAAGAGGCTGTAGAATACTTGCTTTCTGAGATAGAGGCAGACATTATTGCATCACCATGTGATATTGCTATAATTTTAATCTTTATTGTGGCAAGGATGTCTGCAATATTCTCAACAAGATTCAACCCCGAGAGAATGAGAACTCGAGTGGTGAAAAGAATGCTGGATCCAGTTGTAGATTCAAACAGTCATGCTATATTTTTGGATAATTACTTTAATTCTTATAAGCTGTTTCTAGAACTACAAGAATTAGGATTCTGTGTCATTGGTGCAATAAGACAGAACAGGACTGATCATTGTCCTCTTGAATCTGATAGAGACAGAGGGTATTACGATTCCTACAAACAACCAAATCACCATGGTAAGATGGAACAACAACATCTGTGTTAGATTAGCAATAAATTTTGGTTTTGTTGAGCTTCTGGAGTCAGTTTCTAGACGGGCAAAGGGACAAAAAGAAAAGATGCTCACCCAACAGCCTTATCTAATCAATCAGTACAACAAATATATGGGATATGTAGACCACCACATGGTTGGCTTTTGGAGAAACATACGATTACAATCCATGGGGAAAAATGGTACTGGCCAATATTCATTAGGATTGTTATCATGGACATGATAAACACAAATATACTCTTCAACAAAGTATCTAAAGATGCCAAAAGTGTCAAGGATATTGGAAGATACACTTCTTTCTCTTATTTGAAAATTGCGCAGAATGCAAGAAGCTAACTACCCATTGACAGACCAATGGTTATGCAGACCTCAAGGAAAAAAGAACTGGATAGTGTGAGACTGGATGGGAGAGGTCATTTTATTGATAGAAGCAGAGAAGATGCCAGTTCCAAAAATGTTCGTGGAAGCCTCTCACATTTTGTACTAAGTGTGATGTGACTTTATGTACTATATGCTTTCCTAAATTTCCTTTGTATTTGAAGAGTTCAAAATTCATTTAGTATTGTGAGAGTTGAAATAAATCACTTTTAGTTTTATACTGAGTAAGGATTTCAAAATTCTTTTTGTATTGTAAGAGATCAAATAAATCACTTTTAGTTTTCAATTGAGTATTTTTTTATTTCTTATACTCAATAAAAATAATCCATATATAAATGCAGAAAAAAAAAAAATCAACCACTTTCTGTACAGGACACTGATTATTTGCCCTTGTATTAATGGGAATTGATTTAAACTTTATGTTATCTAGACATTTTAAACATGTTCCTTAATTTTTTGAAAAATTTGAAGTTTTAAATAATTTGGGCAATAATGGGTTAATTTAGTGTCTTTTTCCATACATAATAATTTTACCTCATTAGTAATGGAATGACCTAAGTTGTTACAACGTTCAGCTAATTCAGATTTCTCACTTTGCTTTTTCTTTATATAATTAACATGTTCTAACAGTCACACTCTTATTGTTCTTTTACTCTCCCATGTATTATTGCAAAAATGTCATTGTATTTGAAGAACTAAAATTATGAAATAACAGTAAAAGATTGTTAAAAAAAGGTTTGTTTTAAAGTAATCAAATACTATTGTTGTTATGATCCAACATGAATGTTCAAGATAACGTAATGTTATGTGATATGTAGACATCTATTAATTGTCTCAAACTGTTTGAATTATGTAGCTTGATAAAGGAAAGAATGGAAGCTTTCTGAAAATTTGCTATAAAATATATTTAATAAATAAATATATTTTAATGGAGTTGTGATATATTTTAATATTTACAATATTGCATTTTTATCCTTCTGAGCTTTTGGAAAAAAGATTTATACTGAAATACTTAGGGGAAAAAAAAAATGTTTTTTTTTTTATATGTTTTTGTTCTCGTCTGTCTTGAATTGCTTTGACATCTGACTGACAGGTTCGACATCGAAATAAATGTTGTGCTGGTGACAGTAAAGTATCTCGTGGGAGTATTCTGCCATTTTAACAAGGCTAAGTATTCATCTGCTTCACTGCTTTTTGCATCTTTTTATGATTCCTTTAGCAATTCTGCACATAGTGTTAAGTTAATCCATTTGCAGGTGGAAAGTAAGAATTCGAAATTAAATGGGGAAATTTCCAACTTGCAGGAAACTTACAAAACTTGTCAGATAAGTACTGGGGTCCATTATCAGTCTATAAGAAATCTGGAATATCATGAGTTGCAAAAGTCTTCTTCAAGCTGATATACTTTATTCCAGCTAATGTTCTTTTTTGCACCTCCTAGCATAGCATCCTTTATTTTTACATTGGTGACAGATGACATTAAATTAAGCCTCACTTAATCACGTTTATACTTCGTTGCTGTATAACAGAAACGTCAAATGTATTAAAAATCTCAGTAGCATCAACTCCAATGGAGAACATAAAACATTGCACTTGGACAACACCAGACATACTAGATAGGTTTTATAGCAGTAGCACACCATTCAAAACAATCCCCTCATAACTTTCACTTCGGGGCCATATTGTTCCTTGTAATCTCCAGTTCGGGTGGCAGACAAAGTTCAGATAATGAATGAGTTGTATCCATAACTGCAAAAAAAGACAAAAGCAAAGGGAGATACTCAACAGCAGTGAGTATACCACTTTTGACACCATATAATAACTGACACTGTTGTTTATAAGAATCTAACTACTATGCTTCCATGATGGCCAAGAATAGGACCACGCTTATTGCAAAGCTTCATATAACAGTATTGTCTCTGAATTTTGCAATATAATGCACACATACACATCTCTGAACAAAGCAATATTAACTAGAATATTCTGACTACATATTACATGTAGGTCACTTATCTTCTATAAATAAGCTAAATGAGTATCAAAGTAAATCAACTCAAAATAATATGGAATTTGAACAGAACATTTCTTTCAATCTGTATGATTAGTAGATAAGAGCTGGAAAGCAAACCTAAGAGAAATCAAAGATTCAAAACTCCAATTCCAATTGACAAGCTATGAGTAAAACATATGAAAACAACAACTTCCATGGAGCCAAGACATATAAGAGAACAAGAAAAATGATACAGATCTACCTCTGGATATAAATACAGGAGGGCAATAATTCAAAAAACTTGTCAAATACAACATATCAGGGGCCTAAAACTTATTGCTATAGTCCCTAAAATACATTTTTCAAAGAAATTAACATTCCAGGACATCTGTCTGTGTTTGGATCACAGAGACGGAGGAACATACTGATCAATGATGTGATGAAGTGGTGAATATAAAATAAGGACAACAACTCTAAAAAGTCACCTGTATAAAGTCAGTGTTTCCTTCCAGATATATACTAATATTGGAATTGAATTGACTATAAAAATCATCAGTCAATAAACAGATTTAATGAGAATCCATGAAACAACTGCAATATTTCTGTAAGTGTAAATTTGCTTTTTAATTCATTACTGAATTACTAATCACTCGATTAAAATCTACACGTGTTTAAAATACTCAAAACAGGTGATTCTCAGAAATGAAAGCAAATGGGCATTTATTTTTTACTGTAATTACTGTATTAATGTTTATTACATTTATTAACTGAATCAAATTTATAAAAATTGATATTAGGGATTTTTTTACCTAGTTGATCCCAAAGTTGACGGCATTTGTCTGTCATCGGTGTTCCCTGGGATTTCCATAGGATAAGCCGTGGGTCAGCTAGGAACTGTTCTGTGATTAAAGTGAGCATTCTAGCACCATTAGAATCTCTTGCTCTTAACATCTCCCGCACCTACAAATTTAAAAAAAAAAAGGAGTTAAAAAGAAATTCAATTAAAAACCAGAACAGAAGTTACATAAAATGCTCATTACATGTAAGACAACTAAATCTGTGAATTCATTTGGGCAGTGATAATATTTGTTTCAATATTCCATGAGGGGCATTTGAACTATTTCAATCCACTGTATAAAACAAATATCTCACTGAAAGTTTTGAGATGTGATCCAAGAAGCTTCGTATAAGATTAAGGTACTAATCATAACAATTTTTAAAGTACTCTCCCCTCATACTTCATGAAGCGATTCATCTTGTAAAACTATCTATTAAAAGATCTTGCTTGATACTCAAGATGTCATCACAATGTCTCCCATGGAGCTTTTCCTTGCATTTAGAGAAGAGGAATTAATCGCAAGAAGCTAAATCAAACTATAGGGTAGATGACCAAGCAAGTGGAGTTCTGTCTGGAAACTGAACTAAATAATTAGCTTTTTGGGCTGATGCATCATCTTGATGGAGCAAAACCTATGCAGGCCAGTCATTGGATGCCTCTTTTCAAGCTCTGTAAACACTTTTGGAAGGCAATTTTACCATTGCGAATTACAGTACAGCATTTTCTGATTGGAACAGTTGCTATATGACCATTAGCAGAGAAGAAAGGGCTGATTATTTTCTTCCCACTGCTTCTTGGTATTCTGACTTTTGTTGGATGATCTTCATCAGGGAACATCCAGACAGTAGACTGGAGTTTTGTGTCCAGATCAAATAGATAAATCCAGGTTTTATCACTTGTGATAACACAAAAACATTTGATGTTCCATTTTGGAATATTCATGTTGCGGCACCAGTTCTCCCAAGACTCTTTAGCTTGTCATTAAGGCTATGGGGCACCCAGCAACTCACTACTTTCCTAATACCAAAGTGTTTAAGCAGAATACCCGAAACTGTCACATTTCAATCTATAGTCTTTGATGAATAACAACATAAATACATATTGAATCTTTCTTTTTATCAAAGATTACAGCAGTAATATTTTCTGCAGTGACTGCACTAGCTGATGTCCAACACTCTGTCTTTCAGATGCTGCCTATCCTCAGTTCAAGTAATCATACACTGGGGAGAATGAAGGATAACAATTACCAAATGATGCATACAATCTTTCAAATGATCCTACTTCCATAGTCATAGGAAATCATGGTCCATAAATGCTCCCCCTTTTTAAATACTCTGCAGTAAATGGCGAAGCTGGCAGCAGGAAACTTTTGAGCCCTGTAATTCTGGAAGAAATGCACCAAACGATATGAAAATGTGCAATTTACAAGGGCTGTTCAATAAATAAGGTAACAAAGCATGTCTTTGCATAAATTTAATTAACTCATGCATAAAGGTATAATGCATAGTATGGCCTTGGTACAGATTATTTTTCCACATAGTCCCCATACTTGTCTAAGCATTTTGTTCCAATGGTACACCAAGGCATTGATCATGGCATAGAAGAAATCAGTGATAAGCACTTGAATCCAGGTTATGATGGCATGCTGAACTTTTGTTGGTTGCGAATTGCCTGCCACCCAGATGCTTCTTCAATGGTCCAAAGATATGAAAATCACTGGATGCCAGGTCTGAGCTGTATAGGTCCAGTACCTCCCAATCGTAGCGCTAACCCAACTCACACTTGAGCTTTGTTGTCTGTGGCCTGGCATTATCCTGCAGCAAGATGATGCCTATTCTAAGCAACCCAAGTCGTTCTTGACGAATTGCCTCCCACAACCGTATCAATGTTTTACAATAGCAGTCAGCATTTACTGTCTGTCCCTAGGTGAGGAAATCAAAAAGCACGCCTAAAAAAACATGGTTGCCATGACTTTCTTTGCTGATAGAGATGTCTTGAATTTCTTTGAAGGTGGGGACAATGCGTAGTGCCATGTCATGGCTTGCTTCGTTTCAGGTGTCAAATGATGCACCCGTTTCATCACCTGTAACAATACACTGCAGAAGCAGTTCTTCCTGATCATGGTATTGTAGTAAGTGCTCGAGAGACAATCCCATTATAGTGGCTTTGTGAACTTCTACGAGTTCCCTCGGAAAACAGCGTGAACACTTTTTCCTGTACTCAAGTTCCTCATGAACGATGGCTTGCACAGTACCCAAGGAGATGTTTACTTTGCTAGCAATATCCCTCAGTTTAATGCGTCTGTCCTTCTGAATAAGACCTTCAATGCGGCACCAATTGTCATCTGTGGTGGATATGCTTGGCCGGCTGGATCGCTGCTCGTTTTGAACGTCTGTCCTGCCATTATCGAAGGCATTGCACCACACCCAAACCTGTTTCCATGACATAACATTTGCACCGTAAACTTCGACAATTTGGTGATGAATTCAGCTGGTGATGTTCCCTTTCGATGCAAACATCTGATCACACTACGCATCTCAATGTTTGACCAGGTTTCCGTTAGCCTCGCCATTTGCAAACTGATTTTTCTTAACTATGATTGATGTAAGGTGCCATCTAATGGGAGTGAGAGTAAGTACTGGTCTACCTTCTATGATCTGGCAGAAAATGAGAATAAAACAGGGAACATTAAGCACGTGAAACGTCTTGTTACCTTATTTATGGAACAGCCCTTGTAACTCGCAAAACAATATGCTTTCACATGCCCTTCTTCATTCAAGCTTCAGGACAGTTCAACAATTCTTTTGATTTCCATCAGTATGGATAGCAGTTGTGCAATGACGCCATACTTCCTTAACACTGTAATATAGCTATAGAATTTCAGATGAAAGTGTAGAAATAGGTCAATAGAAAGGAACAAAAATGACAAAGTATCAGGAAACTTACCTTTGCAAACATGGAATTAAGTTGCTTGTTTGCATTGTAATAACCTCCCTGAGATAAATACGATTTGACTTGCTCACAGACTTGCTCTTCATCTAAATGCCAACTATTGTCATCGTCAGCTGATGCACCAGCAGTGGGGTCAGGAGCACCTAAAGAATGAGGAAATTCAATATATGACTGAAAATAAACTAAATAAACCTTATCATAAGCTTTGGATAAGTGCCTCTAAGAATCTAAAATCATTTTGCTGCCAAACCATCGTAGATGGAGATCTCTTCTGCAATGCAATCTCTAGTCAAAACTTAATGAACAATAGTGAACATACCAGCAACACTAAATTTCACAACAAAACAGATTTATTAATTGGTAATTCCTTCTACCTATAATTGTGAAGCAGCAAATTTCCCTTAAGAATAAATAAACTATTAAAAAACAACAACTGATAATCATCAATAAATTAACACACATAAATTAAGAATAGTAAAGAGAACACAAACTTGTTTTCAAAGAACTGGGTTTCCAGTTCAAACATTTAAAAAACAACTCAAAAATCACTTTGACAATTGACATGTAAAGTTCAGCAATACAATACCAGAAATTAAACATCTACATTTCTTTGTCATTTTGCACCTATGACAAAGATGGGACCCTAAGGGAAAAAACAAAATGCCAAATCCTTTAATTTATCATCATGCAGGTTTGCAAATTTCCAAGCAAAAATTCCTTTACTGCAATTAAGCTTTTTAAGACAAAGCAGGCTCAAAACGTTTTGTACAAGTGTTTGGGACCCAAAGATTCAAAATATATGTAGAAACATTTTCTTAACTTAACCCTTTGTGGACGGTTTAGATCATCCATATATGCATGATCCATTTCAAAAAATGTTTTTCAGTTTTTCAGAAATCTTCTGAAGCCTGAGGATTAGTAAGTAGGTCATCTGTGATTGGATAATCCTTTCAAAAACATCAAAATAAGAAGAAACGTAATTGATTAGCTACAGCAACAAATGGAATGAGAGAGAAATTGCAAAAACAAAGTGTGACAAACATGGCATCACGTTCGGATTCACAGATTTTTAGGAGTATTTTACAGACTTAAATAAATGAAGGAGATGGTTCGGATAGTGAAACAGAGTTACGTTGTCATATTTAGGAACTTTTACATCAGTAATTGTTTCATGAAAATGAAAATTACAATGGCAGTAGTTCATTATCAGATAGCGATCATTCAGATATGGCCAAAAAGAATTCATCTCATTGATTTTCAAAGTGTAGAAGGAAAGAATGGTCTTAAACTGCACTACTTCCAATACACATTATGTCAGTAACTAATTTATCTCTAATTTGATGGAATCAAAAAAATTATTTTTTTTTTTTTTTTTTTTAGTATTTTTGAAGTTGTAATGCACAAGTTTATGGCAAAGGACAGCAAGAGTTGGCAGTTCTGCATTACAAATATCTGAGTAAGAAGACCGAAATGACCATGTAAACAGACACAGTTTGTTTCAAAAAAATATAAAAAATACTATGCACTTTCTTTAGCTCAGATTTTTTGTACAATTTCAACGACATAATAAATAAAATTTAACTTGGCTATTTTAACTTTTTATCTTATGTAAATTATTTTCTATTTCAGGCTTTTGAAAATAGCGTTTTGATAAATTTAACAAAAATTGATATTAATAATTTCATTTCATAAATTAAATTTAATAATTCCAAAATAAACTTATGTGAATATGAAAGTTTAATTTTTTATATATATATAAAAAAAAGTTATGATCATTTTACTTTAAGTTTTTTAGTAATTAATTTTTTTCTAAGAGGTACACAAATATGTCAAAAACACGGCCATCCACAAAGAAGTGAGACAGTAAGTGGTGTAGACTAGGAAAGTATAATAATATGATCTTCTAGGAAAGAGTCTGGATTACACCTGGAATCTGATAGATTATCTCTGAGATTATTCCCTGGCTAAGCAATACAGGGGAAGTATCTTTGTTGTTAATTTTACCAGAGCTTTGGAGTGGAGCAGGAGCATAGAAAATTTTGATTGCTCCACTCCTCCATTTCTTAAAAATCTGCAATGAATAAAACCAAACCAATTTTTCATTTTTTTATTTTTCACTATTCTGATTTATTAAAGGAGATTCTTATAACATATGTCTAATAAAATTTTGCTAGTTTCATGAAATTAAAGTTTAAGGATAAGAAACCATAAAAGAGTGTAACATTTACATATTATAGCTTTAGTTTTGAAATCAACAGCAGTGCAATACATCTTAAAAAGGAAGAATTCAACAATTTTCTTAAACCAAGTTCTGTGGTTTTGTGACCTTTCCCAAGACAGAGTTCTTAAAGCCCCTTTGATCTAATCCAAAGATGCCGTAGCTTTTGGAGAAGCTTATCAAGATGGTAAACTTTTTAATTAAGAAGGTTTTAAAAGACTTTTGGTTCTATTCTCTTCTACCTCCATTGCATTTTGTGAGTTGTTCAGATCAAGAACGCAGCCTCTCCAAGATGCATCATACACCATAGCTATAGTATAAAAAGTAATAACCAGGTAAAAAATTATAATTATTTTACTACTTAAGTAAAACTTTCTTTCAGTGGTCTAAGAGCTTTTCAATCGGTGTTCCACAAGAAAATTCTGAGTGTGCATCTGCAATTAACATTTTAGCTTCACACTAGTCACATGCTCGCACCTAGAGTGAAATCTATATGTCAAATAAAGTGGGAAAACAGAAACATGAACTAAATTCTGTTTTGTTCTAACAATTACAATTAATACAGTTTTAAATCATATTCCAGTTAGCTTTAAATGTTTAAAAACATGACTGTTATATTCATTGATAAATCATAGGTGTTTTTCAAAGGATTATATTTTAAAGCAATTAAAAAGTTTGGTGTACCATGGGATTTTAGGAACAAGGATTGGTGTGCCTTGGGATTCTGAAAATATAAGGCGAGTTATGAAGCAAAAAAAGGTTGAGAAGCACCAGTCTAACCAATTTGTTTCTTAAGTCAATGTTTTTCTGGTGCCTAGAGTACTTCGACTCGGCGAAAAATCAGGTGGTTTGTTAACAACTAATAACCAAATTACTCAAAATTACTAGAAAGAATTGTGCATTACAGTGGAAATAAATTACATTGTGATGTTACAAAATTGTAATGTTATTGTTGGCTTTACTAACTGATAATTCTGTTACAATTTTTAAATTATATAGGTTTTATTTAGTGAAATACCACTTTGACTAGCAATAGTCTTAGCAATATCGTATTCATTTTGATTTAAACTTTAATAAGTATATTTCAAATGATGATGCTATTCTAGATACAGTAAAAGCATAAACACAAAACAACATTTTGCAAGAATGTAATTTCATTTCGCAAAATAAGTACAGTTGCTTGTTAAGATTATTTTGCTCTAACAACTCATTAAACAAGAGTTTATATTAAATAAGTTTATATCAATAATCAATGAATCAATTTAGTAATGAGTACATTTAAATTAACGTCTCTTTTTTTTCTTACCACAAGATTCATGAATTCTAACTACCTTTTTTGAGTCTGCTGGCTGTGATACACATAGTTCTACTATGATTTTTTTTCTTCCTTTTATTATTGGAAAAAAAAAATGCTTTTAAATTTTAAACTGAACTAAACTTAAACTAAGATTAATCACAGGAAACTATGTTATAATTTGAAACTAATTTATCTGCTAAAATATTAGACAATTGTATGTATATATATACTAATATTATCATAACTGAAATCACTACTGTCTTCAATAAATACCGAATGTATAAATTTACTTTATCAATTAAAAATTTAACTTAATTGCAAACTATTATTACATATTACTGTATTACTGGAAACCCTTAACCCTACAAAATTAGTCTTTAATCAATAAATTTTAATGATCAATGAAATGAAAACTTTTATCTGAAATATCCCAGTCTAAAGATATCTAAAGTATACTCTTTGATAAAAAAAAATGACGCACCCTGAAAAAATAATAATCCAATAGTTATGAAACTTCATATGTAAAAAACCTTTCCACCGAATATGTAAATGATCAAAAATTTGGACCGAATGAATGAATAGTCGTAGCTGTAGCACACTGGAACTGAACATCGTGACAGTGTATATAAAGAGTGAATCTCGCTTTCAGGAACAAAATATCCAGTGGATTGTGACTGCGCCTTCTTATCTTGACTGTTGAAAATGCCTCGCTGGCAAATTCGCAACAACTACAACCATAAGACGGAATTTGAAAGAGGATGTGCCTCGGACTACATGAGGCTGGATGGACAAACTGATGAATCACTCGGCATTTGGGTCGGAGCAATGCGGCAATTAGACGATGCTGGCAGGAATGGGTCCTGAACTGCAGATTTCAGTGACAAGAGGGCAGTGGACGGCCTGGGGTGACGACAGAACAGGAAGATAGAGTGGCTGTCAGAGCAGCTGTTAAAGCACCAGATTCATTGCTATCAACCATCCAACATGTGACCAATACTGAAGAGACCATCCAGATCATTAATAGAAGACTAATGAAGCAGAATCTACGCTCTTAGTGCCCATTATGCTACCTATCACTGACCAGTATGCACCGTCAAGAGCGATTGCAGTGGTGCTGGGCACGATCAATGTGGAATTGTGCTGCTTGGAGGCGAATTTTCTTCAGTGATGAGTCCTGTTTTGAACTAAGCCCCGACGACTAGTGCAGACGTGTGTGGAGATGACCTGGACATTATCAGGATCCCTCTCTTACTGTCGCAAACACATGACCTAACAACAGGGAGATATGGTCTGGTGTACCATTTTGTTTGATAGCCGGATCCCTTTGGTAAACTCACAGGACAGCAGTAGTTGGCGAAATTCTACAACCTGTTGTGTTGCCGTTTCTTTCGCAGTACCCACGGTTTACTTTTCAGCATAATGCCCGCCCATATACGACACGCCTCTCCATTCATTATCTTTATGGTTGCGACACATTTCCTTGACCAGCCAGATTGCTAGATCTCTCTACTATTGAGCACATTTGGGATATGACCGGGTGTCCCCTGCGACCATCCCATAATGTCGACGAATTAGCCCGTCAATTGGAGGCCGTTTGGCAAGAAATCCTGCAGAACACCATCCACCAACTGTATCAGTCAATGCCACATTGGGTAACAGCTTGAATTCAGACCAAAGGTGGATGAACGCCATACTGACATGCTCCCTTTATGTAGCTCTTTCTGTTCAATAAATCATCCAATTGTTCTGAAATTCTAATCCTTTCATTTTCTGTGCACGTACATTAAATGTACCAAATTTTGTCTCAAATGTATAATTCCTTCTTGGTGTGTCGATTTTTTTGTGAAAGAGTATATATTTTCTTAATTTTGTTAATCTCCAAACTTATTTAAGTTAAACTGAAATTTTTAAAATATTAAGCTCCATTAGCAACAATGCCAACACAACTTCTGCAATCAAAATCTAAATCATTTAAATATATTAAAAAAAAATCAAACACAACAAAAAATAATTAAAAGAAAAATGAGAGATCTAAAACCTTAAGATTATCAAGATTAAAAAAAAATATGTATAATTTTGGAATACAAAATATTTATGGTATTAAAAGAATATTCTGACGAAAATGTTACATAAAAAAAAAATATATATATTAAAAATTTGCAATAATGGTCCAATAAATTTCAACTATTTACTGAGAAAATTTTTAAATAATACAGCACTAAAAATAAAAATAGTTTAATTTCATGAATATTTAAATAAGTTTATTACTTTCCGCTTTATTATAAAATCATTTATTAATTTTATTAGAAAATAATTTTCCAATTTGCATTCATAAAATTTAATTACAAAAATTATACTTTCCATACAATCCAATGTGTAAAATCAAACTTTGAAGCTCAAACGAAAGAAAAAAATTGTTACAATATTTTAGACCGACTTATAATAAAATGTGACCATTAAATTACTGACTGAATTTACAAATTCTTTGGAATTTTCTAGATTGGTTAATTTTTATAACAAATAGCACCTCCCTTGTTTGTATGCTTATCTTAGAATATTTAAAGTAATTAAAATTTATAAAACTTTTTTTTTTATTATTGAATTTTGCATTTGCAATGACAGTGCCTCACATTTAAATGCTAAATGATACATTATCTATTAACGGAAAAAAAAAATAACTTTTTAAGTTAAACAACAGTATGCTTCACCTGAAATGCAAAACCTCGTAGTGACTTTTGGCAAATTTTATAGGAGAAGCAAAAAAACGACATCAGAAAGGTTTGCCTGATTGGATGTGAGGTTTTGCCACGTGATTTTTAGGGGTCTTCCAATTGGTTGAATGTTACAAGGTTTGGAAGTATATGGAGGATGGCTCAGGCTATTGTTTCATCACATAAATTGAAAACTGACAAAAATGAAGTTACGAGGTTTTGCAGTTAGAGCGAAGTATGGAAGTTATTTTTTTCAGAAAAATCAATCAATCTATAAGGCGAAAAGTGCAGTTACTTCATTTTTCAATTGAAATAATTAATGTCTCCTTATAAGCCAATGCATGAGAACATTTTTTTTTAACTAATTTTTATTCATAGAGAAAAGTATTGTCTTGATATGGTAACTTCTCTTTTTCCTCGCTCTCGGCATTTGCTTTGAAAAGGTAAATTAAATAGTTTGCAAAATTTAGCCAAAGAAAATAAGAAGGGGTTTTCTGAAAGAACTTCAAAGTCTACTTTCCTTCAAATCCTGCTTTCATTTTTTTAGTCATCTCTTCTATAGTTTTTCAGATCTTTCTGTGTCTAATACACTTCCTCTGTGTTTGGATAATAATTTAAAGTTCTTGTGAAAATAAGAAATAATTTTTCCAATGGAATGTCCACGACAGGAACTGAACCTGCAACCTTCTGATCTGAAGTCAGATGTCCTGTCCATTAGGCTACGGGGACTACATTCAAATTATAGTTATAATATCTCTTATCACTCCCTTGGTGTGTGATGCAATGAGAGAAGAGTCAGAGAAAAAAAAATAACTCGTTAATTTTAGGCTACTAAACTATACGACTGGTCATTGTTGCAGCATAGGCAACCAACTAACCAAAGGATTTGCATAATTCATACGCCAAGGACTGTCCCATTACAAAAGAATAGGGAGTATCAGAGAATTATCTGTACTGATTTTTATGTTATGCCCGTTCTTTCTTTGTTTTTAGTGGATATTTATTAAATAGAATATTTTATTGTTGTTGTTAACTTCCGTCAAGTCGTCTTCGGCTCCTGGTGACTCCATGAACAAACTTTCTCCAAACTGATCTTTCTTCAACAGCATTCCGAAGTTCTTGCAGAGACAATCCAGTGGCTTCCTTTACACCATCCATCCATCTTTTACTTGGTCTTCCTTTCCTCCTTTTCCCATCTACTTTTCCAAGCATTAATGACTTTCCCAATGAATTGTCAGCTCTCATAACGTGTCCAAAGTATAATAGCTTTTGTTTGAGAATCAGGGTCTTAACCCTTTAACTGCGCAATTAAGCTGAAATAGAGCTCCCCACAGGCGCAAAAAAAAAAAGAATTATTATTTTTTTTTAATTTTTGCATAATTTTATTAATTATAACCTTTTACTTAAGGAAAAAATTAAAAAAAACTATTTTAATGACTACACTTCTGCTGATTTAACTTTAAATGATGAACTTCAGGACATGTTTTACAAAAAGACGAAACAAAATGTTTTTCAAAATATATTTTCAAACAGCTATTCATTTGGAATTATGTCCAGTACAACAAAAAAATCCACTTATTGTTCACCATAACTGTGTTTTTAAAATGTTTTCTTACTGTGAAAATCACGAAAACACTGCCCAATACACAGTCCCACTCCACACTCCTGACACCATGTGCTCACTAGTTTCCTGCGCTTCTCCCTACGCTGCGTATTCATACAGACGTGACACTGTCTCTGCGGCTTGGCTCTCTTCTCTGTGGGTGGGACGAACTCCAGGTAGTGTCGTAAAATGACGTCTTTTCCCAAGAGCCGATCTGGTGCTAGGTTAGTGGGGGTCGAACGACCAGGGTGGGGTTGAGACAGAGTGCCGTATTTCGTGAATATTTGGCGCACTACAGTTAGACTGAATTCCTTCAGTGACATGCTGCTTCCAGTTTTCACGGAATGGAATCGGTATGCATTTAGAAGCGTCACATCTATCAAATGAAAAAACATTTTCTTATACCACTTGACTGATTTCCTCATACTTTCCACTGAACTGATTTGCATGTCTGACTTGTCTACCAATCTCATATTTTTTGTATAGTCTAGAACTGCGTCAGGTTTTTGTATAAATACATTATTCCTCTAATCTCTATTGTCGCTTGCAACCAGTTTCCCTCGGTGAACCGTTGTTAGCATTGTCACATCGCGCTTATCGTGCCATTTGAGAGCTAACAATTGTTTCGAACTTTTGACATGGTAGTCTCCTGGCTTGCACTTTCCTGGGAACGTTGGCATACCTTTTCTATTTATTCTGACTGTCCCACATGATCCCGTACCATTATCAAGTAAATATTTACATAATCGTGGACTAGTGTACCAATTGTCAGTGTACAAAATGTGCCCATTACGTAAATATTTCTCCATCATTTTCATTACGACAGCACCAGATATGCCTAAGTCACTTTTAGGAATTTTAGTTGTCTTCCCTGTATATGTAATCATATCTAATATGATTCCCGTCTCGCAATCACATAAAACAAAGAACTTAATTCCAAATCTGTGCCGCTTTGAAGGAATATATTGTTTGAATGATAGCCTACCTTTGAAAAGCATGAGCAATTCATCTATTACGAGCTTCTGAAAGGGATTGAAGGAGCCACAAAATTTTTCCTTTAGCATGCAAAAAATCAAATCAATTTTGTGCAAGGGATCTTCTACATTTGCGGCATCATTGTTGCAAAAATGCAAAAACCGAAGAATAGCCAAAAATCTGTCTCTAGACATGTACTTCCCGAAAACTGCCGTTTCTATTAATGGATCCTTTGACCAGTACTCATCAATTGAATGCTTCTTTACATGCGGTATCAACATTGTCAAGCCCAAAAACATATACAAATCATTCTCACTACAATCATGCCAACGGCGCATTCTGGAAAATTGTGACAATGTCTGTGACTCAATACAATTATTGGCGTAACGATTAGTTTCACTTACAATGTGTTCCACGATACCTCTGTCCAAAAAAGCCTCAAAATATTCCAACAGATTGTTTTCATCGCGAACAACAAAATCACCACTTATTCCGGCGCTTGTAAAGTCAAAGTTCCATGTCGGTGGCACAAAATTTCGTCCGCTCTTCCACTCGAAGACTGGATCGAGGCTCTCTCCTCTTGTCTCATCTTCACTGGATGACTCAACAGGATCTTCAACGTCTTCATAACTATCTTCAAACTCTGAAGAAAAAACTTCTTCTTCATCGCTGAGTTCATCAAGAACAGACACTATATCTCGTGACGAAAATGGTCTCTTCCCGGGGCGGGGTCCGCGCGACGAACCTGCACGACTTTCTCTCGACATTTTTCAAGGGTTACTGAGGGTTCCTGGCAGCTACCGAAGGGCAATAAAAATATAAAGAGAACTAAAAGATGTCCGCATGACATCTATTTGTCAAAGGAAGAACTTCTAAGCGCCTATGGACTCGGAGAGTAGAAGCATAATTCAAATCGTCAATAGACGATGGGAGCAGTCTACTAAGGCGATCGCTTATAGACGATGGGAGCAGTTAAAGGGTTAAAAGAGCAGTCAGCCTTCACCTCATCCAAAACAGTCTCGTTGGTCCTCATTGCTGTCCATGGAATTCTCAACAGTCTCCTCCAAATCCAGCGCTCAAAAGCATCTATTTTTCTTCTTTCTTCAAGAGTTCAGCTTTCACAACCGTACACTGCAACAGGGAATACCATAGCTTTTATAATTTTTATCTTCATCCCCCTTGTAATGTCTCCATCTTTCATAATTTTGTTAAGGGCCAACATAGCTGTTCTCCCGAACATAAGTGTTCTCCTAACATCTCCTTCGCACATGCCATTCTTATCTATTCTAGACCCCCAAAAGATAAAAATTATAATATCTTCCACTATATTGCCATCAATTTCTTTTATTGCTATTTCCATTTGTCATTATCTTAGTTTTTGACATATTTAACTTTAAGCCTGCTTTTAGGCTTTCTTCTTTTACCTTCTTCAAAAGTATTTTCAGTTGCTCCTCACTTTCCGCCAGTATTGTTGTATCATCGGTATATCTCAAGCTGTTTTATTTTGAGGCCTCCTATTCTAACTCCAGCCTCGTCTTCTTCCAAATCGGCCTTTCTCATAATGAACTCGCTGTACATGTTGAATAAATAAGAAGAAAGGATTCATCCCTGCCTCACATTTTTGCCGATCTCGAACCAATCTGTATCTCCAACTGCAGTTCTTACTGTTGCCTCTTGTTCCGTGTAAACACATTTAAAGAGGAGAATGAGATGTTCCGGGATTCCCATTGTTCTTAATCCATTCCATAATCTAGCATGACCCATGCAATCAAATGCTTTGCTGTAGTCAATAAAACACATATGCACTTCTTTCTGAAATTCTCTTGTTTTTTCCATAATCCACCGCAAATTAGCTATCTGATCCCAAATCCCTCTGCCTTTTTAAAATCATACACACACACACACACACACACACACACACACACACACACACACACAGGGTGTTTCACTAGCTATCGAACCCAGATTTTCCCTTTTAATTTTCAAACCAATGGAAGTAATGCAGAGAAATTTGGCATGGGCATACCTTGGTTTAGAAAAGCATGGTTATGGAAGGACAAGAATGGTGGTGGTATTGTCTAGGCTGATTGTCACGCTTGCGTGAAGTGATGGCCGATGGCGTTTTTGCTGTTCTCAGCATTTGTTGTTGAAATATTCCATGAGCTTGTGAATCAGTTGGATGACGAGGAACTCTGTACTGGCTATTTTCAGCAGGATGGTGTCACCTGCCACACCTCCAATAATCAGCATGCCTGAAATCGTTTCTTTTTTGAAGATCGTGTCATTTCTAAGGGACTTTGGCCACCAAGGTTGCCTGACCTTACCGCCGCCGGATTTTTTTTTCTATGGGGCATGCCGAAAGGGAAAGTGTATCACATCAAGCCACAGACTCTCATGGGACTGTAAGAAAACATTTGGCGGGATATTGAGCCTATGACTCTTGATATGTTGCTGAATACCTTCTGTATCATGGAGAGGCATGTGCACGCATACCTTGATACTAATAACAACTACTTTCAACACTTGCTATGAAATCATGCTTCTCCTAAACCAAGGTAAGTGTGTCAAATTTCTCTGCATTACTTCCATTAGTTTGAAAATTATAAGGGAAAATCAGGGTTTGATAGCGAGTGAAACTCTCTATATATATGCTTATTAAATTACAAGGTTCCCCCCCCCTCTTTTCAATACTTTTCAATTTTTAACACCAGTTGGTGGAAGAGTGGCAGAGGGAATTTAATTGTTTGCTGGAAGGCATGATTAAGATATTTTTATTCTAATCCAAAGAGCTAATATTTAACTCCTACTGTTGGAAGCTTTTCTCTTTTTCATGTTTTGAAGCCTGATGGACAAGAAATACTTCCCACCAAATACTGGGAAGCACTTCTCATTGTGACTAAACAAAATTTTGGGGGAGCTCATTTGAAAAACAAGTAAATAAATCATTAAAACTCAATTTCGTGTCAAAATTTACAAATAAAAAAAATTATAAATAAATAGAACCCATAAATCTGATTTTTGTAGTTTTACACATTTCAGCAAAATTCCTGAATTTGTATATGAAAGGGATGAGGAGTTTCTTGGAATTATTTTATAATCAGCATTCAAGATTTTCAAAGACAGTGTCAAGATAACTTTCAAAAGTTCTTTATATATTAAAAAAAAAATCATCTTTTTTTTTCCTTACTTGTTTTAAATCCTCATATAAAGTAAAATAAAATGCATTATTAATTTAATTTAATGAAAATTTAAAAACAATCTTTGCTTGTTTTGAACACGAATCCTAATGCATTCAGATTTTTATTAACTTAATATCTCTAAATAAAATGCCAGAGCATAAAATGAATCGACTAAGGAAATTCGGAAAAATTGCATTTTTTTTTCTCTCAAATTTTATAAATTATCTACTAATAATTCTTAAGAATTGAATTTCAGGAGTCAAAATTTATATGTGGATTTCAAATCAACTATATTTTTTTAATACTTGACATTTAGTATAATTTTTTTTTGTTTATAAAGGTCCCGTTTTCACTATTTGGAGGAAAAAAAAAAAACAGAACAATTATTTTATTTTTTAAACTATTGCTTTTAAAAATCCAGATTATGATCACTTACAGACCATAATAACTTGTACAAACAAATTTACGGCTATCCAGTAACCAATATAGTTCATTTAAATTAAAATTTGTTGTAGTTGTATTATTAAAAAAAAAAAAAAAAAATGTGAATGAGAAGGTTATTTTGTGTGTCAAAATTAAAATCCCAACTCCCTGTGAATAGCAGAAGAGTGAAAAGGGTGAGCATAGTTGTTAGAGATTACAACAGGATTAGAAAGTAAAGAGGAGGATGTTTGGAAAAAAAAAGAGGGGGGAGAATAAGACTGACATCATTGTTTGTAGTGCCATCTAGTATCACTTTATTGAATTACCTAAGCCTTTTACCCTCACCTTAAATTTGAGCTTTCCGAGTTTCTTGATTTTTGAGTTACATTTAGCAAATGCACATGACATATTTCTTAAGACTGTTTCTAGTATACAAGAAAATAATAAGATCACTACTCAGAATTTATATACTCCCTGCCTTCTACCTTTTATTAAAAAATAAAATCACAGGTTTCTAAGTTACTTTTTACATTCATCAGCTTATAAAAATCAACTTTCCCAAATACTTCAATGCGCATAGCCTAGCTTAATTAGATGCCATAAAGTCAGGTTTTTAGTAGAAGTAAGCCAGTCACTCTTTCAAACTTATATCTGCTCAAATTTGCAAGTCCTAAAAATAAAAACTGTAATTAATGTCGATCGTTGACTCTATACTCAATGCATGGAACAGTTCCACTTCAGTTAAACTAAGCATATGCTCAGCTATCCATCTCTAAATGACTATAATAATAATAATAATAATAATAGACTCGAGTCACATTGTCCGAAGATTCCTTAGTTTGGAATAACTTGGGTGCACTTGACAACTGTCTGTGCATTCATTGATATCCATTAGATTTAAATGAGAAAAGAGAAGAATAATAATAATAATTGACAGATGCAAAATTAAGGCACTACAAAACAGTGATCCTTCCTGAAGCAACCTATGCAGCTGAAACTATGGTAATCGACGGTCATTCCAAAATTAGGGAAATAGAAAAGCAGGAACGAAAAATTCTCAGGAAGATTTACGGGGCAATTAATAAAAACGGCATTTGGATGAAGAGACCTCAGAGCGAACTCTATCAAAAGACCAACACAATAACAGAAGAAATCAGGAAACGCAGAGCAAAATTCTACACACATATCTATAGAATGGAAAACTCCAGAGTGGCAAAGAAACTACTCGATATCATAACAGAGAGTAAATGTGGCACAGAATGGCTGAAAGAGGTCCAGAGAGATCTACAACAGATTAACATAGAGAATCTCGATGACCGCACGGAGTGCCAGAATAAAATCATGAATGTAAAATTTAAGCAAGGAACATCGCGACAACCTGGGAAAAAATGGACGGAGGAACGGAAGAAAGAGCATTCCGAGAGGATGAAGAGATTCTGGGAGGAAAAGAGGAACAACAAGCAGAGATGAAATCATGAACTCAAGTTCAATCGCTCTCCTCAAGGGGAACAATCGATATAATAATAATAATAATAATTAGTGTTATAAAAGATAATCAAAATACAAAAAAGATCTTCTTCATCCACTTCTCTAAACTCAACAGTTTACTAATAACAGACAATTACAAAAAACTGAAGGAACTGCAATCCAGAAATTCAATTTGCATATCTATCAAATTGAATTAAAATGTAATATCAGATAAAATTAAATTAATTCAATTAAACGAAAGCATAAACAAGTAATACAGTTATTAAAAAAGAAAATGTAATGCAATTAACAAATTCCAATTACCTGGTATTCTGTTAATTTCAGATCGCTGCTGCAAAATTTCATCTGCAAGTTTCTGAGCAGTTGGCAGAACTTCTGTGTGATGTTCAGCAATGAGATACTGAACAAACTTCTGAAGTTGTTGACGATCCATTTGGAGGAGTGTTTCTAAAAATGATCACCAAGTACAGGAATCAATGGACATAACAGCAACTATATATAGAACATAATTTAATATACAACTAAATTACACTTAGATCTCAGAATAATGTTATGAAAAGGAAAACCAATTCATAATTTATGCTTGTTCATCACTTCATTTAACTTTTTCCTATATATGAATAGTAGTAGACAAAAGAATATGGTAAATGTTTTTTTTTTTTATTATTAATTGTAGAAACTATAAAAATTTGAAATTGTATTTTTAGGAACTTGGGTATTAGTGATAATTTTGTAGACGTGTGGAAGTTGACTGTTATCCTAACAGATTTTTTTTTTTTTTTTTCCTGAAACAATTTTTAAAGAGATATTTGGTTTTGATTATATTATCATTAACCACCCTCTTTTGTATATTTAAAATAAAAATTCACTGCTATATTCACTTACAAGATATAATGGCTTCATTGGAGGTGTGGCTTAAAAACCATGCTTTCTTAATTTGTTATATCTTTTTATTTCATTAATGATTCAGGTAAGAATTAATCCTACCTAATATTTTAGATTTCTGAGAATGATCAAACTACACATGCTTCACAGGCAACCCTCGAAAATCCCACTCGCAAACTCGCAATTTGCGAGTAGAAATTAGGCGCTTGCGAGTGGAAAAAATTACCTCGCAAATTGGTTTTTTCCTAAATTCAAAACCTTGGCTGCTGTGCCAATTCAAATTTACCGCCTATTCAAATTCACCGGGTTGTGAACTCCCGCGAGGGGTATTTCATGATGGAAGTTTTCTCTACCCTTCACCATTCGTCAATCGCCAAACACAACCCCAGTTCTATTTTAAGTTCGGCCAAATTTTATACACCTACCAATTGGGCGGGTTCCGCTGCTAGCATAGGTATATCGTATATATACATGAAATTTTGCCCCTCCCCCCCCCATTAATTAGCTAGCGAGTGTAAATTTCCATTTGCGAGTTGGTTTAGTATAAATTTTCGAGGGTTGTTCACAGGTATGAAAAGTTTAATAGTTTTTCCTTAAGGATCTAATCGGAGATTTAATTTGTTTTCTAACTCCTAAGAATGCAATTTCAAATTTTTACAGGCTATACAGATATTGACAATATAAAATAATTCCTTATGTGGTCTGTCTACTAGTATTCTATCTTAGGGAAAAAAATAAACAATTAGTTAGCACACATTATGAGACAAACTTTGTATAAAAATCATATTAATAAATCAAATAAAAACATCATAACTACAATATTTTGCAAAGGTATCTTCCTGTGCTTCTTCAGGCTCCATTTTACAAAATTTTAAAATAAAACGGTTGTAACTAATATCATAGTTATGATGTTTTTCATATCTTATACTCCTAAAATTAGGTAAAAAACAACATCTCTTTGATATGTGATAGAAGCGTGTATCATCAAGACTTTTAAATGCATGAACAAAGACGGAGGATATGTGGTGAATCCAAACACTATCATATTTCCAGGACTTAATCAGAAACCAAAGAGAAAAATTTCAATAAAGAAAGTGAACTTTATATTGTATTAGACTAATAATGATGGTACAATACTTGGTTTTGTTAACATTTCTTCATTTATTGGAAAGAGCATATGATTATTTTATAATAATGACATGATAATATATCTGTATTATGCATGATTGTATTAGTATTAAGACATGTATTGGAAGTTACTCATTGTTATTTTAAAAAAAAAAGGTTTGAAAAAGCGGAATGATATAAATTCTGCGAAATATTACCAATATTAAAGGAAATACAGTGAAACTTCTCCGAACGGCCACCCCTGTATAACGGCAACCCTTCTAAACGGCCAATTTTTCATGGCACGGATTTTTCGACTCACAGACCTAATGTTAAAATAACCTGTATCAGCAGCCATCCGACCCCCTCTAAACGGCCACCGAGTGGGATCGCCCATTTCATTTTTCGGGAAATTCTACTTGAAAACGAACTTGAAAAGATGGTTGTTATAGAGAAAAGTAAAAACTTAAAACAGACACAAATTGTAGCCTTTTTTTAAAAAATGTAAGAAAGCATGAAATAAAGTACTGTACTATTTTCTCTTTAGATAAGTTTTAAATTTCATTTTAAATAAGGAATATATGTCAGACTTGTTTATATTATGCATTATAGCAATTATCTTATAATAGTAAATAAAACTCTTCAGAGCAGCCAAATATTCTCGGTACTGTGGGGTGGCCGCTCAGAGAGGTTTCACTGTATATCAAAGAGATGTAGTTTTTTATGATGTTTTTATTTGAAATATGATTTTTATACAAAGATACGTAGAATATTGTTGTTTCTCCGGAATGAGACAAACTGTTAGAAAATATTGAAGTTATAGATAATTTCAAGTTTCAGGGGTCCAAAACTTCTTAGTGTATTTATAACCAGGATTTTACATATACATATGACAATCTTTCCCCCTGAAACAAATGTTTTTAGAAATTTTAAATTTTTCAATATATCTATTTCCTTCGATATAATATTTTACACAAACATAAAAAGTTTTTTTTAAAAAAAAAAGTAAAAATAATAAAAAAAACAAATCAAATCAGACTATGCAACAACCAACAATATTTGGCTCATTTGAAATGGAATAACTCGATTATTAACCTCTTTTTAATACACAATAAAGGATAGGATAGGATTGAAGAAGGCACCAACATCATTATCTGACTATCTTTATCAATTACATGGTACCTTCCTCATTTTATGCCATTGTTGACAATGGAGAATCATTTATATCACTTTTTATAAATAATATATTTATAAATATAAATAAATTAGCTATATCTGAAATCATTCTACATCCCCAAATCTTATGTAGATTTCGGCAAAATGATTGTCAGAATGCAGTACAAGCAGTCAACCTTTAAGAATGTTTATGTTTATCCAGCATTCTTTTATATTCATTCAATGATGGCGTTCTCAAAAGCAGCTGGTTATGTTATCAACACAGAACAAAAAGGTTATATATATATATATATTGTAATCCTGTGGTTAAAAAGACAAGCACAATAACACAACAATACTATGAATGCAGATGATCATAAGGTATGTAGGTCAATCAGAAAAAAAAGTTTACAAAGCTTGTGAACTGAAAGCAAACCTTTATTGGAAGGAAATGAGATGTGCCCTTAAAGTCGCACAGATACACTATTTTTCTACAAAGTCACCATGATGATTGAGGCATCTGTCACAACATTTGATCAAGTTTGCCCATCCCAGCTGCATAAAAGTCAGGGAGCTGCTGTTGTAGCCACTTTTTTGCATCACATCGGACTTGTTCATTGCATGTGAAACATCAACCTGACACGTGAGATGAAAATCTCTGGAAGCCAAATCCGGACTCTATGGAGAATGTCCCAAAATTTGCCAGTGGAAACCGTGCAGCAAATTCTGTTCAATGTATGGTTGGTCATGGAGGAGGATCGTTCAGAAGACCTCAACGTTTCTTCAAAATATTGTTGCATAATTCTTTAAGGTTTCAATAGGAGACCAGTTATCCAAGTGGATTGCCATTTTGAAACGACAGCATGCATCTTCAAAGACCATACTGAATTGAGCAGTACAGCCCTCCATCGGGTATACAGCAACAACAGACATTATGGCAAACTCATAAATTTAATTTCTAGCAGTTGTAAACTTTTTTTTCTAATCAACCCTTGTACATCACAAATAACCAAACTTTTTTTTCCCTAATTCACATATAATTTCATTAATATATTTATGTAAATCACAACAGTGCCATTTGTAAATTAAAAAAAAAAATATTACTGTAATGTAGCATAATTAACCTAATCTTTATAAATGTATAATTTATAAATCACTGACTTTTTATATAAACCTTATATTAAAGTAATTGCAACCATTCTTATTAAAACTCCTGAAAAACTAAAAGCTTACTTTCCTTTAAATGTTGCTTCTTCTTCTTCATCTTCTTCTTATTTTTTTTTTTTTTTTTTTAAAGATGTGAAAACAACACAAACAAAAAGTCTACATTTATTTTTTACATTATAATGTCCAATATTAACTGCAAAAACTTTTCATTTTCTGAAAAAAATAATTAATTTTTATTTACTTATTTAAGTTGTCTTTTACAATTAATCTTAAATCTTATCTAAGGATTGTCATAAGAATTGCTCAATAGATTAATATACACTGTTATATATTAAGAAAAATTCGTTGTTTTATTTCTAATACTTTTCTATAGGAATTTTTGTCATCTTAAAGTGTAAATTTCTTGACAAGGTCCCAGATGGAAAAAAAATGTCAAAGCTTGTTTGTATCTTATCTGTAAATAAGTTCACTGGTCAGATGTAATGAGACAGAAAATAGACAGACTCATTATTTTATGAGCCTCATTTTTTTAGGTCATAATTCACAAGTTGTCTATTTATTCAATTTAAAGGAAAGACAGTGATCTCCTATATGCAAATTCTTGATTCTACTCCACGTATAATCACTACTAAAAGAATTCTCATAATACTACAATTTAAGACTATTTTTTTTGTCTTAGAGTTTATTCTGCAAAAGTTAAACTACACAAATCAATGTCTTGATTTTCTTGTCATTTTTTAACACAATCTGTCTAGTTATGGTAATAGCTTTGTCTTTTCAAGAAACAATAAAACAAATAGTAAAAGTTCCTATAGTAACTGTTTATGTAACAAGAATGATCTAGGTTCTCGGTGCTGTTTTCCTCATTAGTATTGGAGTATTGAAAGCTATAGTGATCTTTGTTTACAAATATAGCTGTGATGAAAATCTTGTCGGATCAGCATGGGAAAGCATTTTGTCATTTCTTGCTGCCTTCTGTTGTAAATATAGTCACAGATATTTTCAATATCATTTAATTTCATCTAAAATGATTGAAAATGGTGTAGAAATTCCTCTGGATGTGACAGATAAACTTTCTCAGTGAAGAAATTATAAACTTAATAATGTCTGTTGCTTGAGTCAATCATACTTTGAGTAACATATTGTTACATTTAAAAACATTGCATTTCTATAGCTCAGATGAAATATTCATCTTTCTTCAATAAATTAATAGAAAGAAAATAGAACAAATGTTGATTTAAAAGGAAGAAGGTATCAGTAGCATAACGTTCAAGGAATCAACCAATAAGGAAAGAGCATCATGACAGATCTGACTTTTTGTGGAAAATGGAGAGCAGCACAGCTGTATAATTGTAAGATCAAGAGAGCAGAGTCTGCATGATAAATCAACTTCTAATATAGGACAGCAATATAGACAATTAATATGTTTTTTGTTTTTTTTCCCCCTTATCATTAATCCAATGAATGAAGACAAATATTTCTTCCAAAACTAATTTTCAATTTGCATAAACCTTTTTAAATATAGTATGTTAGTGAAATTCATAATTATTATTTATTTCTTAGTGAAAAAATGAATTAGGTGCAGACATTTCTTAAGACTTCTTTCTCTGAAAGCAAGAAGTGTTTAGAATTGGGCTGCAATGGAAACTGATTGAATTAATGATGTAACCTTGTAATGCTCAAACAATACAATCTAGTCATTTCATTATTTTTCGTAATCAGTTTAATTACACTGAGCATATTACTACATTTTCTTCTATTCTCAATCTTCATGTTTATTTTGGTTTTCTCTTCTAAGAACATGAATCAATTTCTTTAGCTGGTTGTGACTTACATTTGTAAAGCCTGGATGATTCTAGCTGCTTGTGGATCTTCTCAAAAATGCAAGTGAAAATCCCAGAAGAACAATTTTTTTTTCTCTAAAATTTCTTTATGTTCAAGTTTCTATCTTCCTCGTTTGACTTCTGAAAACCTAGTTCCTATTTTAAATCTACTTACTTTTGCTTTAGGCTCTGATTCAAAAACTTCCCACAATGATAATCTTATAATAGTGGGTTGGAATCAATATCAGTTACTCTATCTAGGTTAATCTCATGAGTAATCAATATTTCTCCTCCAATGAAAATGAGGGGATATGGTTTTTTTAATTCAACAAATAGAAATAGAAATTTCTAAGATAGGAATTAATTTTGATGATGGTAAAAAAGACCCCGAAAATTCACACATTTTGGTATTGTGCTTTTGATTTACTGAGATTTGATTTACCGATTAAGAAAGAAAGTTTGATGAATTTTCTTGGCTGTCGGGTTGTTGCCACATCTTGAAGGAAAACTTCCTTGACAATGTTTCTTGTTTTCAAGAATAATATAAGAATTGTGCTCAAGACTGAGAAGAAGATATAAGAATGTTTCAAAAATCAGAAGGATGAGATACCACTGGAAGCTCCGGGAACAATAACATTTCTTGCTTATATGGCAAGAAGTACATCGACTCAACCAAGAGCCAAATCCCTATAAGGATTGGCAAACAATCATAAAAGTCAATTTCAGGAATGCCACCAAGTCAACAGTGGCAAAATCTTTTTTTATGAAACTAGGAACCATATCAAGTTTGACAAGGCCACTATCTTAACCCACGAAGACAGATATTAAGAGAATAATATAAGAGGATAATAAGAGAAGCTATAGAAATAATCAAGACACCTCAGAATTTCAATAGGAAAGTTAGCTATCAAATATCAAGAGCATGGTTACTAACTCTGAAGAAATTACCCAGAAGCCTAAATAGATCACCCATCAACAAGAGTTAAAGAGGTTTCTGTGATATTACCCAGAAATCCTCAGGAGCTTCCCACTACACAACAAATTCCAAGAAGTCCTAGAGATGTATATAACCTCTGCCCGAGAAAAAGGAAGCCAGTTGAGAAGATCTCAAGCTCTGAAGATGTCTCTGATACCTAGAGACAAAATGTCGGCAAGGAAGTTTATTTCTTCAAGATGCAATGAACAGCCAAGAAGATTCATTCAACAATGAACAAACCAACATTTCAGGAATTAATTTTATTATTATTAAGTGCATAATAAACTGTCAAACAGAATTAGTTTTTAATAGTTTCTATTAATACCTGTCTACCTTGTAGACAGAGAGTCCTCTGTCTACAACAATCAATTTCAAGTGAATTGAGATAGAAGTGAAAGAAAAAAATTATTTGTTTTATATTTTGTGTCACTTAAGGTGAAGTGTAAGAAATAGGTACAATGAAGTTATTTTCCCTTAGTATATTTAATAATTCCCTTTGTTATTGTAGTGCTAAGAATTGAATTATTAAATCTTATCTTTTAAAGACAGAGTTTGAAGTCAACTATAAGACATTCTTGAATCAGGATTAAATGCTAGAACCTTACAATTATCTAAACATCTAATCCATATTTCCTCCTTATCTCTCGTCTCTTAATAGTCATATTAATTCATAAATAACATCACATCACCCATTAGATGTAAATAAAATATTTAAAATAGGTTTAATAACGCAAATTTTCTGAAAGAGTATTTGTCTTTCCTTTTTCAAGCTACAAATAAAATAAGAATTAAAAATAACAAAATAGGATAACGTTGAGCATTAACCTAACACAATAATAAAAACCTCATCATTACTTATACAATTACAAACAATAATCCAATATATTCCCTATTGATAATTTAATAATACTCACTGGGTTAATTTATTAATTCTTCAAATTTCATAGGTTTATTTGAATTGTACGTTACCATGTCTTGAGCCAAACTTACAAATCTCTTATTAACCTCTGCACCTTCATTTCTGTTCATGTTTTGACCTCTCGTATTCCTTACGAGAATACTTTCTATCACTTTTCTAGTTATATTATCTTTTTCAGTGTACATATTAGGTCTGTGACCACAGTTCAAACAATGTTCTGTTATTTCTGATTTATCCATCTTGATTATGCTTCAAATAATTTTCATGTTCCATTATACGCTCCCTAATCATTCGTTTGCTTTCCCTATATAGAATTTCTTACAAATTTTCCCATTCAATTTTATAAACAATAACCATTTCATTTTTCAAATCACTTATTTATTTTACAGCATAAAACAGTTTTCGGTTTATTCCTGTATTCAAATGTAACATTAAAATTAAATTTCTTACAGATTCCCTTTAATATAACACTGTTTTTATTCAAATAAGGTAATATTATTCTTTTATTTAACTACTGCATATTCAGTTCTTTAATAATAAATTAAAAAGAAAAAGGAAAGACGAATACTGTTTCTGAAAATTTGTGTTAATGAACATATTTTATTTATGTTTAATGGGTGATGTGATGTTATTTTAGAACCTAACAATGTTGAAGCATAAAACTGAAATGAAATTGCTGGTATATATGGATGTGGCTGATCAATGACCAGAATCTTTTGGAAAAGACAACCACAAAACTGAAAAAAATCCCTCAATTCATAAAGTGGTCATATATTGGAAGTTGGATCAAGGATATCATATTACTTCTAAGCATGGTCGATTCAGTATAGGTAGACCACAATTTTGTCCAATTACTACTACATTCCTGATCTGGTCAGTGGCCATGTAAATCTGGAAGTGGACTGAACCAGAAGCTGTATTTTCTCCAAACCTCCAGGTCGGAGAGACAAACAAGTATGATTCATAGGGCTCTGACTGCCGATTTGGTCTATGGAGGACATTACACACATACACAGGACACGCATTGGGATAAATTCTACCCCAGCTTTAAAAAAAATGCATTTATTTATAGGTTAAGGCTATTTTTATCCACCCACACCTATACCTTGTCAATGGACTTTCTCAAAAGTGCAAAAAGGTCATCCATTAATTTGTCACTGCATTTCAACAGATTTATTGTATTGATATCCATCTTGGGTAATTTTTACCCCAGCTCGAGTCCTTTTAAACTAACTTGGCACATACTTTATAGTATCCATTTTTCTGCATTTCTCTGCCCGAGTACATTATAATTAGTTACAGTATTGTTACTATAATTCTTTGTATTACTAGTGTATTTTAGAAACTTGAAAAAAAAAAAAAAAAAAAAAAAAAATCCAAAACAAAAGGCGAATTTTGGATTTATTTGAAGAACCACTGGACGATGATATTGAGTGAAGAAAATGATGATTTTTGCAACTATCTCAATGAATGGTTCATTTTAAGTAATTATACAATTATAAATATATATTGCCTAAATAATAAAGTACAAATATATTATAATAACTCAACTTCAAAGATCCGAAAATTTATTTTGAAGCTGCTTCATTTCTTCTTTAAAAGAACTTTTAAAGTTAAATTAATAAGATAAAATTAAAAATACAGAAGTTTAAAGGTTATGAATTGCAGCCCAAGAGATTTTTCACCCCTAGTGCAACTTCACATCCCTCCTCCTTCCATATATTTGACCTTGGAAAAGCTATCAAGATCATTGTGAGAAAAATAATTTTTTATTGCTTTTACCGGAGATGAATTTCCAAATAACTCCACTGATGAAGTGAAAATGTATAAATTAATAATATATGAAAGTAATTAAAAAAAAACTTAAGGATAGATTGAGATAAGTCTTCGAATTGTAGCATGGGTAAAATTTACCCCATGTGCGTCCTCATGGGTTAAGAGAAGTTGTTTCCATTTGATCCAATCACCTTTTCTGATCTTGAAACTAACTTATGAAATACCCTTCTACTGAAATTCCCTGTTTTTGGAACAAATGAAAGTTTCAATTTGTAAACTCTTGTCCGTACAGATTCAAGGGCCAGAAACAAGAAGTAATCCAAAGGAGATAAAATAAGGTGGATGACACAAATCTTCCACTCAAGGCATTAGTTTGTATCTGTAGTAACTATGTGAATGGAATTACATAGAAGGACAATACTGCTTTACAACTGACAAGTGTTGCCTCCTTCATGTTTTCCCCCTTTTTCTTTTTGTTCAAGTGCTATTTTTTTTTTTCAATAGCCAATTTAAAAGCATAATTGTCAATGGCCATGGATGGCCGTTTACGTGGTGCCTCTTCATGTGACTCTTCCCCAGTCATAAAATTTTGGAACCAATTTCTGGCTAGAGCTCCTTTACAGCAACCTGTAAAACTGTTCTTCTAGTGGCTTCTGTAGCGGTGTTACCAAGATTAAATAGCTGATGAGCTTCAACGAAACTTCCATCTAAATATTTAATGGGTTTACTACTTGGATGATGTTCCTATGTAAATACAGCCAACACATTCAAAGATATGAGTATTTCTTAAGACATGGTAGCAGCACCATCTATTGATTATTTCTTTAACTAAATGTTGATTATTTAGCATGACACAAACTGCAAGAACTTTACCTGATAATATGGAAAAAAAAAGAAATAATGAAATAATCTCATCAAATGTGTAATATTAAGTTGAAAGATTTCAACATGGCAATGCCTCATATTTGTTAATATAATTTTAACATCAAGCTTAAAGTAAATTTCAACATAAGTGATAGAACAGAACGATGAACTCAACGTCCTCTGTAGTGTTTATAATAACTTACAACTAAAACTACGGCAAAAGAATCTCTATAACAAATGATTACTCTACACTATCAAATTACATAAATTATTCAAATTATTACAAATAATTGAGAATTACACAAATTATTGAAATTTGATAGAATAGAGTTTAGAAGATAAAGAGTAGTCAAAATTTTGACAATCTTTCTTCTGTTAAACTTTATTTCACAGAATATTAAACCAATCTGTGAAATCAACACTATTTCTATTACCACAAATACTTTTTTATGTCTTAAGCAAATTTTAAAGGTAATTAATTAAATACACACATTTTATATGAAGTCAGTGATATTAACTTAAAATAAATGAATAATAAAGCCATTCCACTAACTCAATGTAGACTGATCTTTCTTACTGCTTAGTCATAAGCCTGTTAAAATAAACAGAAAATATTTGTCATGCTTCAAATTAGAGCATTATTTAATCTTAAAAATTTGCATATTTTTGATTCACTTCACAAAAATGTGAATCAATATTAATATTTCCAATATTACATTGGAAGCTCGCTCTCTCTCTAATATATATATAATTTATAATTAATTTATAATTATAATATATAATTACAACCATATACAATACTAGTGACTTTACTATTTTATATATAAATTACTTTTTGCCAGTGCTTTTTATATTATCATTCTGTTAGCAATCATTCTAATTGCTACACATTATTGCTGCTACTGTTGTAACAAATATTGCCGCAGACACTCAATCTCTTTCAATACACACATACATACATACATTCATTCATTCATTCATTCATACATACATACAGAGTGTAAGCACATTGACAGGTAGATTGGAAAACAATAGTAAAAATAAAAAATAAATAAATACAAGTAATGAGGTGAAATTCCAAATTCAACCTCACTTTTAATTTGAAAAAAAATAAAAATAATAATAATAAAAATAGTGCTATCTATATAAAACAGAAATTAAAAAAAAAATTAAAAGAATGAAAGGAAACGGTATGTACATTAGAACTAGGTTTAAATCTGCATACTGTATTGTCTTGTGGAAACAGTTGTCAATATGTTCTTTTAACACATTCTTTTGATGATGATGTCACCAAGACATGACCAATATTTAGCCTTAAGTGCCTATCAGAATCAATAAGTGAATGCTACCTAACTGAGACATCCAGTTTCATAGGACCAGTGGAACAACTGAAGACAATTCCCTCTACCAAAGATCCTCTTTGATCTATATATAGTTACATGAATGTCTAATCATGTACCTATACATACACATTACTCATTCACTAATTGCTCATCAATAGACAGAAGTCAGAGTTGGTTCACTGGTTGGACCAATGTAAGCATGATGAGTTCAATGTATTCACCTTGATTCTGGTTCTCAAACATGAAGTTGAAATCATTAATAGTCCTTCATTTGTTCAAGAAAGGCACTGCACAGATAAAGTTGATGCAATGTTTTGTGGCAGTATAATATTGACAACTATACAGATCTATAATGAATCACTAAGCAATTAGTGAAATATAGGGTAATCCTTTCTTACTTCTTCCAAATGCTGAGGAAAGAGAGAGATGAAGGATTCATTTTATATAACGACCATCCTTTATGACTCCCATTGATTGACAAAATGCTGAATTATGAAGATTACTAAACACACAACTGTCAGCATTGCCATCTGATTTGAAGCCTATTTGAGCATATCTCAGATTATGCAATGCTAGACACAAATCATTTTATCAGTCTCCAAATCCTTCAGGATCTGAAGAATGCCAGACTTAAGAGTAGCAAGAATTCCACAGCAAATCATTGATACTCTCATTAATTCAAAAACAGCACAGGTTTTACACTAGTTTGGCAGTGGAAAGCAACCACACACCATACTAGATAAAAACCTTCACTAATTAAACCATCATCTAGTTCTTCCTAAGGCAGATGATTAAGAAGAGAACCCTTAAAGAATGCCAAACACATTTATATATTAGTCATTTTTTTATGACAGTGCAGTCATCAATTTGACTGAACCAGCTATAAAAGAATGACAAAACTGTTATCAGACATACAAATGTTTAGTTTCGGGTTCAAAGGTCGTGTTTAATGTCTACATAGTCCTGACATTATCAGACAGTTCTACAAATGTCTGTATGAGAATAAAAAGCATATTGTATTACATTAGTGATAAATCTAAAACTGTCATCTGTTTAGTTTAGCATTATTGATAGAAATAATTGAAAATTTTCATTTAGAAAGACATTAATGCCAAGAATTTATTAGGCTGATTTACTGTTACTTTTTAACCAAAAGATCTAACAGATCCATGAAAAGGCGATTCCCTTGGAATCTTGAAGAATGAAAATGTTTTACCAAGTTTGACGAGGTAAAAATCAATTTCAGTCTCAATGCCATTCTTTTTCTCTTTCCATTGAATGTGTTGACCTTGCATGAAAAAATAAACTGACAGGATCAACATTTTCTTATTTATTGTTTTTTAAAGATTTACTTTTTCATGTAGGTCAAGATTGGTTCCAGAGATGTTTTTCTCCTTGACATGCTGGAACACATTCTTCACCAATTATTATTACCTAGAGTGTATTTTTTAAAACATTTTCATTTAAAATTCCTGCCACAGTGAGGATTCTTAAAATATAAATTTTGTTGTTTCTCTGAGGAAGAACCAACAAGATTTACTTTTCCTTTTTCCACTGCTCACTATAATTTTTCTGTCTGTGTTTGTATTTCCCACCCCCATCCAAACATTTTTTCTTGTTTTTCCTTTGAAAATTTGTACAACTTAATTAGCTTTATTTAAGTTGTCTTGTTCAGAGATTTTTAACATGGAAAGCAGGCATCCCCTCAGTTAAAAACAACTAAAATGTTTGTTAGAATATAAAATCAAAATTAAAAAATTAAACAAAGCAGTTGTCTTTAACTGTGTGATCAAATCTAAGCACTAAAAACATTTCACATGTTTTATGGAGAGGATAGAATTGTGTCAATTGCAATTATAAACAAGTTTCAATTTCACACGTGTTCTTAATTTTATAGTGACATTAAAATCCTTACAATACATCTTGACTACAAGCAATGACCCATTTCACCAGTTCTGATAAGAGGTGCAAGAATATGCTTTCGGAACCAAAGGATGCTAGAAGCAGTAAAAGTTCTTAAAACCACTGCTTTACTGCTTCAGTTTGATACAATATTTATGCTACCTCTTTCATTTACTCACCATCTTTTTCTTATTCACCATCAATCTGTTTTACAACATTTTTCTGAATAACTTTATTCTTTTATTGTTATTTTTTAATCCCCTCACATATTTTGTAACAGTTTCTACTATTTGCAGATGTATTAATAGATTTTTTTTTTCTATTAACATCTTTCTGTTACTATTTTCACTATCTTTTTGTTTTAAGCATGATAAGGTTTGCATGATAAGAATTGGTTCTAAAGAATAGATTACCAATGTTCCTCTTTTTTACTAAAAGGTCATTTCTGATACTAAGATGTAATACTAAGATGTCAGACCGTATTAAATTTTTTGACTTAATGATGAATAAATAAGTTTTAAATGATTTTACTTTACTTATTTTGCTCTAATGAGAAGATAGAAAAATATAAACTTACTTTTTCTTTAATTCTATATAAATATATTGAATTGCTCACAGGCAGCATATAAGATCAAGCACTGTGTGGGGCATGTCAGGAATCTCCATTTCAGGAAATCACTTTCTTATTAACAGGAACTAAATGAGTACAATGGTGGCATTATTTTAATTTATCACTGATAGTGAGTGCAGCTTTCTGTCAACAAAGACTTGTTTTCAGAACATTCTAAATAAGAATAATTTTATTTAATATCAGTATTTCCTGGAGACAATATATGATCTAATGTCATAATCGAATCAATAATGACTAGAAATTATTAAGCTTTGATAAAATTGATTTCGATAGTCATTAAACCTGCCTATTAGAACTCCAAAATTGTCACTCAAGTCATACACATTTTCATTTGTCAACAACAAATGGAAGAGATTTAAGCACCTTCCATTTTGGAAAGTGCACTTCAACAATTCAATAGCTGGAACATGTTGTCAGTTTTTGATATGTTTTCATCCAGTAATGCAGTGATACTGAGCATGCTTCAAAAAAGATATAATTTTTCCTTTTAAATGTTAGTAAATTCTGCTTAACATTTTTATATAGAAATGTTTATATCAGGAGAAAAAAAAACTCCTTTTTGCAGAAAAAAAAAGTTTCAGGAAGGAGTACCAATAAAAATTTCCACAAAAGAAATCTTTAAAGCAAACAGTGAAAACTTACCTATCCAGGAGAAGGAGAACAGTCTGAGTAATGAGGACATATTAGTTCAAGGCTGACAACATTCACAGGTGTGAAGATTTTTTGAAAATAACAGCAAATTGCCCGAAGAAAGCCAGAGTAGAATGGCCTGCTTCAGGAATAATTCCTGAATCTGATTTTAGATAAAGCTCAATGGATTGCACTATTTGCACTATCTACATCCAACAATCTTTGATGGTATAGTATCCAACTGCCTGGGCACTCATTTAAAAGACTGTTTCGAAAAAAGGGGTGGAAAAACTTCCTGCCAACAATACCGAAACCAAAGGAAATTTTCATAATCCTATGCTTGTTCAGTTCAATTTCATTTCTTTGATAGATATCCATATTTAAAAGCAAACTGAATTACCCTGAATATTTGTGCGAGCCTAGGAGAGCTTGTCTTGGCAACTAATAATGACATTTGTGGGTTAAAAAAACAACAAACAACATTTAGTGGGCTTCCGGGATGCAATACCAAATCCACAGAACTGATATTTGTAAGATTAGAAAATCACTAGTATCAGAAAATGCAGTCAGACAATACTATCTCACACCTAAAAGGGATCCATAAAATGTCAAAATTAATTAATGGAAAATCGCTAAAAGATTTCTGAGAATAATCAGAAATGGGTGCAGTATTAATTAGATAATTCCACTGCAGAAAAACAATGTCATTGTTGTTATTGCTGGCAAAAGCCAAACAGCAAGGCAGTAAATTTGGCTCGGCATTTAAAGTATGACAGAAACACCATAAACCTTGATTATTACAAACGTGTAACTATGAATGTTTCAGGGAATGAATGAATCAGCTGAAAATAATTATATGAAGTAAAAGTAATTGCTTTGCAAAAAAAAAAAAAATAAAAAAAAGTCAGTCTTAGTGAACCATATAATATAAAAGAATACTTCCTATAGAGATGGATAAAGGCATCTTTCATTTAGTTAACTAACAATGTGTTATAGTAGACTGTTTTAGCCTACATCTGACTATATAGATTTATCCTTACCATCAAACGAACACTGACACAAAGAGAGGGATAATGAGGTTGGGGTCTACTGTTATTATAAGCTTAGGTTACATTAAAAGTCTGAAGATGTATGAAGAAAACAACATAGCCAAAAGAAAGTCAAACCTGACTACATATCCATCCAAAAACAGAGCAAGAATGGATGAGGAGATCCAGTGTAGGGAATCCTAACAAAAAATCAAAGTTACGATGGAAAAGCACTGACTGATCTATTTGCTCAGTATCAGAGAAACAAAGAATTTTATTGATCCTATTGCTTTGCTTTGACATGACCCCTTGCCTTCAGAGTGCTTACAAAGACAGATTAAGTGGATGCTTTTTATTTTCAATGGGGCAGAGGAATCACAAGGACTATCTACTGAACTGAAGCCTCTCATTTCTTTTTAGAAGATAATAAGCATCAAGGAAAGCATGGCTTAGGTTTAGCCTGATATCTTCATTTTCAACTGCAGGAATTTTATGAATAGAACTAACTCTAAAATGGTGAAGATAAAAAAAAGCACTCCACCGCTTTTATTTCGATGCTATAACATACAATCTTAAAAGTAGCATCTAATAATCCTTAGCCAGAAGCAACTCACAACAAAGTAGATAATCTCAGGCTTAGAAAAGCACTTTACATGATTAGTAACCAACAGAAACCTGTTTGATCTTTAAACATTTCTGAAATGGAAATTTTTAAGTCATCAGAATTTTTGAAATTGACGATGACAAATGAAGGAAAATTATATCAAAATTATTTATTGAATTCAAAATCAATTAGATGATACACAAGAAGAGACTATCAGTATAAATCAATTCACATACAGTGCTAAGCCATTTAATAGGTTACAACAGTATATGGTAAATATAAAGTTTTGTGTAAAGATTTTTGGTATTAAAAATTACATATAAATAAATTAGCACAATACTAGTTCATTGATTTCTTTTTTTCTTTTTTTTTGCCAAGGGAAAAGCCATAATGGAATTTGATTATCCAATTTCTTATTTAGAATTTTAAACTGTATTTCCTTTGTTCATTTTTAAGTTTTGTCCTTTGAAAATTGGAGCCCTGATGATTACCAAGTCATTATAATAATAAGCCCATTTACCTGCAATCTTGTTCCATATTTATTTAATTTTACCCAAGTAGAATTTTAGCAAGTGCATTAAAAGTTTATGATGACTTATGAAACTTTCAATGTGATATAAAATTTATGATTCAGCTTTTATAAAAGATTTTTCAGTAATAAGAAACAATTCTTAGCATAATTTTAATTATTGCAGGCAAATGAACTATATACTTAACTATTAATAATATTTCACGTATTTAAGTCTTCACGAAAGTAAAAAAAAGTTCACATACCTGATATGGGAACCCTAAGTTTAACACTATCTGCATTTCTAATACGATATAGTGATAACGCCACCACATGCTGACACCAGAAAATATCTTTAGTATCACAGGTGCATGTAACTGAGGTAATCTTGCATCTGTAAAGGAAACATTTAAAATTTTCAAAGTAATACTTGTTGTTTATAAATTAACACCATGGAAGAAAAATATTATGAAAGGCAATCAGAAATTTCAAATTTATCACTGGACTGTAAATGTGAACATTTAAAATATAACAATCAAACATATGTCATATCATACAACCAATCTTTCCATACCAATAGTAAGTAAAGATGGAGTTTAGTTGCTTTTCTCTTGAAGATCATCACATATCAGAAATTCCTTGAACTCAGAATAGAAATGATGCTTCATCCTTACTAAGATTCCCTACAAGATTCAAAACTGACAGAGAAGGAGCAAATAGGAGCGAATCTCTTTTCTTCTCTTTCTCTGCTAGTTTCTTGTGAACATTTTGAAATATTTGATTCTGTAAATGATTATAGTGACATACCATATAATAATTTCAATTATTTAAAAATAATCTCCAAAGTTACTTTTTATATTTTTTCAAAGTAATGTTGGAAATTCAATAGTACTCTGATATACATACTTAATGGAATTTACTGATTCAATAAAAAAAATTGGAAAGCATCAATTTAAACAAATCTTCCTAAATGTTAATACTAAATATTGAAATGCAATAAACTAAAAATACTTAATTATAATTGTCAATATACTCCTAAAAATATATTCCATTATAACATTTCTTTTAGAACATGTAATATATAGATCACCATACTCTATTATTATGCTATTTGATAACTGATTAAGAAATGACGTTTCCATTTGGACATCGGCAATATTCAGAACCAGTAGCTGAATTTATTTATTTCCCCAAGCAGCATCAAGAGCTAAGTTAATTCAGTTTTACCAATTGAGTTTAAAGTGAGGAATTCTCATTAATAGTTGTGCTGCTAAGCTCAACTTAAGTTATGGCACTGAATCCCAGTTCTGTGGTCACATCAACCATTACTGTGCAAATTTAGCTTTATTATAAATGAAAGATCCATAAATAACATTTAAGTTCATTATTTACAACCTCAAAAACTGTTTCACAATACAATTCTTATGCAGATTCTTTTTATTTTTATCTTTGTATTAGTAAACTTTAATTAATGACAGTTTAATTATTTTCCATTACTGCGAAGTTTAGTCATTGGTAAGAACTGATTTTTTTTCCAAGAACTTTCAATTTCATAAAGAAAATAAGACGTGCAGCCATGAATCACCGACACCATACTATCTCGCCAAGTTTCTTTCTTACTCCATCCCTTCACTCACTAAATTTATTTATTTATTGTATAGCTGGATTTTATTTACTTTCTGACTTCAATTTTAATCCTACAAATATTCTCTTTATTCTTGTGAACTGCAATGATCAACTGACTGTATGGATTTAATATAAACTGTTCTCTTCCTTCCTTCCTCTACCTTTTCACATCCACATTTTTCTTAGAAATATTAATAAAATAAAAAAAGTTTATTTTCATATTTTTATAACTGGCTTGCATTAACAGGACTGGAAAATTTTGTTTTCATATGCTGCATTAATCTAGTCCTTTGAAGAATATGTGTATGAATGAATGAATCCACTCTTACATCTGGATTTGTCAACACTCAAGCTGGCCTCGCTAACAATGCTCTCTATCCTATCAGCCATTAATTTCAGTATTTCTATAATGCACCATAACAAATTCAGAAAACTGTCAATTCAGTTTTATAGAGAAAGTGAACTTACCCAAGATAATATTGTAATTTGTCATAAATATCTATTTGAATGACCTTCTTTATTCAAATGTCTTCTTCCCATCACATATTAGGTCATGGAGCCTGTTTAGTCTCTTTCCAGTATTTAGGAGGATGTCCAGGGAGCCTTCTACCTCTTGGAGCTGAACATGATGCTTCCAATTATCTCTATATTCATCCATTTTATTCGAATCACAAACAATTCCCAATTCCTGCAAAATTTCTATATTTCTTATTGAATTTGGTATAGCCAGATGATGTTTTTCTTAAAAATTTCATCTCACAGGATGTAATTCTTACTCTTTCATATTTTCTTATTGTCCACTGCCAAACATAAGCATTGGTCTTGTCAATGTATTGTAAATTCTAATTATACAAAGTTTTTGAACTAAAGTAGATGAAAATACACCCATTGCTCTATTTTTTTTTTTTAAGAATTTTAATAGAAATGTCCATTTCATTTTCATAACTTATATTGTATCCAAAATACTTAACAAAATTGTGGAGAGGTGGTCTTTTTATGTACACTCAAATACAAATAGGTTCTTTACCTTTAAATGCCATAACTTTTTGTTCTATTTTCGTATTAAATTTGTCAGCTGTTATTTGGAGCTGATAACAGAGCTTTGGAGACTTATCTTCTGAATCTGACCAAAAGAAGTAAATCCTCTAAATTTTTATTAAAGATTATGCTTTCCTCTTCATTTGGAGCATACACAGCTACAGAAGTCAAAAACTCTCGAAACATTTTAATTCTCAATTGTATTACTAGTTCATTCCAATATATGCATAATTAGGATGTCCCTTATTTTTCGACTTCAAAATTTTTTAAACTCATACCTGTCAATTTTTTCCTATTGCTCTAAAACATTCTTAAGATAAATTGAGAATTAAGAACGTTGGCATGGGTCGAAGCATGTTAACCCGTGCAAACTTCAGGGCGAAAATAAGAACAAGTCTGAACATGTCATGCTGAGCTCAGCCTAGAGCCTGTTCGTATGTGTAATCAGTTCATTGATAGTTGCTGGCCATATTAACATGTATTCGTACTTTGTTACACTGACATTATGTCGCGTGAATTATTCAGTGTCAAGAAAAGTTTGTTTTTGGTGGGGGATGTAAACCACCAAATAACTGGAACTAAATTGCCGTCAATTTGCCACATTGTTGATGAACTACCTATTAATAAATCTTCTATCCAAATAAATCCGGGAAAAGATAAGAAAGGAACATTCTGAAGCCATTGAATCTGCATTTCATAATTATATTCCTGCCATTTATCGTTCATTGGGACGGTAAACTGTTGCCTGCATTAAATGTCAGGGATTCAAAAGAACGACTTCCAATAATTGTTACATTTGGAGACTGTGAGCAGTTCATTGGTGTTCCAAAATTACAAAATTCTTCTGGTAAAGCGCAAGCTGTTTGGAGTGCATTAAAAGATTGAGATTTGGAAGACAAAGTGCAAGTTCTCTACAGTGACACAACTGCTTCAAACACCAGCCACTTTAAAGGTACCTGTGTACTCATTGAACAAAAATTGGAAAGTGTGTTGGTTTTTTTTCCCTTTACATCTTTGATGACGACATTGACATATGAACCAAAATTAACATGTTAGCATATTTGGACATGAATAATTAACCCACGGAAAGAAGATACATTCCATTTTGTGGAGAAATGAATGATAAATTATTTGGTAAGTTTATTTTCATTTCATTTTAGTATGAGAGACAATTTTATTTACTTTTTCTAATTCAGTTTGTTCGTCGTTTTAGAAAAACCAAAACAATGGATGACTTCCTATCAACTATAAGTAGATTTATTCTCTCGTCTAGAAATAAATACTGATTTTCTTCTGGAATGTCCTTCTAAATGGGAGAACAACATTTCATTTTTAGATGCCAAAAGGACAGTAAATGACACAACTGAAAGAGCTGTTAAATTAATGCAGGACTTTAACGGACTATTAACTATGGATAAGGAACAAAACAGTTGTGTTGTGTTCAAGAACTTTGAAAGCTGCACCCAGATTGCAGAAAAGAAACAATGAAGAGGAAATATCTACAGTAGTTTTTTAAATTGTAATGTATCATTTCAAGAGTACAAATGTATCAAAAATGTAATAAAATATTAAGATATTATATTTATGGATAATTTTTGAACTCAGATGTACTTAACACGTTGACTGCTGACTGCAAGGGTGTATGTAGATGGCATTAGTAGTAGACATGTAGATTACATGGTGCCGTGTTGTGTGGATAGGCAAACTATCGAGATCAGTACCAGGGCCTTGAAAAACACTAATTCTCTCAATTTGTTGATATTGATTTTATTTTGATGTTTAGAATTCAGAATTAAAAATAAAATAAAATAGAAGTTCCCTTGATCTTACACCTAATTTGATTTTGTATATTAGTTTATGTTTATTTTTATTAATAAATAAAAAATACATCCTTTAATCTATCCTATTTACATTTTACTTTGATTTCCTTACCATATCAGTGGCGAAACCATAAGAAAAAACTACTCAAAATCTAGTATCTAGGACACATTTAGCTCAGGAATTTAACTTACTTTAAGTTGATGTAAGTGGGTGGGTTGGGGAGGGAGGTTGATACTTCTTATTTTACCATACACAATAAAAAAGTAAAAGGGTTGGGATCACCAACCCTTACAACGGTGGCAGTCAACGTGATAATATGCAATCATTCCTAATAAAATCTAGTATTCAAATTTGACATTCAAGTTGGCACAGGTTGTCGTCATCAGAGTGAAATGAAATGTCATATCCGAGTAAGTCTGGCCACATGGAACAAAATTAGGGGGTATGTGAAAAAATTTAAGCAAAAAAATTTCTTTCAGCAAAATAAAGGATACCCTAACACATATAGTTATCAACTTTGTTTTTCAATGATTTATGTACCATAAACAAAACTCCAGCTTCTAATCAGAAAGATTTTATGATAATTCTGTTTCTTTAATTTGTTTAGTTTCATATGTTTTTGTTTTGTTTTGGCAGCAATAATTAAGACCAAATAAAATAAAAACTTTTATAACAAATAGGAATAGGTATTGTGGCTATATGTGACTTTTTTTTCTGACATCTAAATCTAGCTTTTTTGACAACTGACAAGGATGTCATTGATCCATTAATTGTTCAGTTCATCCTTATTCAATGCAGTTCTTCTATATGGCTTCATTAAAAAAGACAATTTAAAAAAAAAAGGAAGATAAGAAATGTGTTTAGAAAAATTGTCTTATATCTGCAAACAAGGAACACTGTGAACTTCTGTACTAAAGAAATTGTACATAAGATGAAAAAAAGAACTGCCAGTTTTTTTTTTACTTTTTTCTTTTTTTAAATTCACACTGTTAGCCTATTATGTTACTAGCAGTGCATCTCTTATTAGTATAAGCAAACAAAAATCCACCCCCAGAAATTAACTCCAATATGAGCAATAGTGTTTTGTTCTCTTTATGTTGAAAAGCCACTGCATGAATTATTCTCATTTGGTATCTACTATTGACCTAACTTTGAGGATCCTTAACTTTCCCTTCATTTACAGAGAAACTGGGAATTGGAATTCTGGAACTTTTTCAATATATGTGAAATTTGAATTTCTGAGTAAAGCAGGATTACTTGTTATAATGTAAAATAAATCAAAGATTAAGTTTACCTCTGTTGTGTAGAAAAAAACTTGATAATAAAACAAACATCTCCTTTGAATGATATCCAATATTTCGTCTTTCTTCCATAGACTTTTTCAAGGTCTTATAGAAAATACAAATAACGAAAAATAAAAACATTAAAGTGAAAAGAAATTTAACGTGCCCAATGATTCAAAGAGAAAGCTATACCCCTCGCACCTTCTGGGTTTGTCATTCGGTGGAGTTTGACTGGCTGATGAGTCCTAATAAGGATGAAATGGTCCATCCCAGTCTCTTCCCGATGACAAATCAGGGTGCGAATCCTTTCTTATAGCGTTGTGCCTCGTTTACTTGCTTAATTCCTTAAAAACATTACAGGAATGAGAAAATTCTTTTTTCTCTCAAACCTATGAAACAAATATTTAAAACAAAATCTTCCAACATGAGAATAACAAAATCAAACAACAATATAAAAACAATATTATTCTCGTATTGAAAGATTTTGTTTTAAATATTTGTTTCATAGATTGAAAGAGAAAAGTAATTTTCTCATTCCTTTGATGTTTTATTTTTATTTTTCGTTATTTGTATTTTCTTTAAAAGACCTTGAAAAAGTCTTTGTAATAAAGACGAAATATTGGATATCATTCGAAGGAGATGAATGTTTTATTATCAAGTTTTTTTCTACACAATTTATTGATGACATAGATATTTGATTCTTACCTCTGTTGCATCACCTTCATGTTATTTCTATATAATTAAATATCAATTTAAAAAAGAAAAAAAAAACCTGCTTGAATGTCAATTCAAAAACTAAGTTTGTTCACGTAACTTGGATCTGAAGGAGGAATAATAACTGGATAATTAAATAATATCAAGTTTTATTTAAAATTTACCCCACTCCAGTAAAGCTGCTTCAATATTTTTGGCAAAGAACCAAGTTGAAATACTGAATCAACTTCATATGGAGTGGGGAAAGTCCCTCATATTTAAATATAATTATTATATCCAATTAGTTTGTGCACATTTTATATTTTTTTTTAATTTTCAATCAAAGTTACTTGCTACTTTTTATATCAATTTTAGACAATGCTTTTTTTATAAAGGTTCACAATACTGGTATTATTTTTTTTTATTTTTTTTTTTGTAATTTACCAAAAAAATTTAATACAATTTTAATGATATCCTTCATTTGATGTAAAAAAAAAAAATCATTTAGAGAATGAAAGAAACTACGAAATTTAATCAAGTAAATATGAAGGGTTAATAAAAATTATCAGCAAGGAACTTTATTTAAGCAAAAAACACTGGCTTTACTATCACAAGTGGTGTAGTGCTGCTCTTCTTGTTTTTAATCTTGTTTACTGTTACTCAATTGAGTTTAATCATGATTCATTTTAAGATCAATATAATGTCACTTTTATATCATGGCCTTAATTTTTTTCTATATGATACCTTACTCCACTTTAACCTGTATTTATTAATTTTGCTACTTTTTTTTTTTACTTTTTCATAGAGTTATTTGTCATTAAAATTTGTTACCGTCATCCACTAAGGTGTAAAACTAAAATGATGTCCTAAATTTAAAAACTGAAATATCAAAATAAAAAGAACTAAATGTTTTTTAGCTTGCTTTAAGAATTCCTATACTATAATACTGAAATTATTCCACAATACGGTAATTGTCTAAATAAGAAATCTGGAAAATTAAACAAATTTCCTCAAAGTTTACTTTTTAGTGCAATATATAAATAATGGATTCACAACAAATTTGAAAAAATTTCTATACTATTTAAAACATTTAGGGGTATACTAAAATAATTACAATTATCCAATAAATAATAATACACCACTAATTCTTCAAATTGTCAAAAATCTAATAAAACAATGATACATCATTAATTATTCACATTTGTATATCACTTTGACTATTGGAAAGACAGTTCCATTGAATATAACCATAATCCGGACCCAGCAGCCAAAGAGATAGAATCCTATTAGAATTGTGTTACATAAATTCAAATGAGTGTATAAATAAGGATAGGTCTCTCAAAGTATAGTACTATTCATTAAAGAGTTTTCAAAAAAATTATAAATAAAAAGAAGAGAGAAAATTATTAAAATTTAATATATTTGTGACAATTTATTAGAATTTGTGACATCTCATTTTTATTTTATTTTAAATTCTGAATAATTAGAAATTAAGAATAAGTGGTGTATCATTATTTATTTTAAATTTGAAGAATTAGTGATATAAACAATTGGTGATGTATCATTGTTTATTAGAATTAGTGATGTGAATAATTAATGATGTATGTTTATTAGATTTTGAGAATTTGAAGAATTAGTGGTGTATCATTATTTATTGGATAATTGTAATTATTTTAGTATACCCTCAATAATAATCATTTGTAATATCACATACCATTCATTAACGTTGTTTAAAAGAACTTTATGAGATTCATTGTTTATTTTTACTTTGTAATAAGAGGAAGGTTTATTTTATTTTTCCTCTTTTACCTGTAACCTGAAGAAGAATGATTGAAAAAATCATTCGAAATATCGTCATGGAGTAAAAAAGTTTTTCCACAAAGGAGGATTTGTTAATGGATTTATTTATATATAGCAAAAAGGCTTTTTTGTAAGAAATTAGGTTACGTATTCTGAATTAACCTAAAAAATCTGCTTCATCTTTCCAATCAGTCTTATTTAGGAAGGGCAGTAAATGTTTTACGATTGCTTTTTTGTAATTAATTCATTACAGTAATACTAATTTTACAGAGTTACCAAATGAAGATTAAAAAAGTAATAAAAACACTAAGTAATAAAAACAAACATTTGAAACTGGTTCGTCACTTTTTAATTTTCAAATGTTTGTGTGTTTTTAGTACTTTTTTATCGAGACAACTATGCACAAGTTAATTTTAAAAATTACCAATGAAGATTCTATTCATGTACATTTAACAGCATAAATGCAACAGCTTTAAATATATTTCTACTAAAATTAACATGTAAAATACAAATAAGAAATATGAAAAGTAGAGATAAAACTATGATGCTAGAAGACAGTTCCATCTAGTGGCGTGATCTATTGACACAATATTTCTAGATAGAACAAATATTCTAAATCAGTAAAACCACTTTAATGGTTCACAATGGACTTTTTGCATTTTTCATTTCTTGAACTCCTTTTTATATTGTATACTTCAGGATTCTTTAAGTTGCTGAAAATGTGAAAATGAAATTAAATCAAGAATAAAAATTGCACAGAGAATAAAAGTGTGGATCATATAAAAATAAAATGTATAAAGAAGGTAAAATAGTGCATAATTATCCTTTATCTTTTTTTTATCATCAAATACTGTAAAATATATTAAAGATACTGTATATTTTCATCATCTTTTCTGGTCACAAAATAATATTTCCAATATTTTTAATTTTTTCTTATTCCCCAAATCTCATTACACCCTCAATCTGTATCATGCCTTTCACTGATTTTATTAAGTATGCATTTATTTAAAGTAAGATTCTTTTCCTTCTTGTGATAGTTGTACTATCCTGTTACGTATCTCTCTATACCTTGAAAATGACGAACCAGTTGATGACCAAACAATAGTATTTTAAATTATTTATATCTTTTAATAAAGAAAATCCTTTAATTCTTTACATGCAATTTGTATTCTGAATTCAAAAGTCTTATTTTCCATTAATTTAAATGGAAAAGTTATAATGGCTTTCCAAGCCCTAATATATATATTATTTTATATAATATGTTGTATATTATTATTATATATTATTTTATATAATATATAATAACAAAGCATAATACAACTAGTGAAAGAAAAATAAAATTACTGCAGTTCTTTGGTTGAGAAACTTTCCTTTACAAAATGAAATAATGCAATTTATAAAAACAAACATTAGCAGCATTCTTTGTTTTATTGAAAATTCTTAAAAACTAAGGGTTCTTTTAGACCAACAGATAAGCGTATAAAAATCTGAATTTACAAGCTGTTGTGAAAACAAATTACAGCAACCACAAGTCTTAAATGAAATATCATATATGCTATTATTAGAATTATTCAGAATAAATACTGAATAAAACAATAACCACAAGTCAGTATTCGATAATCATAAGAATTACTTTATAATATTTCAATTCTTACATTTTCAATATCAAATTTTCTCATTAGTTTCCTATGTTTAATCCAAATTAAAAAAAAAAAAAAATCTACTTTTACAGGCCAAGTAGGCCACTTCAGGACATAGGTGGTATTGGCCCAAATGATTCCTGACCACTAGGATAAAGTTGGTATCAGGTGGCCAATCCAACACCCTCTTGCCTTTAAAACCTAGTCCCATTTCAGAGAGCTTGGTAAACCTGGAGGAGAAACATCCAGAGAAAATCCAGGACCTCCACCGGGACATTTAATTCAAGTTGTAATTTTAAATAAAAATGTTCTCCAATCTTTTATTATTATTATCTCGAAAAAGTTTCAAACCATGGGTTTCCCCAGCTAAGACAATATGGCGGGTCAAGGACCAAAGCACATATTGCCAAGTGTTTAAAAAAAAAAAGGTTTCGAAGAATAGTTAGGGATGTGTGCTTGTGTCCATAAATTTCCTAACTATGCGTGTTGAGTACCACAGCCTTCTGGAGTTGTGCATAAGTGTTTTATTATTATTATTATTATAATATACTGTTAAAAAAATAAAATGTTCTGAGGATTAAAAAATAGTAAAATAAAGTTTTATAATTTAAACTTTCTATACCAAGAAACTAACTAACAATTTTAGCAGTGGTAGTAGTAATTATGTAATACAAAACATTTTTGAAGACTACCATTTACACACAGATATTATAAAATATTCTGGCTTTGAACTATAGGGTGTATCAATAGTACAAATTTTAATGGGAGACAGGGAGCACAAAGGCAAATCTTTTTCATCTATGAATATATGTCAGCTGATTGTAATCTTTGGTGCTAGAGGGCAGTATTTAGCAATGCTGCAATTGGCTAGAAGGGAGATACAGAACACCAAGACAAACCTAAATGAATGGAAACAAGTGTGAACAACATGTTTATTCAAAAAGGTGCTCAAAGTTGCAGCCAGCAACAGCAATGCATGCATGACAGCTTCGAAGCATTGACTGCCTTCTATTTAGAAAGATTCCTGGATTTCAGAACAGTTGCAGCAGCAACAGCAGCAACTGTTGCATCCAGGTCTTCATGCGAGTCAATGGGAGTCCCGTACTTGGGGTTCTTCACGTATCCCCAGAAGAAGAAATCAATACGTTAAATCGGGCGATCTTGGAGGCTAGGCAATGGTCCACCTCTGCCTAATTATCGGTCCTCAAAAGTGGAGTTCAGATAATCCCGCACATCATTGCTGAAGTGTGCTGCTGCCATGCCGTGTTGAAACCACACATTCATCTGCAAATATTCAAGGGAACATCTTCCAATAGTACAGGCAATGATTCAAGAAATACCCGATAAATCTGCCCACTGAGTCAAGGAGGCAGAAAATATGATCCAATCAGTTTGTCATGGCCAATATTCGCACAAACATTGGCGGTGATCTATTGTTGACGACCTCGTGGCATGTGGATTTTCATGCACTCTAATGTGAGAATTGATCATATTAAACACACCTCATGTGTGAAAGAAGCCTCATCTGAAGCCAAAAAATTGGTCTACTGCAGAAACCAGAGCACAAATTCCATACAAAGAGGGAAATTTCAAGGTAGCAATGTCTGGACACTGATGATGAAATGGATGTAAGTGGTCCTCCTGCAACACTCCACATGAGAGTATGGTTCACATTGGGGCTATGTGCAACAGCTCCCATGCTTGGGCCTGAACTGCTCTTAATTCGTCGTAGGATCCTTTTTACCTGTTAGGAGTAAGCATGGTTCTCTCCTGACCAGTGTCATGCATGTTTTCAAAGAATATTCCAGTTTTTCTCGTAGTTGCCAGTGTAAACGTGCAAACAGACGAAAAATGTTTGTCTTGGTACTCCCTATCTCCCATTAAAATTTGTATAGATATCCTATACTATTATATCTTTATTTACAAAGATAGGAAAGTAACAGAATCTAGGAGACAGAAGATAAATCAAATGTGCAACAATAATTCTTTGATAAGATCTTATTAATTTTTTTCTAAAAAGGATGCCCCATAATAAGTATCGTGAGTTTGATTAAATTTTGTATACTGAAAAAATAACAGTGGACAACATGTATAGATATTTTATATATAACACAAGATATTTCTGATTTCCCATGAATAACAAAAAACGTTAGACACACCTTCAAAAACTCAAAGGTGGCTAAAAGTCAACTACTGAAAAGAAGACAGTGTAATAGCATTTCACTACTCATTTTGCTCTGGACAAGTGTCTTGAATGACTTTCCTTTTATGCAGTACTAGCAGCAAAGCCTCTCGGACGACAGTTACAAAAAAATCTGAAAAATCATTTTATTATCAACTATAAAGTAAATGTAATCTAAATACTGTGCTAACTTGTGAACGAAGCTTCTACGGTAAAAATGGTTTTGAGTTTCGAAATCAGCGTACAACAACTGACTAAGTATGCCAAATTTCATTAAAATGGATGCAGTGGTAACAAAATTATTTGGTTTTGAACCCATGTTTTGTTAGAATTTCAGTTGTCGAGGTCAGTTCCCAAGAATAAAATTTCATGGAAACAACATGGAATGACACAATGAATTAATATTTTCATCCAATTTGAGTACTTTTGATTCAATGGTACCATGGAGAACCGTTGGATCTATCTTAATAGGTTAATTATATCGAGTTACAGACAGACAGACGAACTTAGCCAATTTATATGTATATATATACATATTTGTTTCAATTGATGATTTGATTTGAAGTTTTTTTAATTTTTTTTTTTTTTTTAATGTTTATCAGACCTATTTAGGTCTACTTCTTACCTGTACACCTGTAATATAGGTTCTGAGAGTTTAATCTAAAGAATCATTTTCCACCCAAAAAGATAACGAAATACCAACCATATCTAAAGTTTAATTTATCTAAAGAATAATTATTATTTTAGACTCATAACGCCGAAAGGCATTTAAAACCCACCTTTGTATAATCTAAATACTGCGCTAACTTGTGAACGAAGTTATAGTGACGTTTTTTTCTATAGCAAAAATGGTTTTGAGTTTCAAAATCAGCGTAAAAAATTGAGTAAGTATGCAAAAATTTCATTAAAATCGGTGCAGTGGTAACAAAATTATTTGGTTTTGAACGTATGTTTTCGGTTGTCTAGGTCAGTTTCCAAGGATAAAATTTCATGGAAACAACATGGAATGACAAAATGAACTAATATTTCATCCAATTTGAGTACCCTTGATTCAATGGTACCATTGAGAACCTTGGATCTATCTTAATAGCTTAATTATATCGAGTTACGAACAGACAGACAGACGAACTTAGCCAATTATATAAGTTGATAATACAGTCATTACTGCATGTGTTTGATGATCAGTTAGACTGCATCAATATGCCAACTGATGTTTTTTGCTTGATGAAGGATGCAAGATACTTTCTTGACTTGGTTGTCAATAGCAGTCATTTTCTTACTAACATTTTCATTTCCATCCAAGTCATAATTTGTAGAATTGTTAAAATCAAGATTAAATATTGTGTGTTTTGAACAATCATTAAAGTTATATCTCCCAATGGCTCTTCAAATAGAGGTTTTACTCCTAAATAATATTTGTTTTTCTTATTTCTGCAATTATGTGGTGAATTCTTTATTAGTGACAAATGATTTTGACTTTTTGTAGCCATCTTATAAGCCAACGAGTGATTTCATCTTGAATGATGTCAGCTACAACTTCTGGATTAACTCAGTCATTGATAATATCAATTTAAAAATTAATCAGTACAAATCTTTCAGCTATTTTTTCTTCTTCTTGTATATTGTCTCTTGTGATGGTTGTTGGAGTTAAAGCGATAAAGGGAAATCCTGTCTCATGTGTGTTCAAATTGAAAGCTTGACATTGAGGTGGCAAAACTTTATTATACTGTTTCCTTTTTTTTTTTTTTTTTTATTGGTGCCAAATGAAAAACATTTTGTACATATGTTGTCCACTATTATATGTTGTCAATTTCTCACAATGTACAAAACTTAGTCAAAATTGAGAGTATATTTATTACTGTAGTAAACTTCTAAATTCCATTCTTATATCATTTGGAAAATTCAAAGCTAGGATCTGAAATGGGAATGGTTAGGTTTGACAGGTTGAAACCTCCTTTGAAATTTTTATCATGTATTCAGTCTCTCAAGTAGTTCTTGTATACCAAATTTTAGCTGCCAACAGGAACTGGAAGGGTGTAAAAAAGTCACAAAGAAACAGTGATGTGACATCATCACTCTTTGTTAGTCACACGCATGATGCCACCCATCTTCGCTGCCAGGTGACCACTCAAGGTCAAAGACAAAATGGGAAATTCACAGCAAAATAATTAATTTATAAAATAATACTATAATTACTGTTTAAAAAAAAGAGCAATAACTAAAAACCATGGCCACATTTGTATTTTAAAAGAAAGTGATTTTACATAAAAAAAAAGAAAAGAAAAAGTATTACAATTAAAAAATTGAAGAAAAATTTATGTAATGCTAGATTAGATTAGATTAATTGAAAGTGGGTGGCATGACTGCCGAGCACGTTGACCTGAAAGATCTTTTGTACTATACCACGGAAAGAAGGACAGTCGGAGAGAAAGACTGAGAAAGGATGGTGTGAGAAATGCAGGGGAAACGGGAGAACCCCAGGAAAACCTGCCCAGCGCGGATCGCCACCATCAACGAAACCCACATGAGAACCGAACCCCGGTACTCAGAGGTGAGAGGCCAGTGTCTTAGCGACATCGCCAGCCGCGTGGCCATAATGTAACACTAACTTTAAGAACTATAGGCATATATAATTACAAATAAAAATAATGACAATAAATCTAATAATAACTTAAGAAATCAGCAAAAAATAAAAGAATAGAAAATGTTTTACATAAAAATGGAAAATAATGTTTTCTAAATTTACAAAAGTACTACATATAATTATAAAAAGAATGTTTTGGATATTAGTCCTATGAACAAGTATAACTCGCTAGTTTTGTAACTCCAACTATATATGTAATTACAACAATAATAAAAAAATAGTAGAAATAAAAACTCGATGGGTTTAGATAAAGTATCAATAATAGATACAAAAATATCCAATAATTACTTTGCACAAATCTAAAAAATACAATATCTATTCTCGAATTTACTCGCTTTTAAAATGAGTTTATACTTTCGTTTTAAGAATTTGTCTTTTTAGATTTATTTTTAGTTTTTTTTGGATAATTTTTATTTTTCATGAAAAATGTTTATTAATTTTGCAAGTTGTACTTTTTAACTACTTTCAGCATCTTCAAACAGGTAAAAGTATTGTTTTACCTAGTAGTACTGTAAATGTATTGACATTAAATTTAAAATAAAGAAAGAAAAATCAGAAATTTTTATTAGAAAAATTTAGAGAAATGTTTTCTACTAGTTTCTGAAAAGAAGGAAAGAATGTTACTTACAGAATATCTATTGTCACAAAAATGTGAGATATCAATAATATGCTTAAAACAAATTCAATTTACATCATGAACATCGAATGAAAGATTTGTACATTTGTACATTCCACTAGTTCACACACTAGTCTTGTTCTGCGCAAACAGAACTGCACTAGTTACAAAATGTTGAGGGCACACATCAATGTATTGGGTGGAATACCAGGAGTACTTGATCGGGGAGATGGAGAACAGGTAATGTAGAAATGACTGTATTTTCAGATGCTGTCCCTATGAAGTACCTGTAATTTGATATTTCTGTCATTACATTATTATTAGTAGTAGTAATTTAGACATCTGCTCTGACTTCAATGTTTCCTAAATATAGGAAAATATTTTCTATTTTTATTTAAAACATTTTCTATTTCTTTATTTTTTGCTAATCTCTTAAAGTTATTATTAGATTTATTATCATTATTTTATTTGTAATTATATTTATCAAATGCCTATAGTTCTTACAGTTAGCATTACATAATTTTTTCTTCAATTTTTTATTGTAATACTTTTTCTTTATTATTTTTTATGTAAAATCACTTTTTTAAAATATTGGCAGAGTACAAAAGTTCTACCGGTTTTTATTACCCATAAAGAAGAGCAAATAAACGCGAAATGAACAGTACCTATTATTGTGCATAATCCCCATTGTTATCTAGGACCTCTTGCCATCTTTCTGATAGGAGATGAATCCCACGGCGGTAAAATTCCGGCGGTTTCGAGTCACAAAAGTCTTGGATGGCAGTTTTCACAGCATCAAGATCATCAAAGATTTTCTGACTGAAGGAATTGTTCAACGCACGAAGTAGGTGATAGTCAGTTGGTGCCAAGTCAGGAGAATAGGGAGGGTGGTGTAAAACCTCCCAACCAAAGCCCAGTAACTTTTGGCAAGTGATGACAGCAGCATGTGGCCTGGCATTATTGTGATGAAGGATAACACCGTTACGATTGATGAGACCTGGCCGCTTTGCTACCAAATTTGAATGCAGCTTGTCTAACTGTAGACAGTAGAAGGCAGCATTGATGGTTTGGTTGAGTGGCAGGACCTCCCAGTGAATTACTCCCTGCACATCCCACCACACACTCAATAACACCTTCTTGGGATGAAGTTCAGCTTTTGAAGTCGATGCAGGCGGATCAGAAGGGCGACACACAGTCCTACGACACTTTACGTTACTGTACATAACCCACTTCTCATCTCCTGTCACAATTCCTGTCAAGAATGGGTCATTTTAGTACCGGGAAAGCAAGGAAACACAGGTGGCGATTCGGTCATCCCGTTGCTTAGCTGTCAGGTTATATGGAATCCAACGATCCAACTTTCTCGTAAAACCCAACTTAACCAGCCGTCTCTCGACTGTTGTCCGGTGTACGTTGAAGATCTCCGCTACTTCTTGCACGGTTGGGTTCGAGCTGTTCCTTGTGGCTTGGTCAATATCGTCCTCTCCAACGTGTGATGGCCGTCCACTCCTAGCCTGATTTTGGCAGCTTCTGTCTCCTTCCCTAAATTTACGAAACTATCGACGACATGTGCTTTCGTCTATTGCATCCTCCCCATAAACTTGACAAACATTGCGACATGCTGCAGCTGCCGTACTCTTTTTATCGAACTCGTATAACAAACAATGTCTTAGTTGCTCCTTCTCGCGTTCCATGTTACACCCTCTGATATTTTTTCATATCCAAATACGGGTAGAACTTTTGCACTCACCCAATACAAATGTGGCCACACTTTACAGTTATTGTTTGTATTTTATAAACAGTAATTATATTAGTATTATTTTATAAATGAAGTATTTTGCTCCTCCATGCTGTCCGTTTTGGCTGATCTTGATGGGGCAACAGGAGATAGAATGACGTCATGCATCGCGAGCCAAGAGTGATGACATCACATCACTATTTCTTGTAACTTTAGATGTTTTTTTAACCCCGTTTCAGTGCGTAAGAGCAGCTAAAATTTGGTATAAAATAACTGCTTGTGGTCCTGAATAAATGATAAAAATTTCAAGGGAGGTTTTGATCTGTCAAACCTAACCATTCCAATGTGAGAGGTTGAAGATAAACCAGCAGCTGTTATCATTCTTTGATAAGTTATCCTCATTAATCTATTTTTATGTTCTCAACTTTATTTCTTTAATTCCTAACAAATCATTTCACAATTAGGAAATGTTAAATTTGCCAGAAAATCTAACATGCAGAGAAGGGCAAGCTTAACAATATACAGTTTTCAATAAAAGAGTGCTGTGACAGTACAAATTATAATTTGTTGTGAAATAAGCAGCAGCCTATTCTGTAGTCGTTAAAGATATCCATTACATTTAGGAGTTAAAAAAAAATGATAGGGTAGTGCAAAAACCTTAAATTGTTGTAAAACATTATTATCTTAATCCCAAAACAATGTCAAGCTAACATTTTACTATTCTTAAAGGTAAACAGTACATTGCAGATTTTATTAAAACAAGAAACTGAAGAGGCAAACTGAAAATGTCAAGCCCGGAGATGTATGGATCCTTTGATCACAAAGTTGATTATCTGATATTGCTCCAAGCTTTCAGAGAAAAATTTTTCCAGTCATTTTTTTAAGATATTCCCAGATAAAAGATGATGATGGGAGAAAAAAAGGTAGTAAACTTCATTATTGTTTCTGAGTCTCTTACATTAAAAATCAAAGTGGGTCACAAAATAGAGAAAGAAATTATTCAATTAATTGTTAACTATAAAATACCTATACTACTCATTAACAAAATTTTTCCTTTATCTAATATCTCCAAAAAATATTTATTTTTAAACTAATTTAGGATATTGTTTTAGATTTTAATAACATATGCAAGATTCAAAATAAAATACAAAGCAACATTAAACATCAGTTCCTATCAAATCTTCTAGTTCAAATCAATTCCCAAAACAGGGTTCATAAAAACATTGTTGAAAATAAATAAAATTTAAAGTAACGCTATACAATTATTTTTTTGTACAATAATATTGCTGTAAATGAATACATTACACACACTAAACTATTTCTGGTCTATAGATGTTTTCACAGCGAAGGATTCAGGAGGATAAGAATAAGTATTGTAGGGATTTCTTTGTAAAAAAAAAAAAAAAAAGGGTGGGAATCCCTTTTAACAATATCCATTAACAACATTCTCTTGTCAGATTTGGAGAAACATCAGTTGAAAGGATGACTTCTAACATGAAAAATTTCCTTTTCTGGCAAAAAGTTCTGGAATGTAAACTTGATCCTCTTGAGAAATGCTACATAAAAAAACAAGTAATTGGTAGAGACCATGATGTCCGATATTCAAAATAAAACTTATTGATAAGAATCTTTAATAAATACTTCATCAGTAGAATAGTTAATAAACAGGATACTAGGAACCACTTTAGTAAAATAATCTGAAGATGTCTGAATTAGGGATGCCACATCACACTCAATGAAATAAGGTACACCAGTGGAATCCTTAAAATCTATAACCTATTGTATGTTAGCTAACGACCTAACAACAGTTTTATGAAACTGATTTCCTCCTCCAACATACAGGACCAGGTCAAAAATAAGGTGTCTAAATTAAATAGCCAAAGCATTTCATTATGAATTTGGTCACTATAACAGCAGTGCAAGCCTCACAATGATGTTTCATTCTGCTACTGATGGTGTCTAGGAGCTCAGAAGGGAGCAACAACCATTGTTCTTTTAAAGCTCTTCTAGGTCTCTCCAAATCTTGGGGAAGGGGATGGAGGGTAGCAACACATTTGCTAAGAATATCCCAAACATGCTTGATAGGATTAAGGTTGGAAGACCTGGCTGGTCAATCCCATACAATGGTCTCCTCTTGGATATTCATTTACCTCCCTAGATCATTGTTAATGTGTATCATCTTGTAGCAGAAATGTTTCACCTATTGCAACTGTGTAAGGGCAAACATAGGGGTCCAGGGCATCACCCAATATTGTTTAGCATTTATGTTTCCTCTTGATAGCACATGCAGGTGTGTGGGTCCACTTAACAAGATACCATCCTAAAGCATTGTGCTACCTTCACTATAAGGGTCCCTTTCACTGATATTAGAGGGGGTAGTAGTCTCCATCATTCTATCCTGATAAGAGCAGCTCTGGGATCACTCTGCAAAGTAAATCAGGATTCATCTGGGAAAAGTACCAACTTCCTTTTTTTTTTTTCAGTCCAAATGACGATGAAGTCTTGTCCATTTCAAGTGTCCCTCATCTGAAGGGAGATAAAGTAGGATACCATTGGGTGTCTATGGTGTCGGGATCCAAAAACAAATTGACAAACCCCTCCTAAACAGTCTCTTTTATGCTGCTACTCATTTATATCAACAAATGATAACACCACTCATTTGTATATGAAAACCTAACCGCACATTACTTTTCATGTCATGTATCCAAATGTCATGCATTTCAAACTGATTTTTACGATATAAATCATGCTTTTTTTCCTGGGGTTTTTTTTTTTTCCTAAATTAATGTAAACCAGTGTATTTAAATCTACAATCAGTCTAACCAAATTTAAGGCTGCACTGACAAAAGTGACATAGCTATATGGTTCTTCTGAGATATCATACATTGTCATTCTGCAATTCAAATATGATGAAAAAAGAATTTTAACTTCTGGCTATTAACTTTTCTTCTTTTCAATTTTAAATATCCTTTGTCTTGAAATAATTTCTTTAAGATTTAGTGTTTACTGGATGAAGCATCTATTGTTGCTTTTTCAAGATTGTACATTTTGTTATGAATTTTTAGAGGGGCTAACACTCTTGTAAGAATTTTTAAAATGGTTAATTGCAATGTTTCTCTTCCAGAAAGTGATGAACATTTTCTCTCTAGTTATTGAGGAACTATTATTTCCTTTTGTTGTATGTAAATTCAATGTGAAAATTTACACCAGAATTGTTCATTTATCAAATCCCAATTTTAATGAAGCCTAAACATTAAAAAGGCTACATGTTTTAAATTTTAACTTCAGTAATTTCAAAGTGTATTGTTGTCTATATTTTATGTTTAACAATTCCACACAAGTTAAAACTAAGCATTATGTTGGGGGGGGGGGGGGTTTTACAGTTTAAGCTCTAAATAACACTGTTCTTAGAGACAAGGTCAATGATTGCCCTTAGTGGACACTTTATTTGGCTATTACTATATTTTTAGCTTTTTTCCCTTCACATCTGAGAAAGTCACACTTTAACGAGAACTGAAAACATAAGCACATACAGTAATTAGTGAACGGAGATTATATGTATGTCTTAAAATTTGGCTCCTAAATTATGAATTTAACATGTTAAATTTAATACATTTGCATAGAAAATGATAAGATCTTTTTCAATAATTTAAAATGCCTCATTTACACAAATTTGGCCCCCTCCACTTCAGTTAGGCCTTTGAACTAAATACACATTCACCTGCCTTCTTTCTCTATGAAGTCTGCACAATTTGACTCTAGTCCATATCTCCACAATATATTAATCATAGATTAATCAAGATTCCTCCAGTCAAGAATTGATCCCAATTACTTTTTTCAAGATGTCAAAGAATTGGTCAGTGTGGCTTAAAGAAGCTTTAGCCATTTTTTTTAGAAATAAGCTTCAACAAAATTCTATATAACTTTTTTCTCTGGCAATAACTTTTACCTAGCAGAATTTTGGTTCTGTGCCAATTTTGAATATTTATTTAACTATTTCCTTTCCATATTGCAACATGAAAGCCAATGCACAATGTTATATGTCAGAAGTTAAATTTGACAACAAAAGATTGAACTGTTCAATTAAATGCCATATCCATTCATTTTTTATAGGAGACACAGAACTCGTCAATCAGTAAACTAGTGCTCTGTATTTTTTTTTTTTAATATCCCAAGGTTACATCTACTCATATGTCATCTGAACTTGAAGGCTACTATTTTTAAAATTTCAATGGGTGCCTGCCATCAAAGAGATCAATGATGGTCAACCGTTTTGATGAATCCCTGAAATAGCTGTTAACATGGATACAAAACTCTTAAATTCCTCTACTCTACTTCTAGCTTTCCTGGAAGTACAAATTTTAAGATCTTCAGGTTACATTCAAAACGCCTCCTCGAAAAAGGCCACCCTTCTCTCTCTAGGGTTTATCTTTTGCTTTCTGATTTTAAAACAAAACAGGCACCTTTCATCTAGTCCTGAACTATTATAAAGTGACTTTCAAATATTATTAACTACTTAAAATATTTCAACATAGAAACTTAAGTCTCCTATCTGCTTGGCTTCAGAGTTGAATTACAGCAATGCTTTAGCCTTTATTCAACTTATTCATGATCATCAATTTACAGAATTGATAAGTGTCTATGATCCATTCAAGCAACCACTGGAAAGGCAAAGTGCTGCAGACGTTTCCCAAGATTCAATGAGATCATTTGGGATTGCTTCCAAAATTTGCCATAACGGTAGTATTAACATTTCATTTCTTCACCATCATGGTACTCAGTTATTGAGTGCCTGGATGTCACAATACAAAATAAAAACTCTCCGTTTCCATAAATTCCCAAAAGAAAAAAAAAAAACTGTGGTGACACTGGCAACATGAATTGGGAAATCTATATCCAAACAGATGTCTGTATGCTCACAACATTTTTACTGTAACTAACAACTATAGTGTACAAAACTTCAATCTTCAAAACTTCTCAGGATTTAACAAATATTTTTCTCTTATCTCCCAAAATAATATCACAATAAATAAGAAACCAGGGATATCATCCATTATAAAAATAGACTATATAAATCGTATAAGAAAAATTCTACACCCACAAAGCTAGAACATCTTAAAGTCATGCGGAATGACTTAAAATCACGAATTATAGCTTCCACGGAAAGTTACTATTAAAATTTATTTAATGATAATCTCTCCATAAAAGAAAAGTGGAATAATATCAACAAATTAATATATAATCACAGAAAACCAAAATGTCCGTCTACTCTCATTATAGAAAATAACTTAAAAAAAAAAAAAAAAACAAGCAAAACCTAAGTAAATTTCTTAACATCCTTCTACCAAATATTCCCTTCAGCACATCTGATAAAAATATACATCTTTCTTTCTATCTCCTACTTCCCCTCATGAAGTTAAACAAGCTATCCAATCACTATCCAACAAAACTTCTTCTGGTCCTGATGAGATCTCCCCATACTTTCTCAAACAGATTGTGGATGAAATTGCACTCCCTCTTTCTCTTATTTTTAATATCTCAATTTCTGAAGGGGTCTTTCCTTCTTCCTTCAAACAAGCGAAAGTTCTACCATTATGGAAAGCAGGAGATGTGAACACTCTGACCAACTATCGTCCTATCTCCGTGGTAAACTCTTTTTCAAAAATATTTGAAAAATTAAATCACAGTAAACTATCTATATATCAAAATGAAAAGTCATTGTGCAACAACAACATGGTTTCATTACAGGGAAAAATACCAAAACTGTTCTAATTGATCTCTCAGAATTTATCACGAAGAATAAGATCGTCTTAGATCTTTTCTTGGACTTGAAAAAGGTTTTTGACTCAATTAATATCAATATTTTACTTCAAAAATTAGAACACATGGATTAGAAGGCCTACCTCTTACATGGCTCTCTTCATATCTATCACAAAGACAATATCAGCTGAACATAAATGGATATTCCCCTTCATTATATCACACGTCGACAGGTTCACCCCAAGGATCTATCCTTTCCCCTCCCTCTCTTTAATTTATACTACTATTGTAAAGTTGAAGAGTTTGTGTGTTTGAACGCACTAATCTCAAGAACTACCAGTCCGATTTGAAAAATTCTTTTTGCCTTAGATAGCCCATTTATTGAGGAAGGGTATAGGCTATATAACATCACGCTACAATAATCTTATTGGTATTATATAACATCCTATATAATACCAATAGGAGCAGAGCAGTAAACATAAACATCAACCACTCTGGCAAACTGTTGGGCGCGTGCGGCGACGACAGAGAGCTGGGTCGGGGTGGGTTGTATGATTCCTCATAATTTCCAGATGGTATTTATAGTTAATGAGATGCACTTAGTTATGTACACATAATCTGTATGAAACAGATATGTATAATCACAATTTAACGTGAGTGAAATGCGGGGCAACGCTAGTTTATTTATAAATGATCTCATTCTCACATCACCTGCTCTCAAATGAATTTTCTATGTCGATGATGGAACCCTTTTATTTGCTGATACAAATGTGGAAAAACTCGAGCACGAGGTCCAATGCTCACTTTTCTATCCAAAACAGTTTACATGCTTTTCTATCAAGGAGATAAAATACTCAACTCTGACAATTTCTCTTATCACTTATAACAACTCCTTATTACAAGAAGTCCAATCCTTCAGATATTTAGGTGTTACTCTTTCATACGATCTGTCATGGAATCTCCATGCACAACAAATCGCTTATAAAGTCTCAAAAAATTTAAGCATCATTAGTAAACTTTCTCTTCCTAGGCAAATACTTCTGAGTCTATATTGATCACTAATTCATACAAACTTGTGTTATGGTGTAATCATTTGGAGTACCACTGTCAAATTTCAAGAAAAAATGATACTCAAAAGTTCAAAGGAATTTCCTAAGATTCCTAGATAAAAAAAAACCCGCCTCTACTCTATCCAATCCCTCTGGGCAAAATAAAAAATAATTCCTTTCAATCATATCTACAAGCTTCAAGTTGGCTCTTTTCACTTATAAAACTATCTACAAAAAACTATGTCATTCAATTACTTTAAATACTAAACCCCATTCCCATTCTTATAAAACTAGACTCAATCCTGTTCTTCTACTAACTAAAACAAGAACCAACTATCAAAGAAGAGCAGTCAGTTATTCAGCTCCTCTAAATTGGAATAAAATTCCATAGGAAATTTGTGATTGCTCTTTTCTGGCACAGTTTAAAAGAAAACTTAAACACTTATCCACTCAACTCAATCCTAATAAATCCTCATAGATATATAGTTCCTCTTTTTACATGAACCAAATAATTGATTGTAGTCTTTCCTCTCCCTCCCTTCCTTCCTTTTTTCTTTTCTCCTTCTCTATTTAAGTAAGCGCCATCAGTCTAATTTTATATTAATAATTTCCTTGGCATATAATTTCCTCAAAATATGATGAACTGAATTTTTTTCTCCTTCAAAATGTACATTGTAAAATATTTGTAAAAAAAACATAAATAGTTCAGTTTCTTCATTTGATTTTTTTTCCCCCTGTAATGCTTTTTGTTTTAATTTCTTATCTTGTTTGCCTTGATGCCGACACCCTCTTGTCCTCTCGACAGGATCCCCCTTAAGACAGTTGGGATGTCAAAACTGTAATCTATATTGTTGTAAATATTTTTTTTTTTTATAGGCAATAAATTATTGTTATTATTATTAAGTGATTCCAATTAAAACGATTCTAGTAAGTATTTGATGAGAAACAGGTGAAGTCTCTGGAAACAGTCCAGTAATACAAATGAATCAAAGCTAACTGTAGTTGCTTTTCAATAAGTCTTAAACTAATAAAAGGCAAGAAATTTGATAATCATTGATGTACAGGAATTAGTGAAAGTATAGACGAAATTCATTTTTATCTTGACAGAAAAAAGTATTACAATTAAAATCACAACCCTGAAGCAATAATAGTTTTTTAAGTATCCTCCAAGAACTATATAATCCCATAGTTCTACATGAGATTGGCACGAAATTTTCAATGACTATGAACATGTGTCGATGCAGGTCAAAATTGGGAAAATCTTTAAAAATTCCAAACTGCCATGCATGATGCTAAAGCGTCCTCCAAACCAAAGAAAATGGAAACAAAATGTTCTATATTAACAAAAACAGAGTGAATTGTCTTATTTAAATATATCAGATGATCAATAGCTTTATGAAGCTACACACTGTAAACGCAAGGGGTTATGCTTTTGAATATACAAAACTAACCATCAATCCATCATACATTCAAGTGCTTTAGAGGCAGTTCGTTAGTAACTTCAGACAATAATTACACTGGTCAAAATGATTTTTGTCTTATCAAAAGTAATTGGTGTCATCAATTTATTTTTTATGCCAATTTCAAATATGAAGTCCTCCATCACCCAGGTTGGTTGGTTGTTTTTTTGGTGTGTGTGTGTGTGTGTGTGTGTGTGTGTGTGTGTGTGTGTGAGATTCATACTTTTTATATTTGGAATTTAGATGATTATTTTTTCATAATTTCCTATGATACCAGACAGGTAATCCACTGATAAGACATATTGTTTTGATGTTGAAATATTCAGTCACAGTAATAGTCACAATATTCAGTGTAATATGTTCAATCAAAAAATGAATATTGTGCAGGCCGATTCATATTCTAATATATTAGAACATTCCAAGTAGTACCATCACTACTGAGACAAACAGTTAATGTTACTTTTCAAGTGTTTTGTTTTCTCCTTGTTCCAGTGGATCATGCTGTGATTTACTTTACTTAAGTAGAGTACTCATTATATTTTCATTATGCCAAGCAGTGCTTAAACCAACTTGACAACTTGGGTGATGAACTAACTTAAGTCTCAAAGAGGTGAAATTTCACTTGCTAAGTAAAAAGTATTATGAATTTTACTTTGAATGTATAGATGGTTACCAAGACAAGTGTTGGACCCTTTATGTTGTGTATCATGTGTTAGACTTCTCCCTGGTTGGATAAATGGTTCATTCCATATGCCATTTGACATGCTGATAGTTTGGTGGGAACCAAAAGATCATTCTTTGACAGTTACTTCTCTTTAACAAAACATCACAGACATCTGCAATGAGGCCTTTCCTATACAATGGGCCCCTTTCTGAAAACGGGCTAAGCTGAGCAATTTGTCCCTTTCATGACCATTATTGTCTTTCTGCTCTGGCAAGATTATCTGACAGGCCAGGTGAGCAGATTTGCTAAGCCGAAATAGCATCAGGCAAGTGAGTGATGTCAAATTGCTCTTTCTGCATGGAAACAATTCACAAAGTCAGTTTTTGACTCAACATTTCTCAAGGCCCTTCCCAACTGTTAATCTGGCTCAAGAACTAGCTAAAGCTATTCTTTCATTTTGCACCATGTAAAATAAACATTTAATATAAAAGCTTAGAAGCATTTTTGAGGAGTTTTTTGGTTTAAAACAAACATTCAATAAATGCTTTATTCTTATGTATCGTTGGATAAACAATAAGTGCACTATATGCTATAGGGATGTGTAACACCAAATATGATTGTTACAATGACATGAGAAACATGTGAAAGAAAGGCATTGTTAAGTGAACAGTGAGAACTTGGGTGTGGCAGGTTGCTAAGCTCCAGGGTAATAAACAAACAAAAGGAGATATAAGCAAAAGAGCTAATTATACATGCAAACATCTTCTTGTAAATTGCTGAACAACAGAAAGTGTTCCGAAAAGCGCAAATGTCTTTTATGCGGATTAAAAGGCAAAGATTAATTGATGTTATAAGACATGCGAAGTGGGCATCATTCGAAATAAACAAAATATGCTGAGGAAATAAATGGAATTTATTCAGCTACAAAGGCAAACGAGAGGGTAATAGGAACAAACATGTATACGCAAAGCTGCAAATACATTCGAAGGCAAAAGAAGCAAGACATTGACGCCTTTAAAGGTAATGTAATAATTGTGCTCGTAAATGACTGTGCTTTAATATTTTTGCTCGGAAAGAACTATTAGAAGTAAATGAACTCATTTAATAACAAATAGAAGAAATCATTTTATTTGGAAATAACGAATTAATTTTCGATTGATTTAGAGAAAGAAGAATTTAAATGTAAATATGTTTTTTCGATTCCTGACATTAAAGATTTTTTAAGCTTATTATCTTTTGATCATTATTAGAGAACTATTTATTGATCCATCACAATTTTACTTCTTTAGATAATTTTTTTACACATTTCTTTATGTCTTTAAAACAGAAAACAAATAGAATTAATTTTTGCAACAATTTTTAAAATCTTAAAAAAAGTTTTATCAATAATGGCAAGAAAAAGAGATCAATATCCAAGATTCGTATTTTTAAAAATGTTTATTTATTTATTTACTTAATAGTAACATGAACTATTGAAAATGAAAAATAGATTTAACGTGCCTGATGATTCAAAGAAATGAGTAAACAAACGAAGGCACAATGCTACAAGAAACTCAGGGTGCGAATCCTTTCTTGTAGCGTTGTGCCTTCATTTGTTTATTCATTTCTTTCTATTAACTATTCAATTTATATACTGTTAAAATATTTATATTTATGTAGTACAATGATAACTATAATCACTTCAATTTAAAAGGTTGATTTACTTCACCCTTTCAGTAGATTTGAAATAAATAATGAAACTGATTAATGAAAACTTGACATATCTAATTAAAAAGAATTAAAGGTTAAGTTTTCTGCTTTTTTTTTTTTGCTAATATAAAAATAGTGAGTTTAAACATAAAATTAATTTTGAAATACGTAAGTGAATTATATAAAATCAAGTATTTATACATAAAAATTCTGAATCATTTTAATAACTTTTCCAATGTTAATATCATAAAGTTATAATGTACATTTAAACTTTAATGACAAGTGAATGTTTAATTAAATGCTTTTATAGTAAATATAGTGGTGATAAATGCTTTTATAGCAAACTTACCAAATATTGCATAACAATATTATGAAATTCTAATTTCATTAAATTATATTTTAGGTCAAAATAGTAAATTGCTAGACTATTAACATTTAAATAATAAGATCCTAAAAATAGTTTTATTATTCAGTCAAAATTATGTTCAATATTATCAATTACAATGCTTTACGTAAGCTAAAAAAACTTTTTCCATAGGATCTAAAATATTCTTTGACTGATATGAATTTTCCCCGCATGTAATGAACCATAATTTGGTGGCAAACAAATAATAATTATCCCATTTTCACTTTCTTAAAAATGTATGCACTAAATACTAATTTACTTCACTGTTACATGTAAAATAGAAATAGAAATTATTTCTTTATTTATTTATTTTATAAAATTTATACCTTATTTCCAATTTTTGTCAGTTCCAATGTAAGGTACAAATATCAGAAATGAAAGATAACTGCATTAAATTTCAACTTTTTTCTAAATTGCTATGTTATTACTTAGGATAAAAGAAACTGAATAAATGGCCAAGAATAAATTTTAAAGATTTAAAAGAAATAAAAATAAAATGAAAGTAATATAGAAGGAAGTATGATTGCTATTAACTTGTATGAATCTTTTAAATGATAGTTCAAGAGATATTAAAACTTCTGTATCATTCACTATTCGATTATAAATTTTAAAGAAGTTAAAATTTAAACAAAATTTAAATTTCATTAATTTACTTGAATCTTATTTTTAACTAATCAAACCTATTTTTTTTTCCCAATATTTTGTTTTGATTAGGCCTATTTTAAATTAATTATTTAATTAGTTTTTGTATTATTTATTTATTATTTTTTTTAATAATTTCAAATTAACGATTAAATTTTGATTTTTGTATTTATAATTTATTTACTTTCAGAATACGTTGATGTCAATGATGCTGTTTTCATTTACTCAGGTTCATTATTTAATTTTGCAAAGAAACTATAAATGAGTATAGAAATTTCATCAGCAGATTTTTCACCATCTTTTCGGAACTAATAAAATTTCTATTAGAAACTTTACTTTTTAGCTACTTTTAATCTAAATAAATAAGCTTAAAATTAGCTACTTTTAATCTAAATAAATAAGCTTAAAATTTTATTTATCATTGGAATATATTTTAAAAGGTTAAGAGACTGAAATATATTTAATGATTTATAAATACATACTTGATTGTGAAAATTGCAACACCATGACTGAACCATCAGATTGGAAATTTATTCTGAACACATTACTAAAAGTGATACTAACAAACAATTAAAGTTTCAGAGCAATGCAACAACAGTACTTGCAAAAAATCAGTATGGTGTAAAGCCTCTACAACCCACAATAAGAGATGCTGTACGCCATGGCATTGAATCAAACAGGCCTTGGATGCATTCCTGGGGTATCGCCTGCCAGGCTGCATCTATCCGATTCCACAATTCATCATGTTTGGCTGTTGGATGGGCTAGTTGCCGAGTGACCATACCCCATACATTTTCAATAGGTGACATATTGGACGAACTTGCAGGTCAGGGAAGAAGAGGTATCCGTCTTGCTTCGAAGACGACCTGGACATTACTGGCAACATGTGGTCGGCGTTGTCTTATTGGAATACGACTCCAGGAGTGTGCTGAAGGAAGGGTAGGACTTCAGGCTCCACAACTTCCCTGATGTAGCGGTTGCTGTTGAGGTCGCCCACAATTCTTAGCAGCCGAGATCGCCTATGATACCCAATTGCTCCCCAAACCATCATGCCTATCGTTCATGCAGTATGACGCTGAACAATGCAGTCTGGAAGATGGCACTTGTCTTGATATCATCTAATGTGTATGTGGCCAATATCGTAATCCAAGTTGAAGCAGGACTCATTCGAAAACACAACATAGTGCCAATCTGCACGCCAGTGGGTGTGTTCGTAAGCCCATTGTAGCCTGAGGCGTCAATGATTCTGGCCCAAAGGAAACCTCCACAAAGAAATGCATGCACTCAGTCCTCTGCGCAGCCGACACCGTCGAACCATGGAATCAGACAATGACGAGGAATACTGACTCCAGTAGGCACATGTACAGCTCACTGACGATGAAAAACTACTTGTCTGGATCCACAACAGTCCTCTACTTACACGCTCTTACGTGACAGTTCGAGGGCGCTGCTGACACTAGGCATGCACAATCATTCTCAAATTTTAATCATTTGCATATCATACCCTGCTTTACCATTTCCTGAAAGTTTCACTTCATTTGCATGTTTCACAAACATGAGTGTGTATATAGGAGGGGAGATCGAAAAGTAATGTACAACAATTTTTTTTTTTTTGCAAAATATTTAATAGGTAAGAAAAAAAAAATAAAGTGCTGGCCTCCTAGGAATTTCTTCAGTGGTATGAAGAGGTGAAAGTCAGACGATGCGAGGTCTGGACTATAGGATGGACATTGGAGCACCTTCCAGCCAAATTTCTCAATTTTTTCCCGAACAGAAACTGCGACATGGGGAAGAGCATAGTAGTGAAGGACATTTGTCTCGAAGGGCAAGATGCAACTTTGTCAACTTTCTAGCATAGGTTGCAGCATTCACAGTGGTCCCAGTTGGAAGAAACTGCCAAGAGTACGCAATGCATGTCTCAGAACACCGTCACCAGAACTTTTTTCGGTGATTGGTTGACTTTGAATTCTTCGGTTGCGGAGACCCAGAATGTTTCTATACCATACTCGCCTGCTTTGTTTCGGACGGGTAGTGGTGTGCCCAAGATTCGTCGCTAGTCACTACACCTTCCAGAAAGTCATGAATTTCTTCAGTGTAACACTCCAAGTGGTCCAAGCATGACATCATTCTCTGGCCCTTCTGCACATCTGACAGATCTTTGGGTACCCAGCGGGCACTGACTTTGCGAAATCTCAATCTGTCGTGCACAATGTCATACACTGTGCCGTAAGAAATGTTGAATTGTTGTGGCAAGGTCTGCAGATTAATGCGCCAATCGTTTCAAATTGCCATCTCAATGCCTGTGACATTGGGTGGTGTTGCAGTGATCACTGGTCAGCCGGAATGTGTTTCATCAGTAAGGTTTACTCGCCCTCTTCAAAGAACCTGCACCATCTGGAGATGTTGCTACGGTCCAGACAATCAGCACCATACACCTCCAACATTTCTCTGGATTTCACTCGGGGGTTTTCATTTTGCCCACAAAAAACGAACTACACCTCGCTGCTCCTTACAAGTCGATGATGCTAACAAACGCGCCATCTTTACTCAGTAGTTCACGCTCATTTCGCCAGGGTGACACCTGATAGAGCAATTGCTCTCTATAGCGTAAGATTCAAACTATCTTCCACAATTTGAACGTCTGGACCAACATAATATTCCGTAAAAAAAATTGCTGTGCGTTACTTTTCGATATCCCCTTTTATATATATATATATATATATATATATATATATATATATATATATATTTAAATAATCGGTAAACGATTAAATACACCTCTATTTTTTTAATCAATAACTTAATTAATCATATAATGAAAAGACAAAAAAAAATATAATTATTAATATTATGGGGTTCACTATAGTTGCAAAGCAGTTATAAAATACTGCCTATAATGTATTAAAAAAAAAACAAAAAAAAAAAACCCCTCAAATTTCAACATATATGCAAAGATAAAGAAAAACAACACATCTTCCATTCAATAACTCGGCCGTCCTAAGGTAAAAGGAAGCAACTAGCAATTTGGAAACTGATTATTTGCTGCCTTTGACCATAGATATAAGCATATTGTGAGTCAATTGCTACCTTTAAGCATGGCCCCTATTTCGATGATCAACAGCAGATCATTATCAAATTGCTTTGGAAGGTGTGTAGATACTTCCTTACGTATAAAATGCAGAAAACGCAAAATCAGAAAATTTGCAGTTACTTCCTTTTACGTTAGGACGGCCGAACTACTTCAATATTTCAACTTTCTCAACAAAAGTTTTCATCAGGAAATAAATATACAAAATAAAGAGAAAGAATGACTATGTCTTCTTTCCTCCTTCAAACAGAAATTTGAATAATAATTAAGAAAAGTTAAACATGATAACTTACATCAATAACTTACATTATTAATCCTTTAATTTTAGCTTTAAATATTTTTGTTACTTTTCATCACTTTCTCAAAAAACAACATGAAAAGTAACAAAAATATAAAAGCTAAATTAAAGGTTTAATAATGTAGGTTATTGATGTAAATTATCATTGTCATGTTTAGCTTTTTAATAATGTATGTTATTGAAGTAATGTAACATTGTTTTAATAATGTATGTTATTGATGTAAGTTATCAATATTTAGAAGAAGAATTTATATTATATATGCAAAGAATTTTATTATTTGAAATTGTTTAAATTGTTTCTTCAATTTATTTTAATTTTAAAAGTATTTTCAATGACATTATGAACATTATTACATTTTCAAACATAATCCTCATAACATATTACTCCATTAAGTAAGAAAAGTTTCCTAAAACAAATTATTCTGCTATTTCTTACAGAATTAGCATTTGGGACAAATTGTATGTTTCAGTCAGAACTTCCCAACTATTCAAGTAGCATTTGTTAATCCCTCCATTGCTTCTGCGAATCTTTCTGGCTGTGGAAGCGTAAGGGATCAGAGCTTCTATGGCAAGCTGATTGATTACAGATTTTCTTTATTCTACAGAAGTATTTACAAAACTGTAGACATTAATAAAAAGGAATTTTAAATGACTCAACATCAGTGTGAAGAGTTTTGTACATTTAAAGTTTAAAATCACTTTTAGCTGAATAGTAGCTATTTATTTGGTTTATATTGATCTTAACAATATTGCATAGAAGGGCAGGTAACTTACAGCCTGAATTAACTATTGTAAGAAGCACTTCCTTCTTCCCAACATACAGCATTCAGGGAATGGGCATTTAATGAAATAGACGAATATTGCAAAATAACTTAAAACTTATAGCATCATCTTTAAAGAAATGACCAACGATTCTTCCCAATTATGTTATTCCTATATTTTATTTACATTTTAAAACAAAATAGGAATCATGATTCAAAGGGAAGTGGTGCTTCCATCAACACTCTTCACCCCTGATTATATATTCTGTATATGAAAAAGTGAATCTTAGTGGAATGGCTTCTGTACATTCTTTGATGGCTTGAAAATATGGTTTATTAGGCTACAATTACAAGCAAAAATTCATCTGATTGCTTCAACTAAATTACAAACATTGCCAATTACTATATCACTCTGTTTAAGAATTGAATAGAGGAAAGAGGAAGATACTGCCCATATATGGTAACAGATGGCAGGCAAACAGCAGAGAAGTACCCAGTGTTATAAGAGAGGATGGAGCAACATGTTGTTTAAGATAAACTCCTCCACCTCCTTTATTATAATGCTGTTAGCTCAGAGTAGAAAAACCACAAAGGTTAAGGGTATCAGTTCTTATAATGAAAGTTTCTTGTAGTTATATGCATGAGAGCCTTTATATCACTGAGACTGGATTGAGTCCTCTAGAATTCTAATTGACGTATGCCATTTTTAAATTAAAAATAAGTAGGCAAGTGTAGGGATGATGATGATGGACTAAAGCTAAAAGAAATCCTAGCAATTTTTTGTATCAGTCTCATAAGACTGATGAGGGGATAGATGGTTAGAAGAACATGATCATGCAATCATGCATGAAATGCTTTGAAGAAAGCCCTACTCTATAAAAAGTTCCATCAATTAAGCTTACTACCTAAACTGAAGACTGCAAGGGCTTGAGCTATGTATTTGAGTGGTAGACAGAGCCTCAGTGGCAAGTGCAGTATTAACTGCAGAGAAGGAATTGAAAACTGGTCTATTAGGACAATATCTGTGTTGGCTTTGCAACTAATAAAATAAGCCTTCTTTGCTGACTGAGCTGTAATCTTCTTCTGTGTCTCAGTATAGGAAAGGGTTTACTTTACTCTTATAGTCTGAACATCCTTTACTTTCTTCCAGTGAGGGATCACTATAGAATTATCACCAAATCAATTGATGAACTTCAGAGGCAGCCTACAAGGTTTTGTTCCAACTCACCACATTTCGGGCAGCTAGCAATGCCCTTACCTGCTGCTATCCTCATAGTGGCAACAACTGAAGCACCTTTTTATCAATGGCTAAAGGGATCAAGAGAATGTCAGCAGTTCTGATGAGAGTGGTGGGGAAATGGATGCATAGTTAGTTTTAATCACAACATAATCACAATGATAAGTTACTGTAGTATTATGCAAGCGCAGTACACTATACAGCTGTATAACATGGCATACAGCTAAAACTAACATGTAATATTCGTAATAAAGGATTTTTCTAAGAAAAAGGAGCAGTACAAAGTCAATTATTTTAGTCAGAAACTGAACTCAGTAGACTAATACATGTAACACTGTAGAACCTAATTAATAAACGAAAAATCTATTAAAGAGATAGAAAAATCTATTGTAATAAAAAATCATTATGTGGTATAGGCCTAGTATAAAAATTTGCATTGTGAAAGGCCTAACTCACAAAACTGGTACCCTTGCAAATCCAGAAGGGCCCAATTCTTGTTAAAAATGGCAGTGTAAATTCAGAAGGGTCCAACTCGGCCATTTTTGACTTTGTAGATGCAGAAAGGCCCAACTCAAGGCTCTTTAGATCTCGATTTAAGGCTTTTAAAATTTACTTATTGTTATATGCTTCGGTTTACAGCTACAAGTACTCATTATCAACCATCACAAGCAAACAGAATGATAAAATACATCCTAGAGTAGATTTTATTAAGAAAAAATCTTCTCCTGTAAAATTTGTCATCCTTGAGTTGGGCCCTTCTTCTTTTCCCTGCTTCAATTGTTTTCTTCTATCCTTCTTTATTTTCCTCTCGGTATCAAGAGACATTACAAATGCAGACGAAATCTAAATTCTCTTTGGTAGCTCTGCTAATCAAACAGATTTTAAAAAAAGTCAACAAGTGGTGATATAACTGTTGGGTGACAATCACTATAAACATATTACATGGGACAACCCTGGGATAATTCTGTAATTCATTCTATAAAAAAACTGACCAATTAGCAGAAATGTGTTTACTAATCTTTTCTAATATGCTTAATAGTTTACTATTTGAAAATTTTGGGAAGTTTCCCATTTACTATCTGTCACATCAGATACATTGCAAAAATAAAAAAAAATTAAAAAAAAAATATATATATATATATATACACACACACACACACATACATACATAAAGTAAACCTTTGTGGTGTATGTGTGTGTATGTGTATATATATATATATATTTTGATTGAATGAAAGACATTCTTACCTATCAAAGCTGATAGATACCCTATACTTCTTTTCTGGTTCTGGTGTATACCCTGGTGGAGGAGGATTTGAAGGTTTAGGTGTTGATACAGTTCCACTTAAATGAAACCCTGCAGAAAAATATAAAATATCTAATAAAATGTGATAAATTAACAATTACAAGTATAGTTTGATCCCTTCCAAAACAATTAGAAATGAAATCCTTAGCTTTTTAAGTTACAGGACTGTAGGTCTTAAGTTGAAATTTGAGTTATTAACAGTATAAAATAAGAAATGAAATTACATTGTCAAATGCAATTGAGATATATTTTATAAATCAATCCTTTGACAAAAGACTTAAACATATTTTCTACAAATTAAAAACAGTCCTAATTACATAAAGATAGGGGGAAAAAATAAAAATATTTTATTAAGTATCTACACTTAACTCAAAGAATTTTTCAAATAATTCTAATTTTCTGATGCTGATTATATATATTAACATAATCACTGCTGACTACACGGGCCAGTGTGAATAGCGCTAATAGTAGACACGCAGATTACATGATGCTGTGTGGCTAGGCAACTTCTGTTGATCAATATGTAGCCCGAACTTCTAAGAGAAACCTGTACTGTGTGCAGCATCTCAGACGACACCTTGAACCGTCATAAACAGTTGTTGACACTGAACTTTGTGGGTGTGTTTGTCTTTTTTCCCTCCCCATAATAATGAGTGATAAATACCAGGGTTTTGAAAAACACTAGATTCTCTCAATTTGTTGATTATTGATTTTATTTTTAGATTTCAGAATTTTAAAAAAATAGAAGTTTTTTGATCATACACACCTAATTTGATTTTGCATAATTTTTCTGAGGATTTACATTTATTTTTATTAATAAATAAAAAATACATTCTTTATTCTATCCTATTTATATTTTATTTTGATTTCCTTATCATACCATTGATGAAACCATAAAAAAAGTACTAAAAATCAAGTATATAGGAGACACTTAGCACAGGAATTAAACTTGAAGTGCTGCCTACATGGAGCCATGAAAGTTAATTTGAGTGGGTTGGGAAGGGAGGTTGATACGTACTGACTTCTTATTTTACCAATACAATAAAAAAGTAAAATAATGTATTGGCACTTGATAATTATTTTTAAATTAGCTGATTTCTATTTAATGCCCCAGCAAATAGTTTATTAATTGCTTTGCCATGTACACCAATTTTACTGCCATACTGTTTTTAGTATTTCCATGATGTGGGCTTAGAACTATGCACTGTAAAGCATTAAACATTTACTTATCATTAACCTTCTACAAAGTTTAGTTGTTGCTCATTATGTAAGTCAAATCTCTTTGTATTTCTTTTGTCCCTTTATTTACTGAAAAATTTCTGATTCCAAAACAATTTTTATCTGCAATGGCTAATATTTCAGCGTAACAAATGGGATGAAAGGTCAGATTGCAAAGAGATATCAAGTGAAGCAAGTAAGTTGTCCGATTATATCAGGCAAATCTACAAAAGAGGAAGAAATTATTAGATAAAAGCTTAACGTGTGTTAAAATTGTATTTAATAGAATAAGAAATCACCAAACACACCAAAATTTGTTAAAAAAGTTTTTATAATAAAAATGTTTTAAAAAAAAAATTACGGAAAAACCAAGTTCGAGAGCTTTTGGAATCTTTGTGATTCCTTGTCAATACTGAGGATAGACAGGGGAATCGCAAAGATTCCGAAAGCTCTCGACCTTGGTTTTTCCGATTTTTATTATAAAAACTTTTTTAACAAATTTTGGTGTGTTTGGCGATTTCTTATTCTATTAAATGCAAGAGGAAGAAATGAGATGATATTCTAAGTGACAAAGCAAAAGAAGTAATTTGAGTTTAAGAATTCTGGGAAGTTTAAAATTCCTGAGAAGACAAAACCTCGTTCAAGTTGCATCAAACTCCAGCCTGATCACGAAGCAAATTATTTTCTTAAAATCACTGGTGATAGTCGACTCTCCTGTGATCAAACTCCTATAGATTCTATCAAAGCCACTATCATGGAACATCAACATGGAACATCAACATGACCACTCTTCCTAGATGCACTCAATCTACTATATTTTAGACAGATCAAAGGCATTTCTGAAGTAGATTGAAGACATTCCTGGAAGCTGTCAGTTCATATCATTACAGATTACCCATTTTAATGCTTATACAATTCTGTGCTTCACTCTTCACTGAATTTTGTCAGCTAATCTTGAATAGGAAGATTTCAGGCCATAAATTTTTGTGGTAAAATTTTAATACTAAAATATCTTGAATGATATTGAAGTACTGTAAAAGCACTTATTTTCGCGAGGCTTTAATTTTTGCAAATTTTGCGAGCCCGTCGTAATCGCAAAAATTTAAGCCTCGCGAATTTTTTTTTTCTGTTCTTTCTTTCGGTTCATACAAAATTCGCGAAATTTTCAGCTCGCGAAATCACCGATATCTTCATTTTCGCGAAAATTACGGCTCGCGAAAATAAGTGCTTTTACAGTATATCATTCAAGAATGCAGTACAGCAGATTATTGGGTACAATTTGTTTCTTTTTAATTATTATAAAAATGTTTGGATCTTAAAATATTAGTGAGTTTCTCTTTTTGTAAAAACCGACTGCTACTAAAAATAGAAAGCAGTATTTCTATTAATAGAAAGATGCATTTGTGTTTCTTGAAAGAAAGAAAAAAAAATACAAATAGTTTGAACCAACAGTGGCTGCAAATCTTCATTCCAATATATTAAATTTGAAATTACTATAAATATTTCACTACAACTACTGATTGAAACTTTGGTAATTGTTGGGTTTTTTTCCCTTCTCCAAGGAGCATCTTTCAGATTCAATTAAAAAAAAAACCAACTTACTTTTAAGGAAGAGTAATAAATTATTTTCTTTCTTTCTTCTTTAAAGCAATGTCTATATAATGATATTTCAACAATCTTCTTTGATTTTGTAAAAAAAAAAAGGCGTTTTCAAATAAAATGAAATCTTTTAATTCTACTTAAATGAAACTCCCTTCAGTTTTAAAACTTCCAAAAAAAAGGTTGCTATTACAAGAAATATTATTTTGAATCAATTAAGTTACAAGCCTAACTTATTCCAAGAGACCTGTATAATGGATTTGCTAAATAAATTCTATAATATTTCAAATCAAATCTATATTTGATGTTTCATAAATATTGAAACAATGACATTTCTATATCAAATGCCACTGTATCAAAAAACTTATTAAAATTGCAGTTAAATAATAATATTATACAGTGATTTAATATGTATTTGTTGAAAACACTGCATATTTTTTAGGCAGCATCATGTTTCTGTTGTCATTACAGCGGTTAAATGCAATCTTATTATTGTTATACTCTTTTATTGTTAATGCAGATAGGTATTTTGTTAGGTTTTTTTTATCTTTTCTAACATAAATATCTTTTTACATATATAATTAATTGCATTTAAGTTCATCTTACATTGATAGCTTCTTCTGTGATACAATACACTATTACCCTACAGTGGTTTATGGGCCCAGCACTCTTCCGCTGAGGAAACAGAATTAGCTGTTTAAGCCTAAAATAGTGAACGACATTGTCATCTTAAAAATGCTAAGGCAAAATCAAGCTTCTCTAAGCATTCACATAATAAAAAAATGTCACAAATCACAAGCACTGAAAAGCTCAGAAAGGATACGTGGAAATTGCAGATGGAAGCAAGTTTGGTCAAAAATGACCCTAGGGATTTTGTGATCGGAAAAGACGTTAAACTGCTGAAGGAACCGGAGCTGGCAACCAATAAAAGGTAAGCAAATGGATTCAAGCAGATCGAAAGGCAAGAGTTGACATTATCTTATCTATAAGTTCTAGCGAACTTTGTTACATAAAACAGTGTAACATCAAATGAAGTAAGGACTACACCGGAAGCAGTTTACAAGTCAAAAGGACCAAGCTAAAAGGCTACTTTGTTAAACTACTGTTTCAAAAAATGACTGATCATGAAAATATGCGAGCTTTAAACATTTTTTTGGAAAGAGTTGATAAACTATGAGAAATGAAAACTGAAATCGCTGATGATCTTCTCTATATATTGCTTTTGTACAGTATTCCTGACAATTTTTATAATTTTAGATGTGCAACTGAATCCCGAGATGAGTTGCCTAAGCTTGAAGCTTTAAAAATAAAACTGATGGAAGAATGGGAAGCAGGAAAATGGAAAACAACTGATTCTCAAAAAGCTTAGGTTTCTTCTAACTAGAATGGAAATCAAAATTTAAAAGCAAGTACGGAGAGCATACAGGTAACAAGCAATTTTGAAATTTTAAATGCAATTATTGTTCAAAGGTCAAGCACAAGGATTCAGAATGTCGCAAGAAAATAGCAGACAGAAAGGCGGCATATTTAAGACAAGAAGCTACAATGTTTACCAACTTTTCAGAATGTGCATCTACAGCTGTTTCTGAATAATATTCATAAGAAAACATCTTGGTTCTTGGATAGTGGTGCTACCTCTCATATGTGCAATGTGCACTGTGCACAAATAAAAAAAAATGTTCGAAAAAAAGAAACAAGGGACTGCTGAAATAACAGGAAAAGAATCTATTAGTATTGCAGTGCATAGGAATGAAAATAAGAGCATGTAATAGCTATCTTGAGATATCACCTAGTAAAACACTGGGTCTCAACCTTTTAATGTTAGGAATGAAAATAAGAGCATGTAATAGCTATCTTGAGATATCACCTAGTAAAACACTGGGTCTCAACCTTTTAATGTTAGGAATGACATCTATTCACCTTGAAAATATTTTGTACATTCCTGAATTAAATGAAATTTACTACCTATATCAAAAGCTACCGCTAACAACTGTTCTGTTAGTTTTACTGAGCAAGAAGTCAAAATAATCGAATCAAATGGGACTGAAATCTTAATTGCAACACACAATGGAGACTTATATAATGTGGAGCCAAATACTGAAACAGCTGCAGTGATAACTGAATTCCAAAAGTGGCATCAAAAATATGGCCATTTAAATGAAAATGACCTACAGAAACTAAAAAAATGAAGGAATGGTTTGAGGTTTGTTCTTCAACAACAGGGATTTCTGAAAGAACTGTAAACTTTGTATCCAGTGTAAATGAATGGGCAAGCCATTTCCAAAAGAATTTAGATTTCAAAGAGTATTTATTGGATCTCATTCATTCAGATGTTTGCGGGCCAATGAGGGTTCCATCCCTTGGAAGCTCAAGATATTTTTCTTACTTTTATTGATAACAAGTCTCGCTATACAGAAATATTGTTTCTGAAAAACAAAAATGAGGTTAAGAATGAGTTTTTAAAGTTCAAAACTGATTTTGAAAATTGCACTGAACAGAAAATAAAAAGATTCTGCACATATAATGGCCTCAATATTGTGGAACTGATTTCAATCTTCATCTCAAACAACAGAGAATGCTGTTCTAACATCACAACAAAACGGTGTTGCAAAGAGAATGAATCATATAGTTGTTGAAATGGTCAGGTGTTTATTAATGCAATCCAAACTTCCCGCAAGTTTTTGGGCAGAAGCTGTAAACTGCACTGTAGTCCTGTGAAGTTGTTGTCCTACAAGAAGCCTTACCAAAAATCTTACTCCATACGAGTTATTTTTTGGCACCAAGCCAAGTGTGTCATACTTAAAAGTTTTTGGGCAGAAAGCTTTCATTCTCAATAAACGACTGAAAGGAAAACTTGATCCTAGAATATTTTTGTTGGATATTCTACTGAATCAAAAGCATATCAGCTATGGGTTATAAATTCCAGAAAAATCGTGATGTAATATTTAATCCTGAATTTTAAAACAATCTTCCATCTAACACCAAAGTAGAAATCCTTATTCCTTTAGAAGCTGTAAATCCAAATAGAGAGGAGCAAATTGAAGATTAAGTTACATCTTCGTTGGAAGAACAGGAAGTTGTGTCATCAGATGAGGAGAAAGTCACATCTGATTCAAATATGCCAAGCATTTCATTGCCGACATGAGACCTCCTGACCATCCTTGGAAAATAAGAATGGGCAAACTGGGAAGACCACAAAAGGAATTAAAGATGATTTGTAAAGAAAATAATGAAACTGTACAAACTGCTGATTCCATTGAATCAAATACAGAGTTTACAAAGCTTTAAATGGTCCTCATAAAAAAAAGATTGAAAAAGTACTATGTGCTCCGAATATCAAGCTCTCATTTGTGAAAATGCTTGGGAACTAGTCGATAGGTCAAAACACAAGAAAGTTATCGGTTGCAAGTAGGTCTTAAAAACGAAATATAAACAAGATGGAAGTATCAAAAGATTAAAAGCTCGACTGACCCAAAGGGATGTTCTCAAACACCTGGATTTGATTATGAAGAAAATTATTCTCCGGTAGCTAGATCAATAAGCAGTTCAATAAGGAAATCATTGCAACTGGAAATGGTTTATTAGCTTATTAATTAGATTTTGTTATGGTGTATATTAATGGAGATTTAGATGAAGAAATATACATGGAAATACCTTGAAGATTTCCAAGATACATCTGATTCTGATGTTTATTAAAACAATCGCTCTACGGCCCTGTTTCCCAACGTGGGGCGCAAGCACTTTAGATACTTTAGATGGGGCACAGCACAAAAAATGTTCGGAAACACTGCTCTACGGCTTAAAACAATCAGGAAGATAGTGGTACAAAAAATTTAATCAAAAATTAAAATTTCTTGGATTTAAAGCTCTCAATTCTGATAAGTGTAAGTATCACCTGAAAACTGCTGCTACTGAAGTCATCATTATTGTATCTGTATGATTTTAATTGTCTTGACCGACAGCAAAGAAAACTATGAAGTCATTAGGGACTGATTTTATGTTTAAAATCATTTCAAATGAAAGATATGTTTCCATCATTGTTTGGGAATTGAATTCATCTAAAACAAGAACAGTATCAAAATGTTTCAAAAGAAATACATTGAGGATATCTTGCATAAATTTAAAATGCAGGATGCAAAGCCTGTCTTAACTCCTGTGGATAACAGCATAAAAGTAACTACAGAAATGTGTCCCAAGACTGGACAAAAAAATGTCTTAAATAAAGGGTATTTCGTATCGACCTCTTATAGGTTCTTTAATGTTCCTATCCTAGCAACAATACCAGATATAACCTTTACTATAAATTTCCTAAGCCAGTTCAACAATAATCCTGGCAAAGTTCATCAGATAGCAGCAAAATGAGTGATGAGATACATAAAAGGTACCCAAGATCAAGGACTAATATTCAAGCAAACTTGAGAGCCATTAGCTGCTTTTGTTGATGCTGATTAGGCTTCTGGCATCATTGACCAAAAGTCATACATCGGTTTCATTTTTAAATTAAGTGTTGGTGGAGAAATTAGTTGGGAATCAAGAAAAGAGAGAACAGTTGCTTTGTCAACAACTGAAGCAGAGTATACGTCTTTATCTGAAGTTGCTAAAGAGACAGTTTTCAATGAGCTCTCTCCAATGTCCATCACAACTCCATATGTTGTGATAATCAATCTGCTCTTATTTTTTTCTTAATTTTCTCAAGTTATTACTTTAAACCATAACTGAGATTAATGCCTCAAATATGAGAATTTTTTTTGCTTTTGTGTCTTGATTTTCTCTTAAAAACATACAAATACAAATTTCATAATTACTTTACTAAAATTTTACACAATCTTGATTTTTTTCAGAAACATAAGCTGTTAATTTGTAATAATTTTGCATGTCTATTGAGGTTAACCTGAATGTATTCTTATCTTCTCTAAATCACTAAGTTTGTTATTAGAGTTTCATTTTCTTGAGTAAATGAAAGTAAAAAAAAAAAAAAGAATTAAAAAGAAAAAAGAAAAAACATAATTGTGACCTTCCAAAAATTTTGTTTCTCAGAAAACTGACCAATAATCAGTCAGGGAGAAATGGGCGGTTTTCATTTCGGATAATAATTGTAACTTTCTACATTTTCTTTTTTTTTTGCTGGAAACAGAATTTTATTAAACCATTACAATATGGATTGGCCAAAATTGGATCATTTCATCCTTGAACCTTAAAATCCAAAGATAACATACAATACATAAAATAGCACATAAAATACATTGCCATTACTGCTATTATCCACATGCTTTCACTTTGTTGTCCTATACAAGACTTCATGTGCTCAATCACATAATGCACGATTTCAGTGGGACATGAATCTTAAACGGTCAATTATATTTGAACTTTATTTAACCGAGACCAGTCATCAAGACTTAATTACAAGTTCAATGCTTAGCTACTCTGACAGTACTAAACAGACAGGCTCTCCCAAGCTTTTCATAGCCAAACTATCAAAATAAATCATGTTATAAACTCTTCTTTGGAAACAAATATAACAATACAAGGTTAAAATTTTTGAACTTATTAAAATAATTTATAAAAATAATGGATTTCAATTTAATATAAAGATCCACAATTATTGTAATAAAATAACGTATTTTTACATAAGATTCTAAAAAATTTAAAAAAAAAAATCTAAAAATTCATTATTTTGAAAAAAATGTTTAACATTAAAGGTAATACTTACAACAATTTAAGTAGCATAGGAATAAATGGTTCAGAAACGGGTTTTTTAATGGTATAATTAAATAACACAATAACATTTTTTTTTACTTTGCAAAATGTAAATCATCATTGAAAAGTTGAATCGTGCAATTAAATATTTGAATAAAATATAAATAATTAAAAAGAAAATGATTAATGAAGATTCTACGCATATTTCATGGTAGCTTTGTTTTAATATTTTTAAATATTTGTTTTTATTGCATGGCTAAATTTCAAAGGTAATATGAAACATTGTTTCAATATAATCAAATCAATGATTTCGACAATGCACCTGAATAATTTTAAAATATTTTATATAAAACAATTTTTTTATGTTTTATATAAAATATTTTAAAAGTATTCAGGTGCATTGGCTAAATCATTGATTTTATTATGAACAGTGCACGTAAAGTTTTATTCATCATTATTGTTTCAATATGTTGCTACTTTATCCTATCATCATTTACACATTTCCTTCATGTAAAACTGATGACTATCATTTTATATTTGAAAGTTAAATAAAGAGTCATATTTAAAATATATATATTGCATGTAGAGTTTTAATGGATTCTTTTTTATTTCTGGTGGGGGATAATAAATATCATTTCATTTATTTAGCTTTGTTTCTTGAAATTATGTTGATATCTGTGAATTTTTTTTTTAAATTTTACAGTTTCAAGATGATGCCTGAATTTCACAGACAAGCTTCTATTGTCTGTTTTCTTTTGCTGTTCCCAGTAAGGATTACAGTATAAAGGTGTTTAAAATTTTTGAAATGGAATAACAGGGGTTCTACAATTTTTTCAACACAGTTGACGGGCCAACTAAACGTCTTTCACCGATTTGCCCACATAGGCCAGTCTTTTGTTTTTGTTTTTTTGCTCATCAACAATTTTTTTTATTTTGTGAGTGCTCCGGTTTTTTTGCGTTTTGTAATTTGTGTGTGTTGTTATGGCAACTAATGAAGTACTTTTTACCCCCAGTGAAAGGATATAAAACTAGTAGAATGGGTTTCTTCTATAAATGTTACAACCGTTCCTTTTTTTTTTGGGGGGGGGGGGTCTAATCAGATATGAAGCCAATTAAGGGTTTTCATTCAGATTGTTCTCTTATATTGCAGTCCACTGAATCAAAGAATCCAATGATTTGCTTTGGACCAAGATGACACTGCTTCAAAGACAGGCTCCAAACTACTGCAGCAACCCTCAAGTTTTTGTGGCCTGAAGGTAGACTGCTAGGGAATTTTTCAGAGCATTTTTCCAAGCCGCAGGGACACACTACCTCTTAAAAGAAAAATGCATGCTTTTTTTTTTTTGACAGAGCTGGATTAAATTACTTACGAAGCTTTCATTATTTTAAATTTATTAAAAAGTTGATTTAAATTTAAAGTAATTTCTAAAATTATAGAGGGGAGAGGGAAAAATTTTAAAGATAGACAATCATAGGAAAATAACTACAAATCAAGCACATTTAAAATAAAGCTATTTTAAAAAACTAATAAAACAATTGATTTTGGTTATCACTTGTAACCTTTTTCACATGTACAGAAGTAATGAAAGACTCCAATTATATAATAAAATTAAGAAACAAGTATATGAAAATTAAAATGACGAATGAAAATTAAATAACCAATCAGCATCTTGCAATCATCAACATCACCGGAAGCCAACGTCTGTCGCAGGTTACATGGAATCCAATTAACTGAGTTGAGAGGATCACCAATACAAACCTTGGATGATGATATCATGGAGTCACCAACCATTGGGAAAGAAAGGCAACATCTAGAAATGATTAGCACGGGGATCAATCCATTCTTCCTATTAAAGGTGACATTGGCTTTCACAGTTGCAATTCTAATGATTTTGATAAATATCGGAGCATCCTTCTTAGTGCTACAGTCCAATATAATGAAGTATTTCATTGCTTCTGTACATGTGAAAAGGGTTACAAGTGAAAACTGAAATCAACTGTGTTATTCGTATCTTAAATATAGTTTTATTTTAAAAATGTAAGAGATTTACATTGTTTTTCCTTTGAATAGAATGTTGCATGTAAAAGTTTTATTACTTGGAAACAATCATACTTTATTAATTTATATTCATTCTTATTTAAATTGTGCACATTTATCCAATGGAAGGCTATAAGGATTACTTTTTAGTTTCTCATCCACAACCAAATATCTAGTTAGTTTGAATTTCAGCCAGAACATAAATGGGACAATGATTACTATAATAAAGAACAAACTGAAAGGTCAAGAAGACCTATACAGGGTGTATCAAAACTCTCAACAAATTTTAACGGGAGATAAGGAGCACCAATGAATGTATTGTCACGGTTTATTTGTGTTTATTTATTTTTTTTATCCGTGACACTGTTGTTTTCATTAGAGTTTTCTTATTTTATTACATAAAAATAAAATCATTATTGTAAAGTTATCAATTATGTTTATCTTTCTCTTAATCTTTTCTTGCCATTTTGTTTTTCTCTTTTTTGGTAATTTATTGCTTTCTTGTATTTTCATGTTCTTATCATCATTCTGTTTTCATGAGAACTTTCATCTAGTTTTATTTCCCATAATCATAAATCTGTCAATTTTCATAAGTTAATTTCAGACTCATTGTCACCTGTACCACAATTGGTTAATTTTGGACTTTGTTCATTGATGACGTAGTCATGTTTATATATTTGTAAGTAGTATTCACAGAGTATTCAAGGAATCTTCACGAGTATAATCTGATCACCTGGCTGTTGAAGATGATCAGTCTAATGTTTAGAGACAGTGAATATGTTGATTGTTATCTCTCAGCAGGGTGGGACAAGGAAAACAGTTCCCGTTGTTATGTACAGTTCACAATAGACTAAGAGAAGAATTAAAAGCTTACTGTATCTACTAATCGCCGAGACGAAAATCTGGAAAATTTGCAGTGACGACCAGGAGCAGAGACATTGGCCAAAGGAAGCAACTGGGTGCAGAGCAACTCTGATGCTTTTCCCAAATTCAACATTGCATTTGCAGCCATAAAAGTCAGATCAACTGAGTGTGCCTCATCTCCTGTTATACATTGTGGCACAAGTGTGTGTTTTGTTGGAGTTTTAAAATAGTGAAAACTTATGAGAAATGTGCTTCTTGTGTTGTTCTTCATCAAAATTTGGAATCCAAAACAAATAAAATAAAAAAACAAAATCAATGATGGTGACTCAGCTAATTGACTAAATACTTTTACTTTCACCCCATCTTAACTGTAATCCAAAGGAACCAAGAAAACCAGGAATACTCTTTTGGATTGAACTATACTAACAAGGGGAGATGACAGATTTCACTCAACTTGTGGAGGTTGATCAACATTGAAAATAAAGGGTTTGTGCCAATGGTCCTTGAAAGTTCAAAGCCTGCATAGATGCTGGAAGTGTTTCCAAATTCTACTGAAGTAGATGTGATGTAGTAGCCAATGTTACCGACTTCCACATGAGGGTTCTGGATTCAAGGCCCGTCTGCGCTTTGTTTACATTTTTTTTTTTTAATGATGGCGCATGAACTATGGCATTACTGTATAATAGCAAATGCATTTTATATGTTGTACATATGAATGTCATTAAAGGTAACTGACTTGAGATAAGAGTTCATTGCTAACTATTCACGTATTGTTAAATATTGTAGGGTATGACCTTCACTTTGTTGGAAATAATACTAATAATCATAGTAGTAGTTGTACTATGGTAATGTGAAATAATAGTAATACTCATCATAATAATAACAGTACTCATAGTAATAATAAAGACAAAGACCTGCAAGCCATGATTTGCAAGATGAGATGATAAAATGCATTTGCTATTATACAGTAACACCATAGTTCATATGTCAAAATATATATATATATATATATATATATATAGCAGAGTGCAGGCGGGCCTTGAACCCAGAACCCTTGTGTGAAGTCTGTAACGCTGACCACTGCATCACATGTACCTCGGTAGAATTTGAAAACGCTGTCAGCTTCTACACAGGCTTTGAACTTTCAAGGGCCATTTTTTTGTGAATAATTGGCACAAACCCTCGGACACATGTCTGTTTATTTTCGATGTCGATCAACCTCCAAAGTTTGTGTGCAATCCATGATCTGACAGCTGTGACCTCTCTTGTAAGTGACAGTAGACTTGGCATAGCAAAGACAATATTATTTTTAAACTTTCTTTCTTACATCTATATATTGATATTGTGTGTTTTAATAGTAAATTTTATAACAACTCTATAAACATTAGATAAATTTTGATTGTCTTAGCATTTGATTTATTTACCACAAATGGTTATTTACCTTGTATTTCTTAGTTACGGTTAACCTGTGATATCTCACTCAAGGGCCCAGCTTATTGACAGCATAACTTTTTTTTTTATACATATATTCTTTTAGATAATCCTGACTTCAGATTTTTTTTTAGTGTTACTTTTGTAATTTATCTATCCTTCTGCCCGTAACAAATTTATTAATAGCATTGAGTTTTTAAGTAGCATTATGAATTTTTGTTTTTTGGATTGTTCATGAGGAATAAATATTACCCATGACAGTATGTCCACTGGCAGCAAGTTTCATTGCTGGAGGGCACTACTGCCTGGCTACCAAAATCACCAGATTTAACACCTGTTGATTTCATCCCTTGGAAACACATGAAGAATCTCATATAAGAGACTTCCATTGACACACATGAAGACTTTGTCGCAAGAATCGCTATCGCTGCTGCAATTGTTCATGAAATGCCAGAATCGCAGTTAAAAAAAATACCCCACCCAGGTGACTGCTGAACTAGTAGGGACAACAAAACCATATCCTTCATGTAGATATGGAGGTTGAACTAAAAGATTTGATTTGATGAAATCTTTGTCAGCTTTACAAAATTTTCATATCAGATGAATGATTATACAGTAAAACCTCGTTAAGTCATCACTCCGTTTAAGTCATCGTTTTCCCATGGTCCCGACAAAGTCTCATACTGTCATACACAATAATGTAAAATAACCCTCCTTTACCCGTCACCAAATTTAATGCTACTCCGGATAACTCGTCACCCTCAAAAATGGCTAAAAGCATCTTTCTTCTTCATTTTGCATGCCATCGTGTTGTCTTTTCAGTCCCGCCCTTTCACTTTTAAGAAAGCCAAGCCTTTAAGGGGAATTTTCGACCATGCCTGTCACTTCATTCCTTTCCTACTCCTTCGGGTTCTTCGAATCTCGCTGCTAATCATTCAAAGCACACTTCTCGATGCGACTCTGTCGAGTGTAGACATTTTTCTTGACTGCTCCCGAGTGTGACTTCATTTCATAGCTCTAAGGGTTATTTTTTTTTCTCTTGCAATTTCGTGGTTCGGTTAAATTTTTATTATGCCAGGAAACGAAAACTTACCTCATTATCTTTTAAAGAAAAAAAAAAAAAAAAAGACTTAATTGCACTTTTTGAAAAATCAAATGTGTCAAAAACAGCTTTTGCCACCATATTCCCAGAACTACATTAAACGATATTCTTTCACCGAAACAAGTAATTGAAGAAGCTGACTGCAAAGACAAAAGAAAGAGAATGAGGAAATCGAAGTTTGACGAGATCGAGGAGGTTTTAGCTCGATGGCTAAAACATGCCAGATCGCAAAATGTACCGAATTCTGCCGTGATACTCAAAGAAAAAGCCATGGAAATTGCTAAGGAGTTGAACATTGAAGATTTTGGCGGCAGCAATGGTTAGCTGGAACGTTTCAAAGACAGATATTGCCTTTCTTTTAAAAAGATTAAAATGTGGTAAATATAAAAAGTGTTTTTATTTTTATTTTTTATTTTACACTTATTCATTTGTACGTATTGATTTTCTGAACAATTTTTTTAACAAACTTGAATGCAACACGAAATAGGTGGTTTTTGTGGATCTTTTATTTCCCACAATTTTCGTTTTTACAGAATTGTTGCACTAAGGAACTGGACAGTACTGAACCATTTCATCCTGGAATATCAAAAACTGAATCTTTATTGAGTAATACACACTGTCAGTTATATACTCACCCTATCGTTCTCTGTTTGTTACCTCACAAAATCTCTCGCCGTGTGTTTAATGTGACATTGGTAGGGGCATTAACCTCAAGTGGTACATAGGATTGGGTAAATTGTCTTCTAAAAATTAAAATCAATCTACTTTTTGTTGAAGATGCTAACTGAAGTAAAAACAAAAGCTTTTCCCTTAATAAAGACATATCCAAGATCCTACATTTTCCAGAAATTGCTAAGCTTTGCTTCCAAAGGTGGGCTATGAGCTAATCTACAGATCCTTTATTTGCATGATACATAATGAAACAATAAATTTAATTCTCTGTGTCAATTAAACATTAAATCCCTAACTAAAGTATCTTTTGAAAACAGAAGAATTTCAGTGAAGATCAACAAAATCAATTCAACCTGACTTGTTGGGATATCATTAAATTGACTACATTTTATTTTCAAGAAAGAAATTATTTTTATCACTGGTCAAAAGACGATTCCACCTATTTCTGTAGATTCTATTCAAAGTATACTTTTATTTGTTTAATAATTACGTTTAAAGAAAAATAACATTCTCTAAATTCCATTTGCTGCTCAAGAAGGTTATGCTGTTTTGAAAATCAGATATTACTAACCTATCAAAAAAGACACCAATTTAATGCAGGAATATTTTTCATGATGTCATGGTCACAAGATTTAGATGAATCTCCACCGTCTCCTCAACAGATATTTCAGAATATTAATTGGTTTGTTGCTTTATTTTTTTGTAAATGCCTCCAAATAACATTACTTAATAAAAAAATAATTTTATAATTTCAATATTGCTTAGTGAATTAATGTTGTGTGGATGTGCATCAAAAAAATTGAGAAAAATTCTGACTTTTTCAATTACGTATATAACAATTTAATGGATATTTATTGATTTAATGCATCTTTCTTATCTTTTAATAATTTCAACTTAGAACAAAATCACATGGTCCCCATCATCTGACAAGTTAGCAGAGTCCCCATCATCTTAACAGGAACAGACATTGTCAAAGAAGACAATTTAAATTGCACCACAAACACTATTATGCATAGATACAACAATACTACTAGTATATAGTGTAATTAAATAAATCTGTTCTGATTCAATTATAAAAAAAAATATACTCAGTAAACAATAAAAACAAAAAAACTAAGGAGTTCTAAAGTGAAAATCTAATTATCAACTAAAATAATAATTAATCAGATTGGACAAAATATCCCATTTTTTTGTCTCCTTATATTTGAATTGACAGCTGTAAATGTAATAATGACAATAATTACAAATTAAAAGATATATACAATGATCTAATGCAAAACAATTCTTAGCTTAACAGAAACATGGCTGCAATGGGAGATGAAATAGTCCAACAAAGATAAGATAGTACAAGTTGTGTATGGAAAGCCAAGTCCAAACAACCGAGATGAGATTTCTGCAAGAAAATAATAAACAATGATCTTCATTTATCTTCCCCACCACCAATTAATTTGCACAGAATGAAAGAAAATAGATAGCCAAGAAGACCAGGGAAAGTCACAAAGAAGCACGACAGGTCAGAAGATCTGTAATCTTTTAAAGGTAGAAGAGTAACTATTAACAAAAGGAATTATACTTCACTGATGTCTGGTAACTTCACAACTAAATGTTACTGTTTTAGAACTTCTTTAACTTCAACAAAAGAAAATAACTGATAACTAGTAACTACTAAGAAGAATATCACAAGATTCCTTAAGTTTCATTCATTTGATAACTTAGCTTCAATAGCAAATATGGTTATGGTTTACACACAACAAACCCACATTACAGTCATAATCATACGACTGTCATAATGGTGCTAGCATTACGATACAGGACATCTATTCACTCCACTTTAAATCAGGACAAGGCCCTATTATAAACTATTAACCACAAATATTGTTTTATTCTTTCTATTATTTCACCATTTACATTTCAAATGCTGCTCAACCAGTGATAGGTACTCCCATAATCTTGACCAACCAACCATCAGACTTTCCACTGCTTCATCATATTATTTTTTTTTATATATAAATGTCTTATGAGCACTTATATGCAGTGAGCAGCAGCAATAAAAAAAAATATTAATATTTTCTGTGCCATTCAACACAGTGTCACTTCCCAAGTATAAAATTGAGAACCACTTCATTTTCTGTATCTCATCACACAACTGCTTTACAGCAAATTGTGAACATGTGCAATGTATCTATTCTTTTCTCCTAACAGTTATCTTTGGCTCCATTTTGAACTCAGTGTTGTACTTATTTCTTAATTTTGACAAAACCCCTGTGTCAATTCCAATGGCACCAAGTAAGACTTCTTTACCCTTTGTGATAAGTGTTTGACTATGTAATGTAATACATTGTTAAGATTTAAATCACCTTGTCAAAGTAAAATATAAAAGTGCTTTTCATCAACAATTCAAGACATCGATGCTCAGTAGTTTCTATCAATAAGGAACCTCTTCATTCTAAATCCAATAATTGTAATGAGGTTTGTTTGTATCCATCCTATGAACTCACAAATGAAATATGAAAAGGTAGTTGCTAGATAAATAATGCTTCTACATCCATATGAATCAAGTGAAATGCAAAATCGAAAAAAAAATTGCTGCACCTGTCATTACTACAATGCATGCTTTAACAAGACTGTACAGATTTTTCCTTCCTTTACAAATTTATTTCCTGAGCATTAATAACATTAATACACAACCAGCAGTGACATGATATCTTGGGATGACAATGGTATCATTAGTCAGGACTCTTGCAACATGTAATTATCACAATGGTTCAGAGAACCCCACTAAGGACAGTGCTTCCACTTTCACTGTCTTATGTTATCTTCCAATTTTTCCATATGAAGCTTTCTAATATCAGCTTTCTCTCTCAGCAGTAGACTGCTAAATTCTATAGCAACAGTGGTAAGACCAATGATTTCAGCATTTTTAATTTCGGCTTCAATGACCATTTTGTTGGACTTGCTGCCATCTTTCATGTTATCCCCACTTCTTGTTTCTAGCCTCAATATTTCTCCTTCTCTTTACTACTGATACAAGAAGTTTAACAAATTCCACTTCTATGGAGTAAGGCCATAATTGGGTAACAGAAAACTCAATATGCTTCTACTTCAATCTACAACCCTGTCTGTAAATGAGATAACTCAGTTCTTTATTCCATATCCATTTGCATATGTTTGATGGTCGTTAGTATAGCTATCACAACATGACTGCTATAACTAAAACATTACAATATAGTACTTACTAAAAAGTAGTCTCATCCAGTTGCTATATAGCCCCAATGTATGTTCTGAAATCCTTTCAGAGAAGGGTCTGGCTCTCAGGTTGCTATTAGTTTGTAAAACAGTAATAACTATGTCAGATATAAAACCCTATGAGAAGCTTTGTGAAACATGATAATAATAAATGAGAAAGTTTCCTTTTGTCCACATGTTAACCTTGTTGTTAAAAGTTTCCTTTTAAATACACATTAAAAGGAAAATAGTGAGGATAATTTTAGAAGCAGTGAAGGAGAATGATCAATAAAGTATACGTTATCATCATAAATACAAACTGTTCCAAGATACAGTAACCCATATATAATTGATGAGACTGGAATCAGCAGATCATGAGCTAAGATGGAAGAGGTTAGAATTTACAAGAGCAGGGGTTCTCAAGCTTCTTAACTCTATCTACCTTGATATTAGAAATCATACCTCCTCCTTCAGCTAATCAAAAATAAAGACTTATGCTAACACCAGCTAACCAAAAAGATATCTTTGTCCTCACCTTGAAATTCCCTCACATTCCCAGTCTGAGAAAAAGAGGACAAAAAGGGCACAATAGGAAATTCAGTAGAGAAACAAACAGAAAGAAGAACTGATGCAAGTAAAGATGCCAACAACTACCATGCAAGTCATGAACCCCCCAAACAGCCAAGTTCGGACACTAACAGTAGTAATAGCTACAGCCAAGCCCTTATATAACTATTTACTATTGTTATGTGAGAGCTTGACTAATTTTAGTACATGAACAATTGTTGATGCTTTTCATTTCTCTCAAATTCCAAAGAAATTCTGAAAGATTTTTGTCCAACTGTCTTTGTTGAGCTCAATATTTTCACAGATATATATTATTGTATCAGTAATTATTCAATCTTAATTTGGCTGTCACACCTAGGCGATCTTCCTAGACACAGAAACTAAATTTTAACTCTTACAGTCAAAGGATGAGCCAATTATATTTCTGGGATTCATTCTATAAATTTCCTTGGACAATTTCAAGAGAGACATGGATATGTAATAACACCAATAAGGTATTGGTTTAAATTAAGCAAACTGTTTATTACTCACTGTAATTCATATGCAATTTATGCAAAAAGCAACAGAAAATGAAGTATTCATTTCATAATTAATAATGGTTATGGAAATTATGCTCCAAATAAACTAACCTACAAATACTATGCATTAGGATAGAGTCAAGTTTCATTTAAAAAATATGCAGTGTTTGAGACTAACCATACTGACATTGCTTATATTTAAGTAAGTCAGATTATCATGTTTTAAGACTGTCTTTTTGATTACTATTTATATTATCTAAAGCTGATCTGAATTGTACTTCTTAACATCTGAAATATCAATATATATTAAATTACATTAACTATCAATTGTTCTATTAAATATTAATTAATTAAACTGCACATCTGTTAAATTTCAGATCTAGCAAACTGAATACATCTCTTCTATCAGTGGCGTATATAGAATATATTTTCGGGGGGGGGGGGGGGGGGCCGACACCCCATGGAAACCTATCTGTTCAACCAAAAAAAAACGTTGGGAGGACATTTCGGGGGGGGGGCCCGGGCCAAAAAATCTATTCAACTAAACAAAAAAAAACAATGAAAATCTATCTGTTCAACCAAAAAAAACGTTCGGAGGACACATATCTTCATTATTTCGGAAGGGGCCCGGGCCCCCTCGGCCCCCCCCTTATATACGCCCCTGTCTTCTATCTATAGTTTTCCATTTCTGTGTATAATGCATTCCCCCTATGAGTAACGTGCAAGAGTTGCCCTGCAAATCTCACATACACTACAGCGCAGCTCTATCTGTGTGTAATGCAACAATGCCCGCATTCGCAATCATGAGAGGTTTTTTTGCAGGAGCCAGTATTTTCATATGGCCAGATTTATGTTGCATTGCCGAGTTTACAAAACAGATACAACATCAAAGTATTTTACTGTTTGGAAATGCTCTTTTATCACTGAGGTATGAATATTTAAGAGTAACAGTAAATACAAAAATATCTGCAAAATCAATATTAAACCAATAATACAAAAAGAACTATACTATAATTTTAACTATAAAAATAGTGGAAAATCCAACATCAGAAACTTAAAACAATTCCAAGTATTACTGTTATTATTATTATGAACTCTACGAACATTATTAAATATCTATTAAAACACATACAAGGATGAAAACTGATCTATAACAAAAACAGATCAATTAAACAAGATATAGTAAACAGGTTACAAAATTCCATGTCAGTGTCTGTCAGTATAGAAATTTCACAAAGCTCTCATTTACTTATTTCTTTTAAAATTTTCCTTCAAGAATTTTTTGATAGATCTGAGAGAAAACAAGAAGCTTCTTAATGAACTTAAAGCCTACTTCCATTTAAATTTCTATTGTTTTTTGTTTTGTAGTCAAAAAAAGTATGAACATTTTTTTAATTACAATATCTGCCTAATACTAAAAGTAAAAATGCTTCTTTTCTGTGAAAAAAAAATCTGCATTAGTTACTTTAGTTCCCTATATCCATTACTAAACATGAGGATTATTAAGATTAATATGTATTGTTAGATATTTATAGAAATTCATTGTTTTAACTTCAAATTCTATTATCTGGAATTTTAATCACTTCATGTACTAGTTTACTTTTTACTTTAGATAAAATCCAATTAAAAAAAATGCAGCTCAATAAAGGCAAACATAGTAGATTAATAATTATAAGAAACCCAACCCATTTAAGAACTGTATATTTTCTTCTGGCTTCTCTAATAGACGATATATGCTCAAGAAGTATGACGGCATAATGAAAAACTTTTATTTATTTAATAACCCATAAATTAATTTATCCAAAACCAAATCAAACGCTAAAAAGACTGAAGATAGTGTAAAACAGAAGACTTTCTAGTGAAGATAAAAAGATTGTCATGTACTTCAATAATACACCATGGTTGTTGGTTTTGGACGATTCCCATACCAATAAAAAAATTCAGAAGTAAGGTTATTAAGTAATAGAATATGTGGTAGAAGGTTTTCTTTCTCTGCAGCCAAAATTGTTACAGCAGGAGGAAGATATGAATAGCAAATGATAAGTAGCTGTTCAAGTGAAATTTTAGCATAAAAAGCTTAACAAATGGAAAAATAGTGAAGTGTATTTTTTTATTCTTCAATCGTCATGGCCGTTTTACATTTACTATTTCACTCGCCATAAATGCAAGCCATAACGGAGGTCATGTCAGGATAGATTGCGAGTGATTAGTGCACTGCTTTACACTTACCATAACGCCTTCCATCAAACGGAACATTTACACTTCTCAATTGTCATCATGCCTACGTTTTATTTACGAAAAAAATAGCAGTGATTTATATAAAAACCATTTAGTCAATGCATCGGATAGGTGAAAGAATGTCTTTAATTAATTAAAATAGGAAATATTCATGTTTTTTTTCATCGTTTTGTGTTTCTTTGTTTTCAGTTTCGATAAATCAGTTTCGATAAATAATTCAGTCTCGTTAAATCTCGATAAATAATTCAGTCTCGTTAAATCTCGATCAATGGCGATATCTTTTCGAGATCTCGCATCGCTGTCGATTCGAATTTTCAAGCCGAAATTCTGAAATGATTTTGATTAATAATGTAACATTTTATGAAAGCATCCACGAAAACATAAGGAAAAGATGGCCTCCGATCGTGAAAATCATTTTTGTAATCGGTAATTTCGAATAAATAGATACAAATCGATTGGACTTCCAAGTTCTACAATTCGTCACCAGGAGTGCTAGTGGCGATGTCCAGCCATCTGATGTCGAGACATTTCTTCGAAAATAGAGCATGGGCTATCGCTGGACATCTCCGGGACATGTCTGATGTCGAGTGAAATGTCCAGGTTATGGCGAGTGAAATAGTAAATGTAAAACGTGCTTCAGTCTTCTCCTCCTCAGCTAAGTCCTCGATAATTCTAGTAAACATAAGTCAATTCAATTATTAGAATAGAAAATAAAATAAATAAATAAAAATAAGGTTAGATGGGTTGATAATCAATACTGGAAGGAATGGAGATACTATTTCCTTTATCAGTTTCATACAACTGTACATACATTTTTCTCCCTTCCAAAACTCACTGGATGGAATTCAGCAGAACAACAAATGTGACAATCCCCTGCATAGATGATGTACGCCAAAGTAGTATGATGACCAACGAAAAGCTTTTATATATTTTAATAATCCACAAATTTATTTACCCAGGGTAATCTTAACTCATTTTGCCTTTCATCAATGTCACAATACTCAGAAAACAAAAATCAGTTCAATTCCAATGTATTAATAAGGAAATCATTGTCATATAAATTCTACACAACACTATGCAATGTAAAACATACATTTCTATTGATTTTCCAGAAAATAAACTATGGAATCATTATTCCAAAAACAAATACAAGAACAAGTACCTGCAACAGCTTAAACATTTCATTACGTTCTAAATAATAATTTTTATGACTTTTTCTTTGATCACTGGCAGATTTCAGGAGATCACACAGGAAAAAGATAAAGAAACAAAAACAATGTAAAGAAACTAACTATTCTGTTTTTACAATGATCTTTAACATAAGATGGCAATGAATTTTTATTAAAAAAAAAAAAATTAGCTATATAATCTGGGAATAGAAAGAACAAATACAGCAGAACCATTGATGAAGTATTACATTCTATGAATTTTTCTTAGAGGAAAAGATATTAAAGATTAAGCTTCCCTTTTCTCCTCAATTATCCACTGAACATTTGTATAGGTCAATCCTTTCACTGTCTTATATTTCTACTGCAAATCTTTCTTCATTTTCATCATCTTGGTTTCAACCTTTATTTAATCTTTCTTACTTATGAATATAAGTATTTATATGTGCTTCTCACATTTCTTCAATATTTATCTTTTTCTATTTCTCCGTTTTGCTTCTTTTCCATCCCTTTCTTTTCATTTCTGTTTTCTCTATTTTCAGTAGCAAGGTTTTCTGATGAGAGCATTTATGCTCCTCAGAGGAATGAACTTCTCAACAAAAGAAATTAAACTATATACAAAATTTATTTAAAAAAAAAAAAAATCAAATCCTATTTCCACTATGTATCAATTCTAAAATTCAAAGTCCAACTGGCACCACTCAATCTCCGAAAGTTACAGTATTCAAATAAATGTATGTAGGGTGAAAGGTCAATATTCTGGGAGATCATAGTATCACTCATTCTAAGTTTATATGAATATATTATTTCAAATTAACGTGTCGTGTATAATTAGTAGAAACGGCCAACCATTAAGACACTTATTTACAATTAAAAATTAAAATATTAAAAACTTAAGAATAAAACTATGTTTCGAAATCTAGATCTTTCAGATTTTATATGAGTATGTGTCCTAATCCAAACAGTTTCCAAGATAGAACAAATAGTACAAAAGTTGCATAATTACTGATACAAAAGAGATATTATATCTGTTTCTAATATTTATTGTTTAAATGACAAATTTTGTACAGTTTATATTAAATTTCAAATATTTCACCATCAACATCAATGCACTTGAGAGTTGCTTGGTTGAATGCATCTTTATGTTCTTTAATGCGGGCATTAACATACATTATGCAATGACCCGTTCATATTGTGTATTGAATATCTTGGCAAACACTTTTCGATCTGGAATTCTTTACTTAGGAAACTGCTTATAGTATTCTTCAACAGCAGCAGGAGCACTACCATCACAGAAGCCGAAGACATTCAGCATATCTACCTATTCGACATTTGTGAATAATGTGTGGCATTTTTCATAACACTTCTACAATGTCACTATCAACAGTCAAAACAGCCAATGCTTAACACCGATTCACATGCTTCAGACAGTGCCACATTACGGCATGACAGAAGGACAATACTGTTCATGATACTACACATTCAAACAGTTCTATCTGAATAGGACACACATCAATCAAAACTTTTTGTCTTAGAATGACCAACACTTTGACCTCCCAGAAGACTTACCTTTGCTTCTAGGACACACTATAATTTAATGGTGGAATCTGAATATGTGGAGCACTGGAAGGAAGTTTCTAAATGAATATGCTTTAAAACTGCATTGAATCCCTTTGTCTAAACTATCAGTGGCATGTCCAGAACTTGAAAAGGGATGAAGTTATGATCAACCTCATGGTCAACCATAAAAGTGAGTCATTTTTCTTAATGGACAGGAGGAGAGGTACAAACAAAATGATAACTCTCCAATCAAAAAAATCAAAGGATAAAATGCTGAATTTCTTCCTTTTTAGAATGCAATGGAATCTTGCTACAACATATTTATGCTGTGTTCCATCTTATGTAGGAGTGAAAAATTTTCATTTGAAGCAAAAATTTATTTAATTTTTGAAGTAAAATCTTGGAATTTCAATCTTAATAAAAAAAAAAAAGAGAAAGAAGAAAAGAAAACTATAGTAAAAACTTACAAAAATTTAAAAATTCTGTATACTAGTATCACTAAATTCTTTCACTCCATCTAAATAATCAATCTGTCATCTGATTTACTTTGCTTGTATTAGACAATTTAAAAATTATTAAAAAAAGTGATGATACTCTTACGACATCTTCTGTAGTCTATTCTGTATAACATGCTTCACAACCTTCATGGTGCACTTTTTTAGAAAGTAATCATGAGAACGCCACCAATCCTTTTTCCTAAAAATCCCATGGCAACCAAACTTTTTCATGCTTTTATTGCTGTAAAATATATTGCCTTGAAAAACACCTATGATTCACAAATGAATATAAGAGTCGCATTTTGAAACATTGAAAAATACCCGAACTATTTTTAAGCCAATGTGATATAATAATTTATTTTAATTATTAGAAAGAAACAGAATGCAGTTCATATTTGTCTTTTTCCAGTTTATTTAACAACTATTTTATTCTAGATGACAGCATTGTCTGTGTTGATTCCAAATGCACTTTCTTGCAGCTTACCAAAGGCATCCTTGTACTAATCGAGAAGCTCTGTTGGGTTTGGATTTATCCTATTTAAAATTAATTTGCTTTTAAATGCATTCACACACAAACTATAACTTTCATCTAAGAATCACTGTGGTTTAGAGAAATCAAGTGAGGTTCAAGAAGGAAAAAAAAAACAACAATATTCCTGTCACATTTTGAATTTTAATCATCCGACTTAATGATGTAAACTTAACTGAAAGATAAAAGTGGGCAATATGTCGATAATTCTCAACAGTATGTTCACTTCTCACATTATTATGAAGGATTGTAAACTCTGGATTTCAACGAAGCCAAAAAAAAAAAATCCCTTTCAATTTCCTCATTCTTAAGATATTAATAACTAGAATTTTTGCTGTATTATTTAAGATATCAAGAAATTAAAAACATTTTCTTAGTTCTTTGCTGCATAGTACAAACTGTCAACTGTCCTATATCAAGGCTACCAATTGAACGAATTAGGTATCTTAAGCATGGACTACCATCAATAAATAAATAAATGTAACAGTTTCAATCAAGAAAATGAAAAAAAAAAAAAATCAATAATGAAAATGTGTCTTCAAAAACACTTTAGCATTCAAGAACAGTAAATATATCAACACTTATTCAGGAATGACATGAAATAAAGCCAATGAATACTTTATTCATTTTGTTTTTTTGAAATTTTTATTGTGATCTAAATACTTTAACCACTTGCAGAAATCTCTTAACCATAAGTACCATTTAACAATTGTTAACCAATCTTATCTTCATGATTTATTTATTTATTTATGGGTATATGTTTACAAAAGTTTGTTACTTTAGACTAATATCAGAAACCTCCTATCTTAAGGAATGTACATTTATTATTCGTTTTTCTCCTAAACTAAAACAGGACATTCTATAATAAAATACTACTAACAATGATGTTCTATATAATTTTACAAAATGTTTGATATTTATTAATGCAAAAAAAATTTTAATGTAACTCCAGAAATAAGCAAAATACATGACTGATTCTAATTAAACAAATATTAATTTCAAATTTTTAAAAAAAATCATAACAATTTTAAGGATAAATTTAACTGTAAAATAATTATTTGTAATAAGATGTAGATTGCCTTATATATAAATATATATCAATACAATTTCATATCAATGAAATATAATACTCCATCCAAATTGGAGTGAATTTGATGGTGATTTGAAATATAACTATCACTAGTAAGAGCAACTCAGATGCAAACTATTAATTGTATGAGTTTGTTTTCATTTCTACTGATTTCTCAAAGAAGGAGAGGAGAAACTCGTCTTATCTCACTATCATCAACTTATTTCAATTGATATTTCAAGATTGATTTGTAGGAAAATGTTATTTAATAATAAAATGCTAAAAAAATAAAATAAAATGAGCTACATGACTACTTTTACTATTGCTCTCCATTTTACTTATGTATATACAAAGGGTTCCCAGGGAAATAAGATTATGGTGAGAACATTTCTCAAGGATTATGGATAGGATGTTTTAAGCATCATCTAAAAGGGCCACAGAGGTCTTCCCATTCTTTGTTCCCTGCTTTACAATTCTAATAGTTACAGCTGAAGCAATAAGTTAGGTGCCTAAACAATTTACTCTTGTTAAAACTTCTGTTTACAATGGTTGATCTCTATTAGTACCTGATAAATACTTTATTTCCAATATAGTAGCAATATCATTTTGTTTCAAATAATGTTTATTCTCCAGTTATTTCATAAACTCCATTTTCTGTCTAACTTTGAAGTAGAGTATTCCATTTCTTCAGATCAGAAGTTATTTGATAGTTTAAAAGTGGGAAAGGAAAGAGTGTATTTCTAATAAAGATCACTCAATATTCCTAAAGTTTCAAGAGTGCTATGCAAGTTCAGGGAGAAAGTGGATACAAAACATACAAAACATGAAGGACACTAAAGGAAACTGTGGGACTGGGAAGGAAATATTAATAATAATGGCGATTACTATTAACGTTCCCATCCCAATCCCATATATTTTGTTTGGGCGTCTATGCATGTGTTGTTCTCACCTTATTCCTTAAAGATATGTGCAGAACTACTGAAACTATAGAAATATTACCCCCATCTTTATTATAAATGTTTTTTTTTTTTTTTTTTTTCATTTCCAATTTCTGCTTTAATAATGCACGTTAAGCCTAACCACTAATATTTTAACTTATCTATGGAAGGAGAATCAGACCATAATCATGAATTTAGGTTTCGCACCTAGGTTTCACAATTTAGAATTGGGAAATTTTTTGAAGAAGTATTTACAATTAAGACAGTGGATGGAAGAACACTCCTCTGCATTATCCTTCTACAAACTGTCGAGATTTAAGATTAACAAAAATAACAATGTTGATACAAACACAACTCTATTTTTTGAATGCTCACAGGGCCTGCAAATTGACCACTGATACTTCTATGCAAAAAAAAAAAATATTGAAGCAATGAGAAGTCAAACGAAATATATTCTCATCACTGAAATTAACATAACACTAAAGAGAGAACTTAAGAAACGAAACAAGCATTTCATAATAGACACCTTTCTAAAAATCTAAACAAAAAAAAAAACAATAATTTCTTCCTTGAATATTTGCATATTTTATATATACAGAGACATCTAAAAAGTAAATAGAAATTCAGTATTGATTTCACAATCATACTGTCTATTTACTTTTGAGACGTGTCTGTAATATATATTATATTAAATATTCCCATTTTCGAAAAAAAAAAAATAAATAAAGGGAGCCATTCAATTTCTATAAATTTATTTTGACCATTGCAGTACCAAGGGGATGGAGATTGGTTGGGTTAGAAACCTCCCCATTGCATCTGAAAATGCAAGAAATATAGGATTTTGGACTTGTTCATTTGTGGTTGGAAAATTCATTGGTTTGCCAAAATCCTTGGTATGTCAACGATTTACACTATGGCAATGAAATAGTAGCAGCACATTTTCAAATGAAGTGCCATTCAAACATTAATTTCACCTATTAATGCTTTAGCCTCCAATTTCTATACATTAAGATTGGAGTTTTTAATTATTTAATAATTTATTTACAATAAAGAAGGTTTAACGTGCATAAATGTAATATGAAAAGAGTAAGAAACATCTGAAACTGCACAAATACGTAAGAATTATTTTGATAATGACTCAATGCGTTAAAAGCAAACAATTCTTACGTATTTGTGCAGTTTCAGATGTTTCTTACTCTTTTCATAATTTATTTACAGAAAATATATTTTTTCCCGGATTAGAACATAACAGTAGTAAATCAAATCAAATTATAAATATTTATTGAATTTATTGAAAAACATTTAGCTTATTCAAAACGAGCAAAATTATAATTTAGTTAAGAAAAGAAATCTTGACTAAATCTTGTGTATTTCCAACTCATACGGAAACATTCATACAATGTAGGTTTTAGCATCATTGGCGCCTTGGGGCAAAAATTTTCATGCCCCCCCATCTAAGGATTTACAGGATTGGTATGTTATTATTACATGGTATTTATTGAAATGCCAAAATACGTTTGCTTACTGATTTCCCAATCCTTCTAAACAACTACTCACAACATAAGTAGAGAAAAAAGTGAAGCCGAACGGCGGCACACATTAACTAAAAGATAACGCAATTCAAATTACCCGCTAAGATATATACTCAGTAGGAGAAGAAACAGAAGACATCTCCAACAAAGTGGCGAAGGAAAGAGATAAATATAAATCTCAAGAATTTCAAATCTCCTTTTGTGAGAAGAAAAAAATCACCTATAGTGAGAATCATACAATCTTCTTTTATGAAAGATGACTAAGCAAAAAAACCTGTGAACAGATTCAAATTCAATACTCAGAGGAATAAATCAAAAGGCAAGCTTCTTTAAAAATAAATATATGGTAATTAAATCGTTAAGACGCCTTCTTACAATTTCTAAAGGATGTTTTCTTTGATTACTTACCAACATTAAAGAGCTCTAGGGAAGCGAAAGTTTCATAATTTTTAAACATTTTATCTAAATGAAATGCGTATATTTTTAAGTCATTTCAGTAATCATTTAAAGGAAAAAATGTTTTGTCTCCTTTAAATTATCCATTAAAAGTTTCTGTCACTACCCATTTGTACTGAATATGCAGTTCTTGATTATTTTAGGATAGCCCTTTTTCTACATATACAATCATTCTGCCGCGCTTACGATTTAAACGCATCAACTAAGATTTTTGGCGAAATTGAGTTATGTATATGCTCCAATAGAGGCCCCCGGCGTTCATTTGCAAAACTAGCCTCGGCTCCCGGCGCTTAATAGAGACCGGCCATTATTAACAAAAACCTTCAGAACGCAATATTTTTACACAGAAATTGTCCACTTTCGCAGACACAAGATTATCATATTGTTTCTTCCACTCTCTGATTCTTTTCGGATCAACACCATAATGATGAGCGGCCGCCTCACTGGAAATTTCTTTCGCATATTCCACCGCGCTAATCTTAAAGGCAATGTCAAATGACCGTTCCGGCGGCATATTGTAAGGCAATGTACCGTAAGATATTGCGTACGACTATAAAGATACGGAACGGTATCTTTGTAACGGTTTTTTTTATCTTCTGTAGCCACTTCTCTTCATTTTTTTTTATTATTTTTCTCTTCTGCTTCCTTTCTTTATTTTTTTTTCCTTTTCTCCTTTCATCACTCTCGGGAGACTGCTAATCCATTATAACCATGTATTTTTTTATTTTTATTTATTTGTCTTGCTTTTATTATTTTCTTCGTTTTATCAGTATTGGTTTTTTTTTTTGTTTCTTTTACAGCTTGGACAATTTTCCAAGCAGCCAGTTAACTCTCGGAACAATTGAATTAGATTCTTCTTTGACTTCGTTATAATGTAGCGTATTTATGCAAGTTTCGCGCGCTGGACTCTCATTGACAGATTAATTTTTTTGTTTGATTGTGAGAAAGAGAGAAGATTTTAGGAGATAGATACTTGCAGGAGGTGGAAGGAAGCAACTTGTTTTTCCCTCCTATATATATATATATTTGTGAGTTCGTACCCCCGTCTTCATATGCCGACGTTCAGGATATGTGAATGTAGTGTTCCCTTCGAATTGAGCTGATCGCCGAACTCCAAAGGACAGAAACTTCTGTGGCTCGATTCGGGATTTCAGAATGGAAACAGCCGACCCTGTCTTGACAATGGAGGATCGTTCGCCGTCTCAGTGTTCACCACGCCGTATTTGGAGGCCTAACTCGCCCAGCATTTATGTTTATGGAGACCGAGAAAGTGAAAGCATGTGTGCGTGTGAATCGCCGGTGATCGACAAACTGTAAGTAAACTTGATTGTTTTTTTTATTTCGCTTTAGGCTTCGTCAAAGAAACTGACCCAGAGAACCTTGAAAACTAGGCGAATTTGCATAATCCTACCTTAAATGCCTGATAAAACATTTTTCAGCTTAATTCTTTGTTAGAACAAACTTTAGTTCAACTAAGAGTAAGAAAAGAGCGACGGTGAGAAAGCCGAGTGCAACATAATTTTAAGAGCTAATCAGTTTCAAGTCTAAGTTTTGTATTTTTTTTTTATCTTGTTATTGATATTTCTTGCGAATTTACTGATCTATTAACCATTCATTTTACTTTTTGTTGTTTTCAGTGGCTCGAACGGAAAGTGAAACTTTATTTTATATTAGTAATATCTATTTTAGCCTTGCATAATTTACACTTTATGTTGCTATTGGATCACCTCTTAAAGGTGGTTGTGGTGTTTTGTCAAGTCCCAGTCTCCAGTATACGAGATGTGATTTCATTCTTGCTTAATTCACTTTTGTCTAGAGTCGTGATAGGGGTTAATTTGGGCCCAGTGCCCCTTTCTCGGCAATACTATGCGTTAATACTATTAGCAGTACTATTCTGCTAATTGATTATTCATTTTCACTTTAAACCGTGACAGCTTACACTAGTACCGGTAGGCAAATATCAAAGACCCGGCTACTATTAGAGACCGGCTTCTATTTGGCCGTGTCCCCTCGGCAGCCCGGCGCTTATTAGAGACCGGCGACAATAAGAGACTCGGCGTTTATTGGAGCATATACGGTATTTGAAATCAGGAAAACGAGATCTACAACTTTCTCAAAGTGAAATTGCATGATTTGTTTTGGTACAACTTTCATATTGATATCTCTTGTAGTTCCGGAGATACAAGCAATATAAAAATAAAAACTTTAAACGTGTTTTTCTTGAAAAGTGTCAAAACCTAGTTAGTGCGTTTATCATAAGCAAGGCAGCATTGTTAGGTAATAAATTAGGTCCTTCTACTGCAAAATATGAGGGGGCTAGAATCAAAGGCAGCTAAATCCATTTTAATTAAAAGAATAACCTGTCATTATAAGGGTTCAGTGTGCTATCCATTGAGTTCTAATTCCTACTCTAAGTATTTTGAAGATTTCTTCATACAACGTTACCACCTTAAAAAAAAAAAAAAAATTATAAAATTTCAAAACATGGATTTAGCTGCGTTTGATTCTAGCCCCCTCATATGTCATCGACAATGATGTTTGATCATCAGAAATAGTAGAAATCGATGTAAAGAGAATGCTAATACAAGACACAGTTAAGGAATACAATCCACAGAGCAGCTATCAACCCCATTCAAGATTGTTTTATCCTGAAAAACAGTCGAAAATAAAACATCTTTTACGGGTGGGATTTCAACAAACCTTACCTAAGAAACATGACGGCGCCACAAACCAACGAGAACTGAGTGACACTGAATAATAAATCCTTGCCTAAATAGCTTGAAACTCATATTCAAAAATTTATTTGCGACAAACATTTAAAAACTAAAAAAATAGAGAAACTAATTTTTCCTGCATTCAACGGCAAACATCCAATATTTATCATATGTCAAAATTTATAAAAACTAAAACAGATAAATAAAAATGTAAATCAAACACAAAAAAAGAATGGAAAATTATTAGTAGCAACGAAGTATTAAAAGACTGACAATGACTTAAATTCATGTAAATAATTACAGGAACAGCCTAACTCAAATGATTACAAATGGAATTTTTGTTATGTCTATGACTGAATTCTTACTCCTGGTCATCTATTCAACGAGACAAATTAGTGAAATATCTTTAAACCCAAATGAATCGTATTTTCCTATCCTATTTTATTACATAAGTTCTTCAGAATCCTGCGATAACAAAATTAAAGCTAATGAATATATTTTCGAAAATACACATAGTTGAACCTGAACAATGCTCAAGTAAAATTTGTTTAAATATTAAAATTAACAGTCGTTTTACCAAATATTCTGCTCGTTTGTAACCGAATTCCATCCTCTGCACATTGATAATCCTACAACTGACAGGTTTACAAAAAATAAAACATCTAAAACTGAATCAAATCTTCGGATAATCTAACATAGCAGGAAAGTTTAAATACGTAGTTAAACACAAGACTGGCCCATAAGAACCATGTAAAATTGAGTTAGCTGTCCTGTCGCTCAAGTACAAAAACTAAACAATAATTATATTGTATGAAGACTTTATTTTTTCTTCTTCCCCTGAGTTTAATCATGATTATCTAAAAGAAAGTCAATTCAAAAGCATTAACAATTACTTGTATTATTTTATTATTATCATTGTAGTTTCGCAACTTGCGAAAAAAATTTGTTTCTGCTAAATGAAATACATGCATACGAAATCTATTAACAAAAATCGAAGATATAATCTCCTTCCTTAATTGTATGCAAGCAAATCTGGACTTTTTAAGATAAATCTTTGATCTAATTGTTTGGAGTTGATTTTCGCCTCGGCTTCACTGTTTCTACTTGTTAATAAACAACAGCTTTCTTTCAGACGCAAAGGTCAAATTCAAGGTCAAAAAAGATATTTAAAAAAAAAAAGGAAAGAAAGAAAAAAAAAATAAAACCAACAGACAAAGTGCAGATCAAGCAAGGTTTTGAAATTGTACAGAAAGTCAATTTTTTGCAGTGATCATCATTTTCACTTCTTTTCCAACAAACACGTATCACTTCAAAATTACAAATAAATTCATAAAAGAGAAAAATATCATTTATGCTCAATAGATACTTTCCTTTTTGTCCGGTCGAAGGCACAAACGGAAATTCCACGAACAAAGAAATAGCTGGGTTGTAATTAATGCAATTATATTTGGCGACACCCAGAAATACGATTTGCGAAACGTCAGACGGGTTCGTATAGAAAAAAGATTTTGGTCAATACAATCGCTAGGAAAAACAATTTAGCCTCACTGTTCCACTACAGATTAACGACGCGATCCGCCATTTCGATTAGGAATGTTTAATTTCCTCCACAGTAGGAATTCATTCTGGCCTGCCTTTATCCCCCCCCCCCTTGATTTAATGGGTCACGCCTTCATTCATAGTTATTCTAATTCCTTTCCTTTTATTATCTTGTCCAGGCACAACACATACCCACAAAAACAATTCAGTCTTTTAAGTGTAAATGGGATTTACATAGGTTATAGATTTTCACAGAAATTTCCTAATCTAAAAATCGTTTCGCAGTTAGATTTTAATAATGTAATTATGACTCACGATAAAACTGCCTTCAATGTTTATTATATTTCTTTATAAAAAAAAAAAAAAAAAGAATTAAAGGCCTTTTTAACACAATAGAACGTGTCTGTCGGGCTCGCTTCAAATCTTCAATTCATTTTTTACTGGAAAACCTCAATTTCAGTTAAAAATATTTGTTGGAAATCCATTTGGCTAAACCAATATTAAAGCTAGAAAAGAAATAAAACCTCCTCCTGTTTTCAGTAGGACCAGAGCTGATGTTTTTGAAAATAAGTAAATAATGTTAATTACAAATTGTAAATAAACTCTCGCACCAACTTCAACATTCATTCCGATTTGTCAGTTTCATTCAATCATTTACGATCCTAAGAAAAAGACCGAGTGTCAAATTCAAGATGATGCCCCTATCTGATTGCCTGGAATATTAGTATTTGGAACCACCCTGTCTCCCCTTCGTTCCACCATTTCCCTCCCCTCTTTTCTTATTCTTTTGCACCACCTCCAATGGCATTCAAGTACACTAATATTTTCCCCTTAGGCGTACAAACAGGGTTGCAAAAACTTGAACTAACCCACTGCTATTTAGTAGATCCCTTCTAATTCTTCTTCACTGATATAATGGAAGTTATTCAAAATAACATTCTCCCTTCCTTTAAAAAATTAAGTTTATTTTTCTTTTTAGTGAACCTGAACAGTCCATTGAACAGTGCAAGGAAAAAAACAAAAAACAAAAAAACCCGCCAGATAATTACACAATTGTCTTTTAACTCTCTTTGCCGATAAAATTATTAATATAATCGCGGTAATAAGGAATGTAATCAGCAAAAATTTAAAGAGAAATGAGATAGGGAGAGAAGAAAAAAAAAAAAAAAAAAGAAAGGGTCTAATTGATTACGTTGCTTGGATTACATCCGGTGGCTTTTAAAGAGATGCTGATTTTGGGCTTTGTAAGTACTTACGTTGTTGTTGAGCGGAGCTGCTATTCACTGCTTTGGACGAATGTAGGAGCCCACATATTGTGATTCAATCAGCTGAAGAATCAATTGGAAACAGAACAAATATCTTTGCTTGTAATGAGACAAGAGTTGGCTCCATATTGCCAGCCATACTTAAATAACTCACAATAATCTATTCCTTCGACTGGGTTTACTCACCTACTTGTAGAACATTTTCCACACAGCCACTTTCTAGTAATCGAATGCCTTTGTGAAAAGGTAAATTCTGATAATCCGCACAATTACTGGACACTTTAGATAACGATGAGTACATGCATATATCCCTCTCATTCCGTGGGAACGACCAGTAAATGATCCTTCTCTGCACAGGTTCCGGGATACGATCATATCTTTCCTCTATTCGTTGGAATGGGATGTTTTGAGCGACCACTTTTGCACAAATATCCAGTAGGGATTCTGGACTTTTCATTCCTAGTAATTTCGGATCATTTCCAAATAATTTCTGGCCATTTTCGGGCAACAAAGACCCCACTCGAGAACAACAAAGTCTCTTCGCGGCCGCCATACTGCAACATCTGATGGGGTAAGTTCGAGGAGCGCATGCGTCTAGTAATTTAATCAATAGAATGCGCCTGCGTTAACGTCACTTCTTTTAGTTATTCATGTTCAGGGCCGCGGAGGAATCCCCGGCGGAATATCTTTAAATCAACCCGGCTGAATATATCAGCCCGGGAGAAGGTATAGTTATTCTTTGTTTATCAGTTCACATGCTTCCCATTCACATGCAAAGGTGCGGCTGATACAAAGACAGGGAAATTTGTCATTCCCCAAGTGTAGGTTGTTAATGCTGGCCCAGCATCCAATCGATGAGGTTGCCGGGATACTGCCGCGTAATATTGCAGTGACCATTCTTCACTGTTGTTTGAGATCAATAAAATGTTAACAAATAGTGCAGATTTACGCCTTTACGAGCAGTTCAAATGAGGCGTCCAACCAGCGTTTCAACTTACTGGAAGCTGGCGCCACCCCTCTGCTTCCAAAACCACGACTTCAAAAAAATCTCTTTGGTTTCTGGTAATCATCGGTTGCTTCCTAGAAAACTTCGGAAGCGTTTTTATTTTGATATATGAAACCCAAAATAAAGCAATCATCTCATGTATATATATATATATATATATATATAAACATCTATTAAAGTGTGCATACATTTTTTGGGCAGACTTTATGTATACTTATTATTATTCATTTGATGAATATTAATCAAAACATTTGTATTTTCTAGTGATTTTTAGCTTTATTTGAACAACAGAATTTATTCCAAAAAACCTTTTTTTTTTCATATGTTACATGCTAACAGTATATATAGAATAGATAATTTTTTATTTTGCACATAAATATTGTTAATTTTTTTCCCTAAACATCAGAACTAAATTGTAAGTTAAGAATATTAATCATGAAATTAAATCATAAATAAGTTAGCGGAGAGTTGGGTTTTTTTGTTTTTGTTTTTTTAATATGATGTTTTACAAAAAAACTATTTTTATCAAAATTAATGTATACTGTAATATATATATATATATTAATAGAATTGATTTAAGCAAGATAATGAGCTCACTTGACCAAACTTATAGAAAAAGAAAACCTCAAACCCCATGGCTTAAGCAGATTGTTGCGAAAGGAACGAAATATTATTATTATTATTATTATTATTATTTTAATTACTACCAATCTCCTAAATTGATTGATAAATGCATTGATAGGTAACAGCCCTGGTTATATGCTATTCTTGTAGGCTATTGATTTTGTTTTTTGATGTTAATTGATTTTATTATAAGAACTCTTGTTAATTTATTATTTGGCTGAATTTGAAATAAGCTTATTTTGAAGCTTGAATTCCTATCCAATCGTATCAAGCATAATGTTTTCTTTGTAGATATACGAAAAATCTTTTCCACTCCTTGAAATCAGATAGTAACAGGAATCCTGTCAAGATTCGACAATTTCCAATACATAAATTCAACAAGGTAAATTCAGATGAGATACATATAGGATAATTAATTCACAAAATGATTGAATATAAAATAGCTGATGTTCAACTATTTCCTCTATTCTTCTATTAAAGAATATATTTTTACTTAGAAAGTGATATGAATGGAAAAGGAATAAAACCATCGGATAAATGAAATAATAATAATAACATATTTGTAATAGGAGAAGGCACTATTTGGGCAGACAAGGAGCTATATCATTGTCAATTAAGAAAATTTATTTAAAACCTTCACAAAAATTGATTTTTAAGATTAAACGTTTTGGCACTTTCCTTTTAATTCATATATAAATAAACAAAAGAAAAGTTACTTGTGCTTATTTCTACTTCTTGTTCACAATAGACATTTTATTTCAAATATTTGCGACATTAATGACACGGCTTTACGATCAAATTAATATCTCACAATTATTATTGTTTTTGTGATTAATATTTAGATGTGTGAATTTTCAAACAAACTGTAAGGTTCAAAAAGATTTCTGACTAACATTTTCCAATTATTAGTCATTGCTATGCGTGAACTGCAAGAGACGGGTTGCGTTAATCGCCTGAACTGCGTTAGTTGCACACAATACCTGTATTGAATGAGCAAGACCTGCCAAAAGGGAGGCTGATGAATTCCAGCGTTGCTCCCCCTGTGTACTAAAACATAATGCCCAGTCTGCGAGAGCAGCCCCTGTTTGCTTTTGAATCGCTTTCTAGTCAGCATAATGCCGGGCCCAACGAAACAGCCCCGGCTGTGGCCGAGAAAGAAGGGTGGCCTTCACTCCAACCAACCCTGCTTTTTAGGGCTTCGGGCTTATTCGTCGGAGGTATGACCAGTGTACCGCAAGTTCAGCCACAGAGATGGGTTAACAAACCAACCATCCAATTCAATTCCTTAATAACAGACATCTGTAAAGCAACAATAGAAAATAAATATAGAAGACATCTACCATGCAAAATAACATAAATTAACATTTTTTTAATACAAAAAATAACAATAACAACGATTTCTTATAAATATTTACGAAATGTTTCGCAAATGAGCTGACTTTTTCTCTGCCAGTAGGAAAAAAAAATGTTTACACTGCAAACCCCATATTCCATTTGAGATATCTATTGATTGAATTTAGTACTAGCATTAAACTGCTCAAATGGGAAACTAAATAAAAGAAGTCTCGTCCATTAATATTGTTCAACATTTTTATGCCGTTTTTATTCTTTCAATTCGCTCCGAAAATTCATTTGAGGTCAAGCGGAATGTCAACACATGAATTTTTCACCTTTCTTCTTTGGTGAATTTATTGTTGCTTGTTTCAGCTTCGAAGGCTCCACATTGATCCCACGATTATTCCTATTATCTTCTGTACTGAGATCTCGTTGTTACTACTCTTAGCTGATGATCGCCAAGGAGCGAGGATGTCACTTAGTAAAGATTGTATATTATCCATTGACGTTTATCAGTAAAAGCTTATACTTAATTTTCTTTCTATACTAGTTATGGACGCTAAATCTGTCTCCGGTCAGAAGATTTTATTCAAATAATACAATTGTTTATGAGGGATTTTTCCCACTCCGGCTGAAGTTGATGCAATATTTAGTATGGGAGAAGAGGGCCACGGATAGTCTTCTCCAAACATTGATAAAGCAACATCACAGAAGTTCATGTAACACCTGAAACATCTCCTGACGAAGGCTCCAGGGATCGAGCCAAAATATTGAATCACCTTCAACTGGATTGTGAAAAATCCCTCAAACAGTTACATTATTTAAATATCCAAATATTTTGATGCACTCTTCCTTCAGATTTTATTCCTTTGGAATGAATATATCATTTGGGAAACTGCGCGGATTGTACTATTCATAAAGTGATTATTGTTATATATTTATTTCCAATAAAAGAGACCAATGTTGTGTCTGAACTTGAATTCAGTTTTCTTTATGATGAGATCTGTCAATACTTTTGAAATCTTGTAACATTTTCAAAGCCTCGTTGCTTTGCTTTGCTTATAAACACTTTTTAAAAAATAAACATTATAGAAATTAAGTGCTCTTCGTTTCGTGGGTTCATTTCTTAATCATTTTTATTCTTTCGTGTCTTGTATTTAACCTTTCCAGTGTCATCATTCTCCTTATCTATCCTCTTGCAAATTATATCGGATTGTGGATGAGAGTACTCATCTACAAGAGTTATACTTTTACTGAGAGTTATGATTGACGTAGAGGTATTTAAAGTTGGTAGACGATAAACCTAACGTAGTAAAATTTAATAACGGACACAAATCTTAGTTCTTAATAAAATAATATATTCTCTTAAAAAATAAAATAATATATTCTCTTAAAATACAATGCTTTAAACAAACTGGATATATCTAATGGATTCAATATTAAACAGTTCTTAAACTTGGAATATCTCCAGCTTCTGAGAAGGCTTAAATTCCGATAACACTAACTCTTGACGTCGTTACCTCTGATGTTTGAATCCTTTGAATACTGAAGTTCTACTACCTGCACCTTGGATTGTAGGAGGAATAAAACTGGTCTGTGATGCAATTCTATTCACTAGAATGTCCTAAATCGTACAGACGACGACCAAACTTGGATTTAGTGTTCTCTGCGATGACTGAAAGTGATATATCTTATAAGTAAGATTAATGAAACCCTTTTCATGATTTAGGTTCAGAACGGTCACTTATATTACTTGGATAATTCGCCTGACTTCAATAGCTACTTTGCACTTGGTCAGTATGATAATTCATGTTCCCATAACATAATCTCACTTGTTTATGTGAAGCTTCATTACATTCTCTGTGCTTCTGTACTGAACAACAATGCTGTCTCACACTCCTCGCGTCGTGTGGACCTGACGATTGTGTATTGTTTTATTATAACGGCGCACAATAAGATATCTTTAAATTTAACCAACTCGTTTATTTATTTTGCTCTTTGAGGTTTAAACAAAAAATAAATGTAGATATGCGAAACAAGCCAAAAAAGTCACTACTTGCTTATTTTATATATCTGCAATATCCTTTGCATTTTTCCGTTTATTTTTCTTGTATGAATGCTTTAGAAACACTCTTTTCTTCTCTCGGTTGAAATAATTTTAAAGCCCCGCGAACACCATCCGATTTTCGACCAACTTAGTTGGCCAACTTCCAGTCTTCGAGTTGCTAGAGCGGACCTTGAGCACGTTTTTCAGCGACTTTGCAGCGATTTTAGTTGGCCGACTCGAGTCGGTTGTGCAGGACCAACTCGGGAAAGTTGGTCGGAATTACCAATCACAGAACAGCTTTGGAACACATCAGTAATGACGTCACGCCCATGGAAAGAAATGGCGTCTATAAACGAGTATCACAGCTTCGAATCGACGACAAGCGCGTACACAATGAATATCAGAGTATTGCGAGTTTCTTTCAATAAATAAAGTTTATACTGAAATGCAGTAATTGTATGCGGCAGAATTTATCAGAGAGGTTTCAAAACCTCGATTTTTTTCGGATTTTCCACAGCTGCTGGGGGGAAACGCATTGAATTATGGGATTGCTGCTATCGCGGTCGACTTCATTTGCGAGTCGGATGGTGTTCTAGCCTGACAAAATCGGACAAACTCGCAGTTGGCCAACTAAGTTGATGCAAAATCGGATGGTGTTCGCTTAGCTTTAGGATTGTCTAAAAGCAGACAAACATCAAAGTATTAATTTTATTTTCTAATTGTTTTTAAAAAGGTTAAGTTTTCAAATTCATTCCAGACACCATTTAACATTCCTTTCTGTTCCTGCCTATTTCTTTCCATTCTTTCACGCATATTTTCCACTCATCTACACTTTTGTTGAAAATTAATTTCTGCTTAATAGAGAGGATTACAAAAAACCTTTATTTTTATAAAAACATATAAAATTATTATAACTGTATACCCTATTACTTATATTTCTTTGTATAATATTTATAATTTTCTATATAATTTTGCTAAATAACTTTTTCACTGTCTTACCTGTTAGATTATTGTTTTCTTACGTGTTAATAGCAAAGTCTAACTTGTAAATTGTTATAACCCTGTTATTCATTGCCCTTTTTTTTGTAATTTACATAATCTCCATAATTATATTGTTAAATACGTTTTATCTCTATTGTATAAATTATTATTCCCTTAATATAACAATAATCATCCTATTAATAGGCAAAAAAAAATTGTACGTGTCTTTGTAAATTTGTAATTTGAAATAACCAATCACAGTGCAGCGTTAGAACACGTCAGTCGTGACGTCACGCCCATGTTTAAAGATGGCGCTCTTACTATTTTCTCCACTTCACCACGACAGATCACGATTACACAATTATTATCAGCGTATTGAGATTTTCTTTCCCACATAAATGAAGTTTACACGGAAATGCATGAAGTTCATGAGTCAAAATTTATCAGAGTTTGTAAAACCTCAGTTTTTACATAATTTCGGCTGTGTCGCCGCTCTCTCAATAATCAACGAAGTAGGGAATAATGACGATGCAGTGCCCTCATTGTTGCCCAGACAGGATTATTGGTATTGGCTGTTGGACATTCGTTATTGTTGAAACTCGTAAATCAATTTTTTATTTTATTTTATTTTAACAAAAGTTGGCTTAGTCATTCAAATTATATGTGGGCTGTTACGGAAGTCATGGCTTTTAAAAAATGAGCTTAGAACATCTTTTTCAATCTTAAGTTTTTCAAAAATTTCAGGATATTTCAAAAATGGGGCATTTGTTTTACTTCCGTTAATATTGCCTCAATTTCGACGAACCTATTCGTTTAGGACAGCAGGTTGCCATAATGAGAAACCGCAGCGCTGGCTACTACGAAAGTGGTAAATCAATTTTTTATTTTAACAAATAAGCCGGTATTCAAATTACATATGGGCTGTTGCGGAAGTCGTGGCTTCTAAAAAAATTAGCTTAGAACATCTTTTTCAATCTTGTGTTTTTCAAAAATGTTCAATTTGTTTTACTTCCGTGAATATTTCATGGGTCGCAACTAGTAATTCTGGTTTCTGTACAACTAATGTAAAAATATTAACCTACTGACAGATTCTTATATTTTTATAAGAGTCTAGTAGAACTGAATTTGTAAACATAATGTAATAAAAAAATACCAAATTTAATAATGAAATTAATAATAGCCAATAATGATATAATAATTATATTTATGATAATGAAATTTTTGTTCCTGGACATTTTGCACCAAGTGGTTGAAGCCTGCTCACATCAACTGCAAAGCATTCACGCCAGCCGGCAGCCTCTTGAAATGAGCCGGACAAGAAATGCAATCCATTCTTCCAATCAGGAAACAGTGCTGGTACAGTGTTTTTATTAGATTATTTCTGATTGATTATTCAATAAAGAATTTGAAAACATGAATTAACATTGTCCCTTTCATTTATCAACTAAATTATACGGTGAAAAGGTAAAAAAATGTTTCCAATAGACTTACCTGTAAAACTTTGTCCCCCCTTCCCCCAGCTTCTCTCCCCTTGTTGGTAACAAAACCAAACTTGGCTCGTATTGATAGTTCACCATCCTCAACATAAATGCCAAGTTTGGTCAAAATCCAGGAGACAAGATGCTGACCTGTTAGGGGACTTACCTTCAGTTGATGGATTGAGATCATATATTTTATTGGCTGACTTTAACAGTAGCTACCACAAGATCATTATTTCGTCGTGCCGAGTGTTTGTGAAATACTAGCGAACGAATATATATATATACCGGATGGGCATAAAATAACGTGAGGTGTTCAGAGTCCTCCAGCGAGGAACGTATTGGATTAATCGTAACAATATTCGGTGGACCTACAGAGTGGAACATGCGGTTTTGATTTCTAAAAACAAAAAATTACTACCAAAAGTCGCCAGGGGAAAATGTGGCGCTATTAACTCACTAATTTGCATAACCGCCTTACGTGTAGAGCGATCATGATAAAAAAAAAAACTTGAAGAATTCACATCACTCGAACTGCCATTAGTTACGTGACTGTGGTTTGTTAGTGAAGCTATATTATCAGCAGGACGAGAATGCCAGTGCTGCCCTTCGGGAATTTCGGTTGTTGAAGACACTACGAAGAGGACCGATGAGCATAACAAATCTATGAAAAATGATTCAACGCTTTGAAACTACTGGAACTCCAGCAGTGTAACCAGGCCGGTGATGCAAGGCTATCAGTCACAATACTTTGAAGAAGTTGCAACTGCTGTTGTGGAACAGAAGATGACGAATGTGCAGGGTACCAGCAGTGCATGGGCAATATCCTGGCTAACGAATATCCCATACTCAACGGTGTGGAAAATTCTGCATCAGAGGTTGAAGTTTTACCCCTATAAAATCTGTCCTGTTCAAGAATTGTGCCCTGGCGATGCGACCACCCACATTGAGTTTGCATTAAGATTCTTAGCGCGCATGAAAGTGTATGAAGCATGGCCCTGGCGGATTTTATGGAGTGATAAAGCGCACTTTTATTTGAACGATGATATTAACACACACAACTGCCGCTTTTGGGCTGCGACTAATCCACACGTGGGTCTGCAAATGTCTATCCACTCGCTCAAAGTCACAGTGTGGTGCGGCTTTACACCATCGTTTATCATCGGTCCTGATTTTTACGAGGAAACTCACCGAAGTGGACCAGTGACCTGTTCCGTCAATGCTGCCCGTTATTCCGATATGCTAAAGAACTTTGTGGTTCCACAACTGCAACAAAGAGGATGTCTCGATTTGACCACCCCATATTGGATGTCAGGTATAGCGTGTGTTGCGGCAACATTTCTCTGACACCAGAATCATTAGTCGTGCATTTCCCACAGCATGGCCACCGAAGTCGCCTGATCTCAATCCTTGTGACTTTTGACTGTGGGGATTTCTTAAAAGCATTGTGTATCAAGGACATGTCCCCGATATCCCGACGTTGAAAGATCGAATTACATTACAGGTGTGACAAATCCATTCCGATATGTTGCGAGTTGCCGTGAAACACGTCGTGCACTGCATGCAGCTCGTGGAACATTACAATGGTGGTCATATGGAACCTTATTTGTAATTATCAATAACCGTTGTCTATATTGTTACGGAACTTGATGTATGCTGTCTCATTTGGCAATTACTCATACGTACTACAATCTTTGCAGCGCCAGATTTTCCCCTGTTGGCGACTTTTGGTACTAATTTTTTTTTTTGGGGGGGGGGGGGAAATCGAAACCGCATGTTTCTGTAAGTCCACCGAATGTTGTTACGATTGTAATTACGATTGGCAGGTAAATAAAAACATGGACTATCAACAAATTTAATTGTTGTTACAATTTGCATAACAAAATAAAATAAGTGTATGGACAATCAACAAATTTAATTGTTTTTACAATTATAAATTTAATATTATTATTTTGTTATGGAAATTGTAACAACAATTTAATTTGTTGATAGTCCATGGTTTTATTTAATTTGCTGCCAAACTATTTCTTAAATTGTTTGTACGTTATACTAATTGTAACAACAATTAAATTTGTTGATAGTCCATGTTTTTATTTAACTTGCTGCCAAACCTATTCTTAAATTGTTTGTGACTTTATTCAATTATTGACTTGAAAAAAGAAGATGCAAGCTTCCTGAAAATTTGTCTCTTACATTTAGTATTTTAATAAATATTTAAATACTAATGTCATGTGTGGAAGAGTGTACATTTATCTATACAACGTTCAAAATCTGTTGTATCCAAAGAATTAGTATATTAATTATGCTTAATTACTTTTATAATTATTTTTTGGGGGGGGTTGTTAACTTAATAACTTCCTGAAAATTTGTCTCTTACATTTAGTATTTTAATAAATATTTAAATACTAATGTCATGTGTGGAAGAGTGTACATTTATCTATACAACGTTCAAAATCTGTTGTATCCAAAGAATTAGTATATTAATTATGCTTAATTACTTTTATAATTATTTTTTTTTGGGTTTGTTAACTTAATAACTTCCTGAAAATGTGTCTCTTACATTTAGTATTTTAATAAATATTTAATGGTTCATGGCTTAACCGAAAAAATTGTTATCCGAAACGGCTTCCCCCGTTTAGTTCGGTTAACCGGGTTTTTACTATACCTTTCTTTTATGTTAATGCAGTTTCTTTTACTTTTGTTTTTTAATTTTTCTTTTATTTCTTTTTAAATTCTTTTTATATTTTTATTTTGCCCTCCTTTATGCTTCTAGCTCCTTCTTTATTTCTATTAAAATACAATTAAAATACACATAAATCTCTTAATTTTTTTTGTAATTAAAATTAATTTTAATTTAGAAAACTAAAACCTACAAATCAATAGATTTTTTTTATCGTTAATATTGGAAGTAAATGAAGATAGAAATACAAATTCTGAGGTTATTGTTTGAAATTTACAATTAATACAAATAATTTTGTATAATCAATGGTTCTTTTCATTATCAGGATACAAAAGACAGAAGGAAGGGGTAAAAGGAATAAAAACACGAAATAGAAATAAACAAACAGAAGCAGAAAGGAGGGCAAAAAAGAAAAAGCGAATTAACAAAAAACAAAAAGAAATAAAAGAAAAAGTAAAAAAAAAGTAAAAGAAATCCCATTAATATTAAAGAAGGGTAGTTAAAAAAAGAAAAGAAAAAGAGAGGAAAAACAAAAAGTGGACAGGCATCATATTCGACCTTGGGACCTTGTGTTCCGTAGGGTACCCACTGCACCAACACTGAAATACTCGACACACGAAGCTATTAAGCTAAAAACACTTCAGAAACCATCAAATATCTCGAGAACGGTAGGTTGTTGGACCTGAAACCCCGGTATATTTTTGAAGTACTTCATGAGTACTTTATTGAAATGGGAAATTATTTTGCAAATATAGGAAATGTTGAAACCTGCAATTGGAATAAGAATCTAACAGAATCCTATGCTATACATAACTCCAACTCAATGGTTGTACTACCTCCAACCATAAATGATGTAACAGAAATATTCAAAAACATGAAAAATAACAACTCTATAGGTATTAATAACTTTATAGTAAAAGATATAGAAAAGTTTGCTAAAAACCTTACACAGATTGTGGCTGCCTTAATTCAAAACATAATAACTAAAGGAATTTATCCTATTAAATGGAAAGTATTCGAAGTTACAAAAATGGAAATTATATGGACAAGTCCAACTAAAGACCAATACTTTCGAACCTATCAAAAATTGCAGAAACTTGTATCACAAATTCAATAAAAATTCCTAGAAAAAAAATTAAATAATAAATAAAAATCAATATGCATACTCTATTATTAGACAACTTAAATGAAGTTATAAACAAAAACTTAGACAAGAGTAACTAATCATTTATATAGACCTTTAAAAAGTCTTTGAAAACCTAGACCGTAAGATCTTATTACAAGAACTATATAATATCGGCATAAGAGATCCAATGCATATTTTACTAAAAAAAACTACTTAAAAAAAAAGAAAATCTATATCTATATATATAAAAACGAATGTTTCTTTCTTTCTTTCTTTCTTTCTTTCTTTCTTTCTTTCTTTGTCCTTTTTACACTCTTAGGCCCTTTGACCTATCTGGACCAAACTTTGCAGAATTACTCTTTAGAACCTGCAGAAAAGATAGGCTACCTTAGAACCTGGACCCCCCCCCCCTCCAAGGGGTTGAAAAGGGGTAAAATCCCTGAAATACTTAATATCCACCTGGTGGTGACAATGAGAACTACACAAATATTGTGTAAAGTGAAAAATTCACTCTCCTATGGGGGGGCAGGGATACCATTCTTGGGGGGAAGACGACAAAAGGGCTTAAGTGTCCCACCATCGACCGACACCGGGCCCTTATATTTAAGGCACCTTCTCGGGCCCTCCAAGTCAATTGCAAAAAGGGAAAAATTCGCTCTCCTATAAGGGGCAGGGACACCATACTTGGGTGGGGGAAAGGCGACACAAGGGCATAAGTATCCCACCCCCGATCGACACCGGGACCTTATATTTAGGGCTCTTCTTGGGCCCCCCCCCCCCCCCCCCCCCCCCCCC